>OY978441.1:13722248-14104748 GCA_963854805.1 Plagodis dolabraria
CCCCTACGTAGTTGTGTTTTAAAAATGCACATGCGGTTCTATTTCTTTGCTACCTAGCAGGTTTCTATTACCCAGGCACTGTGACCTCTCTCACAGGTCGTTGGTTCTTTAGCTGCATACCTACGTCGTATATATATACATCAGTCGTAGTATAATGTGGTGTTTCCCACAGTTATAGTGGCCATTTCCACTTGGCTAGGGTAGCAACCCTTTGTCGACGCCTCCTACTCGGCATGAAATGTAGTCCCGTTAGGGTTTCCCCGGATTTTTCCGGTTGAGTGTATTGGCTTTGGTTTACGTTGATTCCGAATGGGTTTTCCTCGTTGATTTTCGTAATTTGATTGGCAAGGCATCGTCAAAATGAATTTCTTTGATACAAGTACATACCTACTTGTTCAGACACGTTAAATGAATTTTAATTCAGCAATAATTAGCAGGATTTTAGCGTCACGTTTTCCGTTTTGCAATGACTGAATAAATTAAGCTGATATTTACAATAAGTTTTGAAGCCCTCATAGGGGACTTGCATAGTTTTCCTGATTTTGGTCACTTTGAAGGTGAAATCCTTCTTAGAGAGTCATTGTTTGGATTCAGAAAAATATATATAGGTACTATATACACGGACCTTTTGGTAACCAATCATTGATGTTTGGTTTACGTTAAATGATAAAAGTGCCTGCAGCCGTTTTTAAATTATTTCCTTGGAAGTCTTCTATAAGTAATTTCACACCTTTAATTGTTGAAGACGGTTCCATTTTGTTGTTAAATTCTTTTTTTCACTCTTTTTGGTGGCTCTTGCTACTTGCGAGATCGATTGTCATTCACTGTCAACGACTATATTATAAAGATAGGAAAATATTTTTCAGTTATTGAAGTGTAACTCAAAAACGTCTGGACCGATTTTGATGAAAATAGGACCAAACGTCAGGTATCAGTTTTCGAATAAAAAAAGAATTATCAAAATCGGTTCACCCAGTCAAATTCTTGGAAGTCCTTATCGAAATTAATTAATTTTAACATCTAACTCATGCTGAAAAGGAAATCAGTGCAAAATTTCAAAACGGACAAACGCGTCCATTTGAAAAGTATTATTTTCTAGAATGTATGCGCTTTTGAACAAAAAAGTTGTAGCCACCATGCGCAGCGCACTTCGAGGTTGAACTTTGTTCAATACTGATTTTGTTTTATTTTCCGTTAAAAGCTACTAATTAATCTGCACTTAACCCATCAACATATTATGGGCTCGTTAAGCGTCTTCCACTCGATATTGCAGGAGACTGGATGCTTTATTAATAGTTTTTTTTATTTTATGAAGTGAGACGACGACGAATGATTTCCGTATGAAGTTAAGGTAAAGCAATCCTAACGTGGAAAAGATTTATGAAGATCGATCCTTTATTTTGTTTTAGTTCCAGAAAATTAATATTGAAAGTAAACTTTCAATATTACCAATATATGTATTTTCTTTTATTTTTTTATGTAAATTAACACTTATTTACTATAATTATTTAACTTGTATCTAGAACTTCCTCGCTGTATTGAGGTAAAACATTGTGTTTCCCTCGGCCGCAATGTGATGTTGTATCTTGTACCTTTGAAACCTGAGGAAGGGAAGGATTCAAGGATCAAACCGTGAGCGAAGCGAGTGGTTCAAATATAGGTATAATCCTGAGCGTATTATGAGTAAATAATATAATACAAATGTACTTGCACCAAACAAGAATTTTGCAGCCTTGCATAGCAATTAACTATTAGCCACACTTGCTGACAGTACCTACTTCTCCTTCTTAAGGGAAGTGTGTTCACAGCGCTTTCCATACTAACGTAGTTTCGTTATATATTAAAGCACAAGTGTTCAAACACGCTATAATCTTCCTGGTATGTATTTAAGCCTAACACCTATGCTACTAGTTTGTACGTTTCGTATTTTTTTTAGGTATTTTATTTCTAAATTTGGAAATAAGCATTCACATACAACGATTTATTCGATTAATTTTATATATATATAATTTTATGGAAAACTGGCAAACCAAACAGCATAGACATAATATGACTCAATGATATTCACGAAAAATTTCGGCAATTTTTAATATTTCATATATATAAATTAAGACCACACTACTTTTGTATGAAAACCATTACGAAAACACTTTCCTTAAATTGATCATAAAAAAACCTTCGGTTGAGTCACAGAACAGAATACGATATTCTGCTATTCAGTAACCCGCCCATTTGGTAGGCAGATACGTGAACATTTTGGGCGAGTTGCTGAACTATATAGTCATTTTCTATTCATAGGCTAAACAAATGACGATCTCGCTATGTGCTACTTGTATCCTATGGGTGGATTTTTCCATGTTTACCGCTCCATTTTGTACAGCTTTTGTAGAAAAACGCTTGTTGCCGAGTAACGACTTATTTACCTAGCAAAACCGAGCTTGATGAACTTAATCAATTGAGTAATAGCTTAGCAATACTCACCAAAGCACAGATTAAATAATAGTTAGATGCTGCATCAAAGTACGAAGTAAAGATATCTGAGGTTAAGACGTAAGTTCGATTTAGAAGAATAACGAGTAGGTATACAATACATCCTTGGTGAAGCAGTCCATGCTGAGCTTCACGAACACCCACGTTTCGCCACCCATATACTTTTTGATCCTGCGCCTATTGTTTTGATCCCGCGCCATCTACTGGACACAGCTTGAGACTCCTGACTTTTACTGAAAATAAGAGTCAGTTCTGAAAGTTGTAATAGTCGTGACCTTTAAAGTCTTTGTCAGAAAAGCACAATAAAACGCAAGTCTTGGCCTAGGAGATTTTGAAGCGAAAATTTACGCTTCTTCCTTTTTGCATTGTTGTTCAACGACAAAATTGGTTACTCCGTTCGAACTGCATTGTTTGAATTTTGTTTTTGCATCAGTCGGGCGCTCCGTAGGGTGCCGACCTAGAATGTCAACCCCCATTTCTACCTGTGGGTGTCGTAAGAGGCAACTTAAGGTAAAATACCGGAAGGTGGGCAGCAGCGCCTTGTGAGAAACTGATATTTTAAACTGCGAACCCAAGAAGCCATCCAAGTGGGGAGATTATGGCAAATCCTCTCTTAATGGGGGAGGCTGTGTCCTGTATTGGACAATGCGGCTAATACAGTATCTACAGTAGAGTCGGTCGGTCGGACAACCCATGTTGTCTTATTGTGACTGCTAATTAGGACATAACTTCACGGCACTTGACAAACGAAGCAGTCTATAAAGAAAAGAGCTATTAGAGGTAAGTGCCATCCACCTTTTGAAACCATTCACATGACGTTTTTATAGCTTAAGCAGTGAATTATAAAGCTAAGGTTAGGTGATGTCCTTTCTATACTTATATGCAAATCCAAAATAAATAACTCTATATGGAATATCTAAACTATATAATATATAATCTTTATATATAAAAATTACGAGTCAAGTTGTTTGTCCGCGATGGACTCCTCAACTACTGAACCAATTATAAATTTGATTTGCACACTGTGTGCAATCTGATTGAAATTGAAAGATAGGATAGAATAGCTTACGTCTCAATTTATAGTCGCAATTACCCGTGCGAAGACGGGGCGGATCTTAATCATATATTAATAAAATAAAAGAGATCTTAAAATTAGTTGTTTAGACACAATGTAATCAGTCTCCAAGACGTGTATTTTTGTTTAATTTATAAACGTTATGTACGTTTTGCAGTAATCCTTAAATTCCTTAACACTGCAGAAAGTGAGAGACAATTGGCGAGAAGTCTGTGACTCAAAGAACTAAATTTGTTACATTCCAATATTTTACATCGTTAGTCATAGATTGACACGAAGTTCTTATACTAGTTTGGCGAAATTTCCTCATTTTGGCGACTATTTTTACTGCCAAAAAAGAGGCGCCACAACGTTTCTTTAAATCAGGGTGTTGTTTAGTGTAAATACAACTGTCTTTTTAATGTACAAACGTATGGTAAATGAAGTATGTTGAATATCTTAAATATAGGTTTTCAGCTGTCTAAAAAGCTCTATTTATAAACCATCTATTAATAATCATTTTTTACTAGCGGCCCGCTCCATCATCGAACGGGTATTTAAATTTTTTGTCGAAAATATTCTATAGCCTATTTTCATCAGGGATAATGTAAGATTCTAATGGTGAAAGAATTTTTCAAATCGGTGCAGTAGTTTCAGAGGCTATTCTAAACAAACAAACAATCGGAAGGTGGGCAGCAGCGCCTTGTGAGAAACAGGTTAGCCTGAACAACATCTTCGACCACATCATCACTTACCATCATGTGAGATAGTGGTCAAAGGCTAACCTATCGAGTATAAAAAAAAGTATTTGTTGTTGTAGCGGCTATAGAAATACATCATCTGTGAAAATTTCAACTGTCTAGCCATCATCGGTCTGGAGATACAGCCTGGTGACAGACGGACGGGCGGACGGACAGCGGAGTCTCAGTAATAGGGTCCCGTTTTTACCCTTTGGGTACGGAACCCTAAAAAACAAACGCATCAAGCGTTATTGTATGTACACCTACTTGCTGCATTAAAATTAATTTACTAGAGCGTTCGGTCAAATAGATAAAGCGTAGTTATAGTTGCCTAGAGTCTTGCATAGGTAATCAAAAGTGTTCATGCAGCTAGAGCAGACAGATTCCTTGCCAAATGGATCTTGGCTCAGGCTCTCTATAGGGACAGTAGAACCTATCTCATTAACGTGATGTAGTCGGCAGTCTTATTTAACCCTTTGCAATGTGTATTGCATGTAAATTCAAAGAGGGTATAATTATAAGGTCAGAATATTACGAATTTTATTATTACTTAAAGCAATCAGAGTCTTATATTTGAGATGCCGAAGTTTATGTTTGTATTAATAAATATTATCTAATACGAACATAAATTTCGGTGCTGCCAAGCCAGTGCGTAAATCTGGGAGAAGCGATTCGATTTAATCTAGAGATAAAAAAAAACAATTATGTTAAATAATTTGAAAATGTTATTCTCGCTTATAGCACACGATAGATGCTTGTAATCATATTTTCACCCGTAGTTGGAAAGCAGTTGTGTAACTTGTTCATAGTAACTTTTTAACCAATCCCAAAAAGGAGGAGGTTCTCAATTCGAGTGTTTGTTTTGTGTGTGTTAGCTCATAAATTTTTAACATTTTTGATGATTTTTATATTAGCTGTAAAAAGAACAAAAATAAACTTTACACAATGATTTAGTTTATATATTTATTTGTGATTATTTGTTTCAGAATGTTTTCTGTGTGAAGAAGGTTGTTTTTGGTATTTATTTTTCACTTACTCGGTGCGGTGATGTAACTATGAGTGCTAGGCCGTTCGTTGATTATAGCAATTATATTAATAGCATTAATTAATGATTCTAAAATAATCAAAAAATGTCCTTGCCGTTATCTAAAGGGGTTACATTGAACTCTTGGAACTCACCGACATCCACAAATAATTCACTACTATACAGTGTCAATTCCGTGCTGTAAAAAAAAGTATTTTCCATTGCCGTAAGCTACACTCAACAGGCCGCTCAAGTTCAAAGACTGCTGTAGGTAATGACTGGCAGAAGTGCAGGGTGCGTACTTGGTGCACGGAAACGTGCCGCAGACCTTACGCCAGATACGTTGAGAGTGCTCAAAGCGGGGAGCATTGTAGAAAATCGCTCTGAAGAGAGCCTGTTTGCTCGTCGTTGGGGTGTCTATGGTGGTGAGACAGATTTTTAGAGTTTTATACGAGAACTTCATACTAGATACTTAACTACAAATCCTATTCTGTGCTAACAAAACCTCTATCGGTCACAAAATATTACTGTCTATTGTAAATATTAAAAATATTACTGCTTAATATTGTTGTGCGTCGATTTTTATGAATAAAGCCTTATTTATATTCATAGGGTGTATTATAAACTAAGTTATATGTACACGCTGACTATCTGAGGGCAGTATCTTTTGAACCGTAATAGTAATTAATGTATCTATATACAAATACTAGTGTTAAGAACTAGTAATGAATTTTTCCAAAATGCGAGTACTTACAGTACCTATATGTATGTGTATGGGCAAATGCTATTCCTATGGACGCATGTACCTGTGGACACAATCGATTCCGACGAAACTAGCAAACTTAAAATTCTTACTTGAACGAGATCGTACAGCTTTGTCTATAGTTGGCAATGTTGACGTGTCGCCATCTTTGTTTTCAGTGTGGTTGTTGATGTGCTGGCTTTGAAAGATTTTAGCGCCGAAAAGTAAGTCATATTGTTTAATTTAAATAAGTTATAACGTTAAAATATAAACGATACCGGTTTGATAGTATTTTAAATATGATCTGTGTTGTTTATAGCATATTATGTAATTTTTTCCTTGTCTAAAATCTGTTTTATCGTCAAAGCTAGATCAGTTTTATTTTTTATGTCGGAATTTGTACCTATGGACAAAGATATGACTGTACCTGTGGACTGTCCACGGGTACAAAAGTGTCATTATATTTACTAACAAAATCTGATCAGCTTTTACGTTTATTTTTTCAGTGCCTCGCAGTAAAATTGGTTTAAAAAGGGAATATGCCCCGATACACTCACAGCAACAGTAAAAGAATCAAAAAGTGGCAACTCGATAAGGAATAGCTGAAAAGTACAAAATACCTAAGTCAACAATTTTTAAATACTTGAAGTTACATAAAAGCAAAGATTTTAGGAATGACATTCAGCTTTTGGAGAATGACGTAAGAAAGGTATTTGACCCGAAAGAAGAAATTTTGCAGTGCAAATATTTAAGAAAAGCTGCATTTCATACACATGGGCTTAAATACAAAACAATATAGAGAGCTGGCTTACCAATACGCTGTTTCTAAACGGAAAACAAATGTGCCTGCTAACTGGGAAAAGCACAAAATGGCAGGAGCCGGGTGGCTCCGCAATTTTTGACTTCGTTTCCCACTATTATCTTTTCGTAAACCTGAGTCAAAGAGCATAGCGAGAGCAACTAGCTTTAACAGGGCAAACGTGAATGATTTCTTCAACAACTTACAATCGGTCATGACACGATATGACTTTCTACCAGGATCGATTTATAATGTTGATGAGACTGGGATCTCCACTTTTCACACGCCAGGGAAAATATTGGCTCCCAAAGAGATTCGTCTGCAAGGGAAGATGACTTCAGGAGAACGAGGAGTGCATACCACAATGATAGGCTGCATAAATGCTGTTGGAAACGCTGTACCTCCTGTGTTCGTATTCCCACGAGTTTTCTGCAAAGACAACATGTTGAAAGGAGCTCCACCTGCTTCTTTGGACGTGGCTAATCAATCAGGGTGGATTGAATTCCAATCTCTCTGGCTTTGTCCAATTCCAATGAGTCCAATGAGATTTCTGGAAAATATGTTTCTATTGTATGGATAAATACACATCCATACAATAGAAACATATTTTCAGATGAACATTTTATAAGCTCATATGTAACTGATCGTCCAGATCCAAGCCAAAACGCAATTGAAAACCAGTCCGAAAATCAAGAACGGCCTAATAATGGAGTCACTGTAACTGATCAAGAAACACTGTGCTCAACGTGGAAGAAATCCTGGAAGAACCAGAATATTGACTGACACGCCAGAGAAAGATGAATTTTAAATTGGGTAATTAAAAAAAGCTGGAAAGAAGAAAATAGCAGGCCACAAAACGGACAAGAGAAAATCTCTAAAGGTCATCCAACTCTGCTGGCTTCTCTTCTGAACCAGGTCCTTCCAACGCGCTTTCGAATGAAAACACTGAAACATCCATCGGAAAAAAGATTTAAAAAATTCAACACGAGAAGCTCTTGTCTTTTAGATGTATAAATTGTAAAACTTATTCCAAAGACACAAACCAAATGCTCAAATGTAGTTTCTGCAATTATAGATATCATATTTGGTATGTTCCGAAGTTACACAGGGAAAACTTTGAGTCTGATGATGAGGGTGAAAGTTTCGTTTGCGTGGTATGCTTCGTATTAAACAATGGTGATGATAGCGATGAATCTACTTGAAACTTGTATGCAGAGTGTTGTATTGCGTACAAATACGTATAATAGAGTTATTTAAGGTTTGTTTGAAGTTGTTTTCAAAAACCTTTCATTGGTTTTTTTTCTTTTTTAATGTCTAATTAATGTGAATCGTCCCTAGGTACAACACTGTCCCAAGGTACAATTTTAGTGTACATAGGTACAATCGTCTGTTGAACCTGTAGATAAATATGGTGTTTTTAAAAAAAGTTGATTATTTTTGTGAATATAAGTGATATTGAGACTAGAATTTTAGTCAAAGAATGACTGATTATTATAAGACATGTGCATTGTTAAAAATAAAGAAAAACTTAATTAAATTCAAATATAAGAATGTTTTATTCCACAATCTGGAAAGTGCTCACATGTTCCGCACTTGCCCCTAATTACAGCGAATTACCAAAGAGTACTTTTATTATTTTTTCGTGTTGGAACAAGCACATGACCCACCTGGTGTTAAGCGGTAACCTCTGCGTATATGAGATGCAGTCCGTCACAAATGGCGAACTGCACTGCGCCCAACACCCTGAGACACAAAGTTGTGTCTGATGTGCCCGTAATTTAACCGGCACTATACCCTTCAAACTGGAACCACCGGAACACAGTACATTCTGTGGTACTGTGAACATTACAGCTTGGCGGTGGCATAACATCCCAAGACGAACTCACAAAGAGTTCTACTGCTACTAAAAATAAGAAATGATATCATGTTTATTTATAATAAGTATGTATTTAAATTGTAAACATTAATTATAATGATTACATATATAATAATATGCTATTGCTGATAAGCAAAACAACGGTTAAGCTACTTGTGACGCCAGAACTGAATCGCTGGTTATAATCTAGTTACCTATTGCCTCTTGTATTTTGTGGAATATAAAATAATTTTAGGTAATGTAATCGATAATATATTATTTAAACACAATAAGGTACTTGTTAGGTTTGACACTTATTTATTAAGATGTTTTATTGTTGGAGTATTGAATAACCAGGCAGTATTAGACTGACATTTGCATATAAGTGCATTTACAGGGTAATTTTACATCCACCCTCATATTTTATTTTATTAAGTACGTATTCTTTTTTTATACCCACCCATATTTATATATTTTCTATTCATCCTATATAGTAGTATATCGGTATAGTGAGTATCGATTTTTTTTAATTAATCGATATTTTAATCACTCGGCATTTCAATCTTAGACAGTTTAAGCTTTGGTATAATAATAAATTTGATATTTCGATAGTAACTCTTGCTAAGGCTTCGTAGAATTTCTCCGCGGCTGCTGGTGTATTTGTCATGCTTCTAATTTGTTTGTTTGTGTGATGGAGTATGATCCGTACCCAAAGGGTAAAAACGGTACCCTATTACTGAGACTTCCCTGTCCGTCCGTCCGTCTGTCACCAGGCTGTATCTGAAGAACGGTGATAGCTAGACAGTTAAAATTTTCACAGATGATGTATTTCTATTGCACACAACAACAAATACTAAAATAAAATAAATATTTAAAGAGGGCTCCCATACAACAAACTTGATTTTTGTACCATTTCTTGCTTGATAACGATGACAGATAGACGCTATAACTATTCGCAGAATAATTAGTTTTATGTTCTCTTTAAATATAATTAAAAAAAATAAAATAAATAATTAAGGCGGCTCCCATAAAATAAAAGAAGTTTTCGCTGTTTACTTGCTAAAAATAATAATAATGAAAATAGGTAGGAACTTAAAATATTCACCGAATTTCGTTGTATATTTACTTTAAAAATAAACAATTAGTGAGATCATTAAATTAGGATTCGTACCTACCTAGGATAGGAACGTACCTATACCCACCTCAATCGGACACTGCGAAAAGTGTCTGTAACTTGCAAGATTAGGTTACAGATAATGGTAGGTACCTACGGGACACTCCGTGAGCGAGTCCCACTCGCACTTGGCCAATTTTATTTTTTTATTATTTAAGTACAGTAGTTTATCTATTCGTTAGAGCTTATAGTTTAATAACTTGTGAAAATGCGATTCTGAACACCAACGAGATTTAAACCTCTATTTTCTCGATGCTGAACACTTACCCTTGAATAAAACTTCTTTCAATTGCTGCTTCACTTAACTTGCCAGTTAGAAGGTCGTTTATCTATTCTTTAGAATTTACTTGAAGTTTTATTTGACATCATCAGTCAACTGTTGAGTTATACCTGTTATATAGGCTAATATGTGGTGCATATTTGATATAATTATACTAACATGTTTTGATTGAATTTGAATATCATTTTACTCAACATAATAGGTAGCTACTATATTGCGTTCACTGTACATACTTATATCGTTTTTTTGGTGTCGATTGCAGATGCAAATTCTGTAGCTACTTTGATAAAAAGTACCTTTTATATTTCATATTCATATTTTTCATATTTTTGCAGTGTTTCAAATACTAATGAACGACTATTAGGTAGTCACCAAGTCACCGCGACAGACGTAAAAGTTTCGAAAAACTCGCCAATCTTTAAATTTTTTTTTCATGGCAATGGACATAGGTAGGTACATTTTTGGGAAATACCTATGAAGAGGGTTCCAAAAAAGCTCCATCTATAACTGGCATATAGAACTTACTTGACGGACAGAGAACTAACGAACCTTTTTGAAAGTATATAAACTTAGCGTTTCCCATATTTATTTTTGATGAATCAATAGCTAATGAGTAGTTAACTAGGAACCTCATAAAAACCTTTCAAAACTAACGAGACAATCATAAAATAACAGTATCTACCTAGTATATCTAAAACCATAGCATAGCTTCGCCACAGGCTGGTTGTAACAGACCCATAGATTGTAATAACAAACTTGTAATGCATCGTTCATAGCAGATAACATCAACAATTCATAATGAGTGTTAGCATCGGATAGCATGCGTAATTATGTATTCACAGATTTGATAGCAGTTAGTGAACTACGCTACACTTGATGGGACCGGGAAGTGGGACCACCCACCTTGACCAACATGACGAGCTTGATATCATGGAACGTATACGAAAACCAACTAGTTAGAAGGGCCAAGACGGCAAACGGAATCAGATCAAGCGATCTTCTTTCACAATAGATCTTAAAAAGTGAAGGAAATATACTGATTTAAAATCGTCAGTTTTAGAGTACATTTTCAACATTTACTTTGTACCTATATAGCGCCAATACTTTACGGATTAAAAAGTTGTTTGTGAAATGAACGTTAAGTTGCGGTACCAAATTCCTTTCTCCTCCTAAAGACAATGTTCTTCAAGACCTTGTCAATCTTATTATATCATCATATCTTTCTGAAACAAACGAGAAGGCTGGCGCCGCGACTCAAGCGGCGTTAAACTCGGTAGGGGTTACATATTTGAGCCGTTTGTTGTAAAAAGAGACTGTGGAGAGGAGACTGTTGAGAGAGGATTGTTGTAGAGACAATGGGTCAGTGGAGGCCGGGAGCTCTTGTTATTTTCCAAAACTAATCAGAACGCTTGGTCGATGCGACGCGTGATCGAATGGGCCTTGAAATCAATAGGCAATACTGCATGCTGGGCACGCTGCTAACAGGTAGTGGGTACAGTTGAGTAAAAAGTATTATTTTCTAAAATGTTCTTACAGTTTTATTTTTATTTTTTATAACGGCGGTATGCCTTTATTAAACAAAATACTATGAACTATATACAACACTACAGCTACTACAATAAAAGCATTTAGACAACCTATAAGTCATAGCAGACTCATAGGCAGTCCAAATGCTCCAGCCCACTCCCAGTTGGCAGCGTGCCAAGCATGCTGGCAGCATTGCCCCGTTGAATTGCAATGATTATTCGTTGAGCCAAATATGTGCCAGCATTTTTATCACGCGTCGCATCAACCAAGCGCTCAGATAGGTTTTGGAAAATACGATGAGCTCCCGGTCCCCACGGACCCAACGTCTCTACACCAAACGGCTCAAATATGTAACCCATATCGAGGTTAGCATATTTGCGCCGCTTGAGTTGCTCCGCCGAAGTAGCCGCAGCGCCAGCCCTCACGTTGGTTTCAGAAAGATGTGACGGCGCTAAAGTGTCTACGCAAGTAGCGTCCCACACTAAGGGCCGTCCAAACTTCGACGGAACCAGAGTCACGCCGTCAGATCTTTTACCATCGTTACGCATCAGGCAATTAGGTTCGAGAATAGCTGCAACATTGGCGCTGGTAAAAGCCCGGCGAATGATATCGTTGGCGTGGCGGGAAATTCGACCAGCACTTCGACAGCAGGAGAGGACATGGTGACCGAGTTGATCAACTGCAGTACCACACTGGCAGTGATGTGCAACACAACACCTTGGACCCAAGCTATTAGTCTAGCTATTAGCTTGGACGTAAGCTAATAGCTAGACGAAAAGCGGATGGATCTATAAGGCTTCCAGTTTTGTAAGAAGGAATGGCCTGTAACCAAAGACCAGATTCCCACACAGAAACAGCGAGAATACGAGCACGATCTACGATGCTAGAACACGTATTTAAAAGATCTTTCCGTGTTAGCTCGCATAGGGGCCGATCCCACTATCTTGCAGTTGTTCATGCAGTTTCAGCGATCACCAAAACTGTCACATTGCAGCGTGCGTTGATATGAGCCTTAGTTGAATATGGGCTTGTTTGATTTTAATACTGTGCGTCAAGGAAATTGAATTTGATTTTTTTTTTCAATTTAGTAATCTCAAACTAAATTGAAAAAAAAATTACCGAATTGAGAAACGTTCTTATTTGAGAGAAGATGCCTAAATGGTTATAAGCTAAATTCAAAACATAACTTACCAATACTCCAAATAAACAGGCAGTTTAAATTAAAGTCCGTTCTACACGTTTATACCAATCCATGACTTCCATGCTCACTGTACGGGAGGCCTATCAACTTTTGTCCACTAATTAAAATACAGTTCTTACGCCCAAGTAACGCCCATTAGTTATGCCCGAGTGTAAAAATGATACAAATTAATTTTAATGACCTTTCGTAATTCTCCATAGAAAGGCCTGGGGGCTGTCCCCCAGCCATTTGAATAGAAGACAAACACTTTATTGTACTCTTTTTGAATTTATATTGCAATATTCATCTTTTAATCAAACGTTCTACACATTATATCTCAACTTCCGGTTTCTAAGCTCATTCCGTTCACGAGCTACACGTGCCTGCTTGGACGGACGTACAGACATACATGAAATAGACAGCAATTTGTACTGTTTTCTTTTAGGGTTCCGGCTATTTCTTTAAGGGCAATAAGCAAACGTAGCCCTATTATTGAGACTGCTGTTCGTCCGTCCGTCCGAGTACTTATGTCACGGATCTCTAGCTCGTAAACTGGATGCGTAAGATAGAAACCAGAAATATTTAGGTATTTTGCAGTATTGGACAAGAAATTAAATTAAATTATTTTTGAGATATTGGACAAGGCAAATATTGGACAAGAAATTACATTGAATTAGTTTTCAGAGGGGCATAGACAAATATTGACAAGAAAGTCAATTAAATTATTTTTTACAGGGGCAAAGTCAAATTGTTCTTAAAATTATCTGCTAAACTAAATAGGTAAACTTTTTTGAAACTGACCCATTTTGCCCCAGGAAAAAAGTGATTGTGATGTCATTCACTATCAACTATTAAATAAGGAATTTCCACAGCACATTACAAAATAGGTATTGCGGTTACTTCGATAATTGGAGGATAAATAACTGCTAATTTACTTCAATAATTCTTATTTCCTAAAATAATAAAAAACAATAATTTCATATTTCGTGGGGAAATTTGGATACTAAAATGATTTCATTCTATCATCAAAATTTCCCCACTTATAACATTGGCTATTTGACTTATAACATTGGCTATTTGACTTATGACATTGGCTATTTGACTTATATATAACATTGGCTATTTGACTTATAACATTGGCTATTTGACTTATGACATTGGTGTTATCAATAAATTATGTGTATTTACATTTGCATTTGTAAAGGTAAAAAAAGCTTCCTTAACTATAAAAAAAAATATTGATCAAATATTGAACAATCAAGTAGGTGTGAGTGAGTGTGAGTGGAAAGTACCGGCGACTACTAAAAATAATGTAATAATTTAAATCAATATCATTGGGCTGGAGCATTTGGACTGTCTGTGAGTCTGTATTACTAATTTTTATTTAGTTGTCTAAATGCTGTTATTGTAATAGTAGCATTCCCCCTGTAAAAAAATCATTACAATGTCTATAAGGTGTAATAAATTGTACGTATTTTGTTTAAAACACTGGTGTACAGTAAAAAACACTTTCCATATACCAGTAGCCCAACAGGATTGGTTACCCACGCTCGTGTTCCTAAATAGGATGAAATAGGTCCATGAAAGGACGCCCTATTTGGTTATCAGATTAAGGACCAATTTATTTATTGAGATAAAAACGATGTAAAGTTACATTTACCTCACACATTACTTAATCAGACAAAAGTTCAAATTCAAAATAATAATTACCATAAGTATTAGACGTTATACAATAATAACAATTAAATACCATTTCCAAATTACAATTTAAATTATATACAAAAATTAGAAGTCATCAATGTCACAATACAATATTAGGTTATAATTAAAATATATTAATATAATTAAAGACCGTTAGCTTCAAAGGTTGTTTCAAATATAGTGCATCTAAAATTTGGAACAACCTACCGCCTCCTATGAAGGCTAAAATGAGTTCGATTAATTTCAAACGAAAATACAAAGTGATCCTACTAGAACGTCAAAATAAGCACTTTGAGTCAACCTTTAAATTTAAATAACGCCAAGTTCTCTCTTACACACTTTTACAACACAAAAATAAATTCACCCTCACAAACACATAATCACCTTCAAAATCTTGCATTGTTAGTTCAGTTAATTTTTTTTTAAGTTATCATAATATTACATCAGGTTCTGATAGCTAGTGCGCTAAAGTACCTAATCTTGTTGTTGACAAATGTTATAAAAAATATTGTAGCTATGATATATGTATGAACTTAAATATTATAAATTAAACCGGCAACACATAGCTGTTTAAGACCAAATGTAAATAAGTAACCCGCTACTGCCATACTACTCGAAGAACACCTTCATTCGAGAAAAGGAGTATGCTGAAAATCAGCCTTGCAGAGACTTTAGTGTCTATGCAGTCCCGTGCTGAGAATACCCCTTATTGCCAATTATGTTTTAATTTATATGTATGTAGTTATTTTATTATTTTTTGTGGCAATAAAAATACTTTTCTTTCTTTCTTCTTTCAAAATTAGAATTAGAATTAAAATTATATATCCAAGGAGATATATATCAGAGGTTATTATTATATCAGTTCACGATGGTTCGCGTGAGGCGATGGATGACATAATCAATCTTAAACATCTGAAAGAAGTTTTGAGTTAGCTCCCGAACGTACTAGAGAGTCGTCTGTTTTAAAATTTTGAAAAACGGTCATACCGCCCAATGGAATGAAAAGGCCTAGAAGAAGAATTAGTGATGGCTCAGTGGCATTGGCTATGGACTGCTGAGCAGCAGATCCATGGTTCCAATCCCGCTGCGGGGGGCTTGAGCTTCACCGCATGGTGGAAGGGCATTTTGCGAATGCCCGCCTGGCTAGCGATCACCCTAAAGTAGAAAATCTGTCGCCAAGCACCTAACGGTGTATTCCGGCAGCAGTCCTTGAGAGCCAGTGCAATTCGTGACTTGTGACGAAATGCATCTGTTATAGGCAGAGGTTAGTTCGCTTAACACCAGGTGGGCCTCGAGCTTGTCTAGTCACAATAACATAAAAAAGAACATAAAAACACAGAATAGAAGGAGAACATTTTCACAACGACTTTTCATCGTTCGATGATTTTCGTATCTTCTGTATCAATTCCAATAAAATATCACAGGCAGCTTGGTAGTTTTCATCACGTCACACTTTTTTATTTATATTTTGTTTTTAAATAGTTATTTCATTAAGAGTTAGTTATAAATAGTTGTTTTATTTTATTTATTAAGAACACGACATTATCCATGTAGAATGGCAGTAGGATTAATGTAGGTACTGTAGTTTCGTGCAAATTTTAGAATAGAAGCCCTCTTTGAGCTCATTCATGTGGTAGGATGTAGCGTCTTATACAAGTTTCTCACTCAACGTATTAAGGTAAAGGCACCTTATTCCGCGGGGTTCTAATATTGGCACTATATTCCGAGGTATTTCGAAAAACGATGATATTATGATGCTTATAAATTTATTTTTGCTGCAAGACCCTTTATCTATTAAATAATATATCTTTGCTTAGTTAAGTCATCAAAAGAGCGCTGTTCTGTGGAAACATTTTGGACATTGGGCACGTGAGTATCATGTTTATTTAAATAGTGTTTTATTCGTTAATTTTGTACAGTGCATTTATTTCTTTAATAGAAATGTTTCAAAAAATATGTCTTCAATCGAAAATAGAGTAATAATTAATAATTATAATAATTTTTTAATTTTTTTTATAATAATTCTGTGAGTTTTTCGTAGTAAAATGTAGGAAAAATACAGTTTGAAAATGCCGCGGCATTAGGTGCCAAATATTTAACTCGGTTCTTTATTCCGATGCGATGTGCGATTTCACAGAGTCGGTTTATTTTTTTTATTTTCAGTATTGTTTTTATGATAAAGCATTTCTCACTTTGAATTTGACAACCTAAATATTTATAATAAATTGAAATCTATTTAGGAGGTACAATAAATCGTCGCATTCCCTAACTACAGCCTGTTGAAAGTGCTATATTTAGGTATTTTGTTAATTCGTTCTATGGGATAGTTTAATGAGAAAATGCAAGTTTATACACAATGTATTCTAATTGTTATCAGGCATTATATATATTTAGAATAACATTGCAATTAATATTTTGTCTGTTTCTATACTATGCAAAAATCTCGTATATTTTAATACTCGGAATTAGGAAACTTTATTTTTTTGTATAAAACGCTATTCCGATGTACAGTGGGTCGCAATAAGATTCTTAATGCACCATAATACGCATAAGCACAAGTAATATACATAGTGTTCACAATTGTATGCAAATTGTTACGCAGTTTATGATAATGCAAAAAATCAAAATATCACTATCTGACTTTTATAATAATTACCAACTTATATTACAAATTATGAAAGGTGAAATGGTAAAATTTATGCCTAATCCTCAAATAATGAACGTATATGAAATCATATGCGAGCCTCTTATGGGCCTGGGTTCGATTTATTTGCCCTCATTTGATACATGGTGGAGGGTTAGATTTTTGTTACTGAATTACGCCATACCTATATAATATAAGTACGGGTTAGACTTTAATTTGGCATAAGTAAAGGCTTAAGCAACAGCATTTTTTATTATAATAGCACGCCTTTTGATGTAGTAAAAATTAATCATAGGCAGTGCTTTTTACATAAAGTGAGAAAGCATTGCATTTTGAACACACGGAATTAGGAACCAAATACATCGGAATAAGGATTTTTGCATCGGATCAAGGTGCCTTGGAATTATTTCATATTTAGTTTAATTTTGAACACAATTTAAGACTCAATTAATAAATATTTAGTATAGTTTAAAAGTAAAAACAATAACACACCTGATAAAAACATTAAAACCTGCGGAAATGTACTGGAATTGTTTAATTTTTGATGTTATTTCGAGTTTTGTTGAAAATACTTCGGAAATAGGTGCCTTTACCTTAGTAATGATGAATTGGCACAGTGAGAAGTATGTGTTGATACTTTATATACTGGGTCGCGCTTTCCAAACCTCCAGAGGCTAGTAATTAATAGAGACTACATATGCTGTATGCTACATTAGGCAGCGATGCGATTTGCGAAAAAAATATCGACAAAAGAAAACAAAGCTATGGTTATGACTACTGCGTGGTCGTTGTGCACTAGATATATTATGTACGACGTAGGCACTTGGTGATCGCGTCGTTGTCAAATGTAGTACAGATTACCTAGTACAATGTAGGTATCTCCAGCCTAACAGCTAGAGAGAAGGACAATGACTGATGCTGAAAACCGTAGATGCCATTATTCCCGAACCTATATGACTTAGGATCTTACAAAAAGAGAGCATATTCTCTCCTCAAAGGCCGGCATGGTTTTACGGATGTTCGTTGGCGACAGTCATTACTTACCACCAGGTGAGAAGCCTGCTCGGTTGCCCTTCTTCACCACAAAAAAAATATCGCTACCTATGCCCGATAACAACATCCATTTATCGTTATTTTAGTTATAGACGAAAACAATGCCATATTTTTTAAGCTCGTTATTTCTTCAATAATTATCATTTTGTGATAGTAAATAAATTAGCAATTATACCTACCACATGGTTATAGATGCAACTAATAAAGTGAAAAAATCTGCAGTTAAGTCGTATATGCGGGTAGCTTATATTGTGACAGTAATCAAATCACAAGTAAGATCATTGAGAGCATAGCACCAAGCGGCAATAATCTGTGGCATGGCGGCTAGGCGCCGCGCCGCGCCGCGCCGTATTGTCCGAAGTGTCCGGTGCGCTTCCTACAGCAATATCTATTTATAATTTTTTATCGAAAGCTGCTGTCGATAATTGACAATAAATTTTAAGCAGGTGTTTATATAGGAAACTTGATATAACAACGCTCCTAAACTGAAATAAAGAAAGGAAAGTTTAAAGAAAACGTGCAGGTCGGCAATTCTGTTATGTGAATAGAGTCTTAATAGCACGATATTAATGACTTCTTATTTATTTGTTACTCATAAGTGAACGGTTAAACACGATCTTCTCACCTGTTGGCAAGTGATGGTGTGGTCAAACATGTTATCAGGCTAAACCAAATATGGAAACTAGCTCAAGAAGTTACTTATATAGGTACATACATAGGTATACGTTGTGACAGATTTCTCTGCTTGAGGATGGTAACTAATAATTTGAGGATGGTAGATTATAAAATGTTCTACCACTGTCCTGTCAAGACCATGGCAGGCTATGAACCACGCCATTTAACTACATAATTTTATAGATTCTTACTTCCACTGATACCACTAACTTCCACTGATCTATAATTCCTTTTTTATGTAAACTGATAGATTCTCAGACGTGTCTTTTGCAGAATGTTTTGGCTAAGTAACTTTAAGTACGCAGTGATGTTGTGGATACCGTCCTAATGAAAACAGGCGTCTTCAAAAGGTACTAGTACCGTGAGATATGAAATTTGGAGATTTGAAATGTGGTGATATACCTCAATAGCCTAGAGTCAGAACGGGAGGTAGCTCTCAAGGACAGCTAGATGTACATGCAATCCTACGTATGAATTAAGGTTCCGTACGAGGAATTGGGATTTATTACTAAACCTACATAGTGGGTACATCCGTCCTTCCTTTAAGGTTGTATATTTTTAACAGTAATAGGTAGATGATCAAAAATTTCAGAAAATGCTGCATAAGCGTGACAGCGCATTAGCAAGAAATAATAGTAAATACAAACAGTAAAATGCAGCGAGGGCCATACAGAAAACGTTCCTATGTTTTTCACGTTTTTGCTAGTATATAGTTTAAACGATAATATATACAAGCGTCAAAGTTAGAGAGATAATATTATTAAAAATAAAGTAAATCGTCACATTATAAAAACCTTTCAAGAACGGGTATTTAAGATTCATAACCGACTATAAAAATATTGGTCGTTCGTGAAATGCAACAAAATTGTAGTCTTTGAAACAAACCCTCGACGTGCAAGTCCAAATCGGACTTGGCCGGTTGTATTATCCGTTAAGTAAATACTCACACAGAATTGCATGACAGAATTTGACATGTGACTTCACATGTCAAATTCTGTCCAGGACCCAGGACCAACCATTTGTATTTGCTCACCTGGATCTTTGTTGTGTAGGAATATCTACTAAATATGATTAAGTACTTAACGTCTTTAAAATATGTGTGGTTTGAGTTGATTACATCGTCATTCTTATGTTACAGTGGAATAGAAATTATGTATTATTAAAAAATCAATTTGTATATAACAGCAGAATTGGAACCAGCTTTTATAAACCAATAGCTGTGCGTTCAACCTTTTTATAGCAGTTGAGGTCAAAAGACACTGGCTTGTATTATTCGTTTCTTTTATTTAGCCCATTGACGGCATTTTTATGTTATGTCTACAAGCATTAATTTCCAATCTTGAAGAAGCTTAAATATCTCAGTAGTGTCATTCAATACCTTCTATATTAAATTGGAGATGCGTTGGAAATAGTATAAGGATTATATTACCAGATTTTGTTCCGTTACATACGTATTAAGTTTCTGTGCAAGAATCATTGTTTTTTTCAATCACACAACAGGAAAGAATAACTTGAATGAGGTCATTTTTATTATTTACTCATAGGTAATAAAATTCAATAGTATTGAAGGGCTACCTACTTCGATATGAACAGTTTATATGTTTCCATAAATTCACTAATTAGAAATATTAATATTTCTGATACCGTGTACGTTATATATGTAATAAACAGAAATCTTTATTGTAGTCACAAGATCCATAGTCACAACATAAAATGTGCACACAATTCAGAATACAATTCAATACAAATAATAGAACCAATATACAAAAAGTATTTTGTATATGTGCTAGTTAATTTTTGGCTACAATTTGTAGCTTTCGTCATTCATCGGCGTCAAAAATAATCGTTTTGAGAGACTCTTTAATAGAATTTTTACACTTCTCAACTCTGGTCAAAAATATAGAAATTCGGTTTTTGTATGGTATTGAAGGATTTCATGCGAACTTTCCGGAGGCACTACAGTAATGCAGTAGCCCCAGAGTTTCCTAAAGATGTTGTTATAGGCAACTCGAAAGCCATCATAATGTTATATAAGATAATTCAAACTTCTATCTTATTCCACAGTTTAGGTAAATAAATTCTTGTTTTTGTTGCTAACACACTTTTGTATGACTTCCATCCTGTTGGTAAGTGATCATGTGGTTGATAACTTTTTTAAGGCTAAGCCTAGAAATCAAACTGGCTGTGAAAGTCAGAATACACAGAAATGTTGGCGACATATTACTTCATGAGGGTGGTAGATAGACTGGCCAGTATATTGATTATGGATAAAGCAATACGCAGATGACACTCAATCACTCGAATGAGAAGCATGAACCCCCTGCGCGGCAGTTCATAGACATAACCATTGGGCCAACAGAGTTTCAAAAATTACTATGAACGTTAACCACGTAGGTCAAAGGCTGATAAAGGCTGGTGGAATAAGTGTATTTACTCACTAACATTTACTTCTGTAAGTTACCTACAAATGTTTATTATCTAGATGTTACTAGACCCACGAGTATACAGCTAGGTACGAGCGATGTGATATGCCCAAGATACGACCATTTGAAAATTCCATAGACAAATGATTCTAGGTTCATTAGATCATGGGACCTAAAACATCCAGTGATATTTTTCTACTGTAAATTTTAAGCAGGATAATTCAGGCTTGAAATTTGTTAGGCCCAGTTATTACCCCCCGTCCACCAAATTTAAATTCAAAATCATGTATTTAATTAATGCGTCTACGACGCTCTTATGTTATGAACGTCAATTACGAATTTTAATATTGAAACGTTCTACGTTGTACTGCAACGTTCAGCAAAAAAAATGTATAGAGCCACTGCGAGAAGAACGGGCAAGAAACTCGGGGCCATTCTTTTAATCGTCTTTTAACAATGCGTTACATACAAATTAATATATAATTATTACTATATTTGTTTAAATTACGTAGGTGACAGGTGATAGCTTGGAAGAGGCGGAATTTTCCAAGCATTTTTGTCGTTTAAGTAGGTAATTACAAACTGTTTAGTAGGATTTTTTCATCAAAATGTTTTTCACGTGCAGCTTGAATTTGCCTTCCGTGAGCATTGTAATATGTTTGGAAATTTAATTATATAAAACCGCACACAATTACCTAAACAGGACCTTTTATTTGTCTTTGCTAGTCTAAAACCTGGCACCGCTATTTATATTTGTTGTAATCGTAGTTGTCACTATTTAATTTAAATTTACTAAAAATGTACCGTACATACACAATATTTTCATATATATAAAGACTCGGTAAAGTTAAAATATCAATTGCTTTAAAAAGATCCCGTAGAGATTCCCTAGGATCCATGTCATATATAGCTCGAATTTCACGCTTTTGTAAGACAAAGATTGTCTCTATCTCAGCAGCAATTCCCCACAGCAATAAACCAAACGACATAATACTGTGGAAGTACGCAAAATAAACTACCCACCTCCTGATACCACCTGGGTGAACCGTGGTTTTTTTTTCCAACGGCTCTCCTCTCAGATAAATTGTGCTGCAACGTTCAGCAAAAAAAATGTATAGAGCCACTGCGAGAAGAAACTCTGAGCCATTCTTTTCTTCAGTTTTTTAACAATGATGTAACACATAGTTCAAAGACGTTTAAAAGAACAATATATTATAATCAGTAGGTACTAATATTATAAATGTAAATGCGAAAGTAAATATATCTGTCTGTTACGCTTTCACGTCAAAACTACTGGACCGATTTGAATGAAATTTTGTATGGAAATAGATTGAGACCCGGGAAAAAACATAGGATAGTTTTTATCCAACTGCGCAAAAAGAGGTTAATGTTTTTGCGCGATAACCGACGTACGCGCGGGCGGAGCCGCGCCCGGTAAGCTAGTTATTACAATATTTGTTTAAATTACGTAGGTGACAGGTGATAGGTTGGCGGAGGCGGAATTTGCATGCCTCTAATTTTATATTGGTGACGGTACACCTCAGAAACGTGGTACATACTGTCCATTATAATGTCTGTGGATGTTTAGTGTGATGTATTACGCCAGCAAATTGACAGTTTAACATTTGACGTATTGTACAGTAAAGCGGAGAGAAAATCGACGTTTCTGAACCTATTTTGTTTAATTGGCCATTCATTCATCTGATAAAAAATAATAATGCAAATCTTGTTTCAAATATTTTAACTAACCTAGACAAACAATAACGTGAACACTTATTTAGGTAAATTGAAAAAAAAACGCAATATTCTACGCAAACTTATTTAACGTCATTTTCCTAGTGTGCATCCTACCGTTAATTCATTGTTTAGAAGCCAATTTAAGTTTTTCTTTACCTATGCTTTCCTGTTTTGCATATTCCAAACCTCCTTTAATGTGCTCACCAGGCAACAAAGGCAGTGATGCAGTTTTATTTAAAGACGCATATAATATAATTATATTTATAGGCGCGAAATAGTTTTATTGTTTAAAGAGGTTCATTTTGTAATAGATTTCACGTAGAAAATTTGCCTAGGTTTACAATAACACCCATAGATAGTTCAGGGTATTATTAAAGACCCAGACCCAAATTTTGCCCAAATATTTAATACAAAAATAAATTTGTAAAAACACTTGGACTACACTATTGTTCTCTAATTAGTTTTAATATTAATTAAGGATATATTACTAACAATTTCATTGTTTTATTTCCTCGCAATTTAAGTGAAAAAGTGAGTGTTTAACGTACATAAAACGTCATTTCACCTCGTTTTACACATCGGAGGTTAACGTCTCGGCTAAAATGTTACTTGTTCAGTGGTCTTGCCTACAATTACTTTTTTGCACTCATTGTAGAATCAACTACCTATAGCAAAGCAAACGGCAAAGAATTAATCAAACACTCCTCATAAAAACTTATAAAGTACAGATAAAATGTAAAGTTAAATAAACATATACTTACATACAGATACACACTGTCACAGTGCAAAATATATACCTAAATAAAAAAAAACTTGTCTCTAGAGCTAAAGAGAAATGCGGATGTGTCATCCAAAGAGGTTGCATTTTACAAAGGCTCTATCTAGTCTGTACTATTTCGGCAGCAGCTATGACCTAGCTATCCATATACTTATATATTATTATAAATGCGAAAGTAACTCTGTTTGTCTATCTACCTATCTGTCTGTGTCTCACTTTCACGCCAAAACTACTGGACCGATTTGGAAAGAAATTTAATTTGGAAATAGTTTGAGATGCGTGGAAGGACATAATATATATAGGATAGTCTTTATCCAACTGCTGAAAAAGAACTTATACTGTTCTAGCCATTGACCTATATATAATAGACGCGACATCTCAAATCTCAAACAAGGATAGTCGACCGGTGCAAATATGCTGGCCGGCATACTCTCCCCCACACGTAGCTGGGTAATCGTAAAAAGTACACGCGCTTTACGTTCGAAAATTGTGTATTCAAAAGATAATACACAATATTCGAACGTAAAGCGTTGAGATGTCGCGTCTAGTATATATTATAGGTCAATGGTTCTAGCGCGATAACTAACAAACGCGCGGGCGGAGCCGCGACTAGAAAGCTAGTAAGTATCTCATACTTTTAAAAAAGGGAATCTTTAGGCTCTGACACAAAGTAAGTAGTATAATATGGTCCCTTATATTTAGGACGATTACATTTTATGTGTTTTCATAGATAACGGTGGCTTTGCATACTAACGATGCCATAGACAGCGAAGTAAGTCACATGGTAAAGTGAGTTATGGTATATTTTGTGTAAGTTTCAGCATTTTCACGTACGTGTAGCTTTAAATCATGCAGGTATTTGTACCTCAGGCGTTCTATAAGACTTCGGAAACGTGACCGAGCGACCCTCTCGTAAACCTAAGGTACTATACAGTACATTTGGGGACCAAACACTGTGAATGGGGAATACATGAACGCGCCTCGTAAAACTTTGTGAGGTGAACCAGCAAAATGCGCTACCTTTTAGAATATTCTACGGTGGCTGTTTGTTCAGTGAACTCATGAATAAACGCTGGGGTATTTACGTATTTTATGAGCAATTGATATCGATAAGCTTCTTCGAAAGGTAAGGTACTATTTTTGATGGAGACAAATCAAAATATCACTTCTTGTAACCTCTCGCACTATTCAAACCGTGAGCATGGAAGACATTCTCATCCCCATTTTCTCCATGCCTTATCTTCAGAGTAAAAGGTGACGAAAAGAACCATATTTAACTGCAATCCCCAAACGTGGGAATTACGACAAACTCTCCTTTCGGAGGGTCCTGTGTTCAATAGTAGATTCGGCTGACAATAAAAAAATACAATCGCTTTTGAAACACTCAAAACACGCTTTAAAAAATTCTACCACCAAATATTCGACTTTAGTTTCTAGCAGCT
The DNA here is from genome assembly GCA_963854805.1 of Plagodis dolabraria. Classification (NCBI taxonomy): domain Eukaryota; kingdom Metazoa; phylum Arthropoda; class Insecta; order Lepidoptera; family Geometridae; genus Plagodis; species Plagodis dolabraria. The sequence goes on from OY978441.1 coordinate 13,747,567, forward strand.
ATTTTTTGCAGTAAAAAAGCTATTTGTTCCAGCATTTTACGCTTGCGTCAAGGGAAGCTGGCTTCTGCCAGCAACATCATGTTATCCGTAACTGACTCCCACGCTGCAAAAATGCAAATGTGATGAAGTGCAAATGAGAGCCCCATGGCGTGCGGCGCCTGTCAACGAACGCGGGCCGTCACGGGCCGTATCCGGGACACATCAGTCTGTCCGTCCGATTGTCGACCGGTGTACCAACGAGCTGGTACAGCGATGCTTTGTTTACTGCCATGCTCACTCATTTAGGCGGGTTTATTCGAGGAACGTCCGCGGAGCGCGTGATGCGTCAACTACCGCGTTCAACAGACCACGGCGTGTTTTAGGTAGGTAATGAACAATTTCTATGATGGTGACAGGGATATCCTGATTGGCGTTGAATTAATTTAAAAGGCGGTGGAATGTTATACATGTTGAATTTTGATGTAACAACATGGCATGACTTAATAAAAGACGTGAAAATTAAATCCGTAATAGCTTATACCATGCAGCTTATAGATAGGTACATGGCGTATATATCCAAATTCCTACTCAAAGCCTTTTCTTTATGAAATGGATAGTACTTTCTTGATTTGCGGTCGTTACCAGTCAAATAAAAAAATTAACTCAGGTCTATTATATCTAAATGTTTTTCAACAATATGTGAAAATAATATTCTAGGTCCTAGTTATTACAATATGTATTTTATTTATTTACGCAACATACAAGATAGGTGGTTGCTTGGCAGATACGGAATTATCGGGTTTTGCTTTCCAAGCATTTTTCTCAGGTAAATAACTTTAAAAAACTATCGTTTTACCAATAGCATAGAACATATATATAAATAGGAGAATTTTCCGTAAGTACCATGTGAATCCTAGGCAGTTTCTAATATATGATTATAAAATTAATGAAGGAATAAAATTTCATGTTATAAATAAAATTGCGATAGGTTTCTAACTTAAAAATAGTACCTAAAACTTTAAAAACTTTTAAGTAGTATTATACCTATCACAAGAAATATGTCCAGACCAACCATCTAGACATCTTTCTTGCTAAGAATTCTACCAGATTAGATAATCTAATGGGTCCGGTTATATACGAGGCCAGGATGGCTTTCTTACTGGTTGAGGATTGTATAATGCTTTTGTCAAAAATGAAATATGATTTATAACTATAAACTGAAATTACTAAATACAAACATAAAATCCCACACTATACTTCTACAACATTAATAAGTACAAAACGCAACATGCATACTTTTTCTGCGTCGCGTTACGTGTCACAGACTTCGATAAAATATACCCTAGATGCAACTTTTCGTATTGACAGAACGCATAAAAACGGCTCGAGTTATCCTATACCTTTCTGTCTATTGAGATACACATAAAAACCTTAAAATTACACAAAAAAGTAGTAAATCTATTTAAGTTATTTAACAATATTCAACCTTGGTTCAGTTGCATAAGGTTTAATTTTCAATTACTTCGTAATAAACTTACAGCACTTTTACTCTGCGCCATTGAAGAGAGCTCGTAAACTTTTATTACCCTTTGCTGTGATAGAACATAAAATACAATGAAGTCGCTTACTCCTAATCTCGTACTAAAAATATTATTTAGTAATTAGTTGTTGTGGTGACTTTTTTTAAATTGGAATTTTAACTATCCGTATTAGTCAACTATCTTATATACCCTGGTTTTGCCCGGGTTGAAAAGGTGTGTAGTAGATTATATGCGGATGTTGGGAGATAGAAAAGGGATCTGTTATAATGAAATCAGAATATTAATTATTCGGCTTTAATTTTTATTAACATTTATTTATTTATTCCACACATAACAAAAAGCAATTAAAAACAAATAATATAACAATATAATGTATCAGACCTGAATTGCAGTTCAGATACCTGCGTGTTACAGCAAAATGTATAAAGTAAACGTGTTTGACTAATTATGAATGTTAATACAATGTTAATGTTATACATTATATATGTAATACAATATTTCATATTTATAAACTACCTTTACATACCGTATTCATATCATACATTCTGAACATCATCTGTAAAAATAAGAGTGCACACTAAACCTCGTGCATTCAGGATTGTGCAGGGGGCTTGGACATTTCGATATTAAATTATTAACATACAACATCGATTAAAAACCTGAACACTAGAACTTGAAAAAGGTTTTGTGGTGTTTTTCCAATCAGTAAGCCAAGTCACTCTTACACGTATTAGTACATAAAACATACATACATATGACACACACACATAAAAATATTGTATATATGTTTGTAAGCACTAATCCATATTATATGTGAATATATTGCAGTTCTAATAATATTTCATACATACATGTCAAATTGATAACCTCCTTTTTTGAAGTTGGAAAATTTAAATAAATGCCTGTGTACAGTCTGAGAAAATAAAAGATTATTATGGCGACTCCAATAGACTTGTTCTGAATAAGGGCTCACTTATTCTTGTCTTGCATGGGATGTTATTATGCGTGCGAAAGAGACAACTGCGTAACAGGAGTAACGGAATTTAATTTGGTGATGTATTAATTTGGAGGTGATAATTAAATAATTATGAATGTTTATCACTTAAAATACTATAAATATGTATAAAACTTACCGAAAATACGAAATCCCATGTATTTTTCGCTTTGTAAGTGTATTATTTTTGCAACTATTCACAGAGCACTTCGGCATTGTTTCACTCGACGATCAGAGCGTCACTGACGGCAAAACTGTGCTTCAGATCATTTTAAGCACAGTTTTGTTTGGTTAACTTTGGAGCGTTCACGCAGAATCTAGGGTATATTTTATCGAAGGTCACAGACCATAAATGGTTGTTTAAGGCTCCAAAAATATATCTATCTCATAAAATGTCATATCAAAAAAAAGAGATAGATATATATTTGGAGCCTCCCTCCTACAACCATGTTATAATGGCTAAACTCTAATCTATGTCTGCTACTGTTTTTTTTTCTAAGCAGATCTAAAGAGGGTGACCTACTGTCCAGTAAGTAAATTACATACTTAATTACTGGCTATTCTCATTTAAAATCTCGCTTCTTACCGGACAGTTGTGAATAAGTCTCTGGTACAGTTCACTTTCTAGATACTTTTTAGAGAGGTTATGGCAACAATAAATAACATTTTTGAGAAAATACAATTAACGTTAGGCACTGCATTTGCTTAAAATCGTTTTTTTTTCTACCATCGCAAAGGATTACATAAAACATACTACTTTGTAGGGTAGTAATCTAGACGCCTACTATTTTCGTCTCAGCAATACACGTATCTAACTAAACTCTAACTAAAGTACTTCGGTTAGGTATATCTATCAAATTATTTTTGCTGATAGTTCTGTAGTACCTAAATGTTTGAAAAACTCTTCATAATAAAAATTATAAGGCATATCTAGAAGTAGTATGGCCAAGTTTTCCACAAAATCAACAAAAGTTAGGTACTATTCTGAACTGAATTATAATACATGGGTGTTGAGTATTATTTTATAGAAATACTTACAACTAACCAAGCACCAATAACTGCCTGGTCGTGCGTGTGTGAAAGAACAGCTTTGGATTCGTCGAGGTGGGTTCGAACCTCGAAATGCAAAAAAAAATAGTTTATCCTGAAAAATATGTTTTTTGTAGCAGCCCATACCTATGCCCGGTAATGGGCTCGTCCCCATTCACACGGTATTAAAACACGTCTAAGTGAAACTTGAGTATTTACATACCTCTGCCTAATCCTTTGGGAATAATGATGTGGCGTTTTTTTTTTTACTAAAAACAAAAATTAATTGCACGCCATTCTCAGCCATTCATATTCGAGAAAGTGTTATATTAACTTATAAAAATTTCGTAAGAGAACGTATGTATTACCATACCTTAAACCAATTAAAAATTCTGTTCTTGTCGAATTGTTAATTAGAGTTGAGATTGAACACTCATGCAAACCCTTCAAGAGCAAAGGCGCGTTATACCGAAGAATCACGGTATAAATATTTGTAACGAAGTTTTAATGGGAGTTCCGGCGCGGAGGCGGCGTAGCAATTAAAGGGCCCATTGGGAGGGTTGCTACGAGCCCTACGAGTGTGTTCCAACTGATGGGATTTGTTGACGGGACTATGGAGAAGTGCCGACTAACATATTATTGTATTTTGAAACTAATTTATAACTGCTGTTAGTGTAGTCCTAAAGATGTTGAAGGCTGCACTAGTGTACCAAAATTATGTTTGGTATGAACAATTCCAATTTATATTGTACCTAGCTACCTCGTAGTACGTACTAACAGCTAAGTGGCTAAATTAGTCAATTTTCAGAAGTACTTTATCACATGTAATGTAATCCTCTGAGCAGGCAAGCAGTGATGGCTCAGTGGCATTGGCATTGGCTATGGACTTCCGCGTAGCAGGTCCATGGTTCGAATCCCGCCGCGAGTTTGAGCTTCACCGCATGGTGGAAGGGCATTTTGCGAATGCCCGCCTGGCCAGCGACCACCTTCAAGTTGAAAATCTGTCGCCAAGCACCTGACGGTGTGTTCCCGCAGCAGTACTTGATAGCCATTGAAATTACAGGCACATGAGACTTAACAACTATGTCTCAAGGTGACGGGCGCAGAGCAATTCGTGACTTGTGATGAAATGCATCAGTTATACGCAGAGGTAACCGCTTAACATCAGGTGGGCCTTGAGCTTGTTCCGTCACAATAACAAAAAAGGCATTATTGCAAACATAACAATATTTAAAAAAAAGTTTATCAGATTTTAGTATCATTTAATTTTATTCACAACCGGGCAAAAACAAAAACTTTACGAACATGACAAGTGAAAAACTGCTTTTATCAAAGTAACATAAAGCAGTTTCAAATATCTTTCCTTACTTTTTGAGATAGACCCGAAATAGTTACAATGAACAACACATTTTTGAGAAAAAAAACTATTAGGTACTAATATCTATTAAATATTATATTTAATATTCCGTAGAATTTTAAATGTTGATATTCTAGTCTTTCTCCACTATATCACCTGGTATTAAGTGATATAATGCGGTCGAAGATGTTGTCCAATCAGGCTAATGTAGAAGTACCGGCTAGAACAGCACCCGGGAGTGGACACACCATTAGATGCTTGGCGATAGGATTTTTACTTGAGGGTGGAATAGCTAGCCAGGGCGGTCATTTGCAAAATACCCTACCGCATGTATGTAATATACTACGCGACTTAAGCCGTGTCAATTTTCAAGGGTACGTAGTAATAAATATATATATGATTATAATATAGCATTCATATATAAGGTAGATAATGAAGTTCAATTAGATTATTTAAAATAGCTAAAAAGCTTGTTGTAGTGTTCAACTGTAAATTCACTTCAACTCGTCTGTTTATACATCCAGCAGGGAAGGCAATAACAGCTTATAATGGTTGTAGTAAATTCCTCGGCTTTGCTTCCAAGCTCTAATTACTGGTGCTTTATTTATAACTTGCCTTATTCACAGCGTGGCTTATTGCTCTGAGAGAACGCTAGGGGCTTTGACATGCAATATACCTGCCTGCGTGACTGGCTGAACGAAGCATGGATTAGAATGGCGTAAGGGTTAGAATAGCGTAAATGTTTTTAGGGTTGAATTCGCCAAGGGAAAGAAAACCCTTTTAATGAGACTCTGCTGTTTGTCTGTCTCGTTTTGGCAACATTATCGAATAAGTCTTCAACATTATCGAATAAGTTTTCGCATGGTGGTAGGGCACTTTGCAAATGCCCGCCTGGCTAGCTACCACCCTCAAGTTGAAAATCTGTCGCCAAACACCTAAAGGTGTGTTCCGGCAGCTGTCCTTGAGAGCCAGTACTCTAGGTTAGTCTGAACAACATCCTCGACCACATCAACATTTACCATCAGGTGAGATAGTGGTCAAAGGCAAACCGATCAGGAATAAAAAAAAAAAAAAAAAAAAAAAAAATCAGAATGCTGGGCACTCTGCGAACAGCTGGTTGTGGGCTGGAGCATTTGGCTGCCTGTCCGCAATTACTTATAGGTTGTCTAAATACTTTTATTGTATATAGTTTTATTGTGTTTAGTATTTTGTGAATGAAGGCATACCGCCTAAGAAAACCTTTTCAAATACTACGAATGTCCCAAAATATCCTTAAATATATGTAAAAATCTTCAAATAAGTAATGTAGCGCGCGTAGTGAAGTTTCCTTAAGCGTTCTTAACCGATCAGCTAAGTTAAGCAACGTCTCCCGCGGTCATGACTTGGATGGGTGACCGTTAGTGACATTTACAAAGCGATTGCATGATGGCAGTCGGTCCCAGCTGTTGTCTTAGAACGGCAGTCGTTACAGCATGCTGGTAGGGCAATTTGCGAATGCCCCCCTGGCCAGTAAAAGAAAGTACACTTTTTTTTTTACTATTTTTTACTTTCTTTTTTACCTTTAAGTAGAAAATCTGTCGCTATGCACCTAACGGTGTGTTCCGGCAGCTGTTCTTGAGAGCCAGTAATTCTAGGTGTAGTCTACCAGTAAGTCAAGTGCAGATCCGTTGATCCCATAGTGCTTCATAGATATGTAACTTCTTGTATTGTTTAAATTATATTAACTTTAGTATTAAAAAAGAGCGCATACATATTATTATAACCAAGTTCCAGGCGGGCGAATAACGACGAAATTACGAGGAAATATTGAAAATAGACTTCAGCCGGTTTATTATATGATGAAATTACACGTCGTCTGTTTGATGTATAAATAACATATACATATATAATAACTTCGTGTTGTAAGTCACGCATATGTTACATATTACTTACGTTTCTACAAAATAAGTTATATTATTTCTAAATCAATGCATAATCAGTATTTCGATAACCTTATCGAAATACTGATTATGCATTCTATTTCTAATAACTTCTACTTTCTAATTCTATAACTCATATACATAAGGTGAGCATTTGGAATTTATAAGCTATTTCGCATTTATCATCCTGTCGGGTCATCTAGGGCGGTACTTGCGGGGCAGTGGAAATATTCGTTCCTTATGAATATGTATCGGATTATGTAATATACATAGATGTAATGTATATTACATAATCCGATACATATTCGGTGAAGACGGATTGAATTGTCATTATGTTTTTCATTTTGTATTTTTGTTTACTCTATTGATTAAATTATTCACTTAAATATTAAAAAAGACCGCGTACGTATTATTATAACCGAAACCCAGGTAGGCGAAGTAACGACAAAATTCCGAGGAAAGATTGGAAATATAGATTGGACTTGTCGGTTTATTATTTACGAATTTAAGAAATTAGACGTCTTTTATTTATTGAATAAATAAGTTAATAATGTAACTTCGTGTTGTAAGTCGCAGAAGATACATATTACGCAGAAGTTACATATTAATACTCATACGTATTTAAAAAAATAGTTCAGCTATTCGCGCCCTTAGTAAAGCAATTTTAGAATAATCCACAATAATTATTATTTTTATTTAATAATTTCAAATTTTAAATTTGGAGCGTAAAGAATCATGCCAGGATGCTTCAAAAAACATGCCAATACATCGTCAAATTAACAAAACCTATTTCTTGTTCTTCTTCACTGAAGTAGAGAAAAAAATCTAAAGTGCCCGTTTTTTTGCAAAAGAGTTTATATAACTTCGTGTTGTAAGTCACGCATATGTTACATATTACTTACGTTTCTACAAAATAAGTTTTATTATTTCTAAATCAAAGTATAATCAGTATTTCGTTAAGTTGAACCTATAAAGGAAGTGAATGCTTGTACTGAGTTACGCGTGTGCCGATTTGTTGTTGGGCCCTTCCATTGTGGTCATTTAATTTTCCTTGCTCTGCGATATGATAATATTTATTGTAAAGTTGGGAGCTGTTTGCCTGCACAGGGCCTCCCTGGGAAAATAGTTTTCACTTTATTGAATACCTACTGAAAAGTAGAGTGTGTGTGTTTGCTATACCATTTTGCTATACCATAGGGGTTATACTAGCATGACATTGGTATTAGAGGACCTTATGACTTTTTAATAATAACTCAGCCTAGATTTAGGTAGGATGTCTAGGTATAGATAGGTAGTTACTTTTTTCAGTAGTACTTTAACAACTAAATACAACACTACAGCTAAAACGGTAACATTTCGGTAACCTGAAAGATATTTCAAGCCTTCATGCAGTCTAAATGCTCCAGCCCACTGCCAGTTGTCAGCGTGCCCAGCATGCTGGTAACATTACTCCGTTGGATTGTAATGCTTATTCTTTGAGCCAAATAAGTGCCAGCATTATGATAACGCGTCGCATCGATAAAGCGCTCTGATAAGTTTCGGTAGGTGCTTATTTACACTTACATACGGGATGCTTGGAGTTTCTGGACTGAGTTCCGAAGAAATGTGGAAGGTACTAGACCGCGCGGAAGGTCACCCACTCGATGGACCGAATAGATAAAAAAAAATTTGGTACCCCCTTAAATGAGTGCGCCAGAATGACCTCAAGCAGAGAGAAATGGCGGGGCATCGTGAGGCGTGTACCGTCTGCCCCCTCCACCTACATGACGACGACCGCCCTGCCAAGAGCGCATGGACTGAGAAGAAAACTTTAACATTCTCAGCTGAGATTACTGATATTAGATTCACATTTTACTCATTCACCTGTACACGCACGGATAGAAAACGAATACAATGTTGAGGTGAACAACTATTTGTAGGTAGTTTTCTTACATTAAAATACTTAAATTACGATACCTGATAGTGATAAGTAGATAAGATAATAGGATGTATTATGGTTCTAAGTTAGTTAGTTAGTAGGTTAGTTCAATATTTGAATATAAATAGAATTATGTCACGAGCAAACGACATTTATATAGGTACCTACTTATTACAAAAACACCTATCTCCTTTAAATGTATGGCCACGGTAATGTTATAGATAACTACCGTGGTATGGCATTGAGGATTAGAAAATGCAATTACTATTCTATCAGTAGCTATAATAAATCGCTAGAATTTTTTCCTTCTTCCAGGACAATCGTTAGTTGTAAGTAATAGGTATAAACCTACCTAAATAAAGAAGGGGCTATTATTTACTTAGCAGTTACATTTTTAATATTCAATAGAAAACTAATTATGAAGTAATGATAGCAAAGCGGCTAAACTTATGGACTGCGGTGCCGTAGGCCCATGGTTCGTTCCCTACCACCGGCTTGAGGTTCACCGCATGGTGGGAGGGCATTCTGCAAATGTTCGCCTGGCTAGCTCATCCTCAAGTAGATATTATGTAGTAAAGTACCAACAGTGTGTTCCACGGTGCAGTTCGTCATTTTTTTAAATGTGATTATGACGGAACAAGCACGAGGCCCAAGCGACCTCATTCTTCAGCCTTCTCCATTTGTTAAACAAACGTGCTGCTTATTAACATTTATTTTCACTCACCTATACATAATACTGGTCAACATGGAATTAATCTTTTTATTGACTCTTGCTACTTACGGGATAGATTGTCATTCATTGTCAATAACTTTATCATCAAGATAGGAAAATATTTTTCAGTTATTGGAGTGTAACTCTATAACGGCTTGACCGATTTTGATGATATTTAAATGTGACCAAACGACAAGCATCAGCTTTAAAAAAACAACAAACAATTTTCAAAATCGGTTCACCCAGTCAAGAGCTCTGAAGTAACAAACATAAAAATATATACGAATTGAGAACCTCCACCTTTTTTGGAAGTCGGTTTAAAATTGGTCTTAGTCCCGTCCTTTGCATAATTTGGTATTCGGAATGTGTGGAACTAATATAATTTTAATCGCTAAGATTAAAATCAGAGTCTAGTTAGTGCCAGAGTAATAAGCTTTCTTGTTTATTTTAATTTTACCAAAGATATTATAGAGAATAACCGATGTACGTTGTATCGAATCGCATATAATGATCGCTGTCATGGGATTTTTTTGTTGTTTTGTTGATATTTTAAATATGATCTGCATATCTAAGATAGCTTTTGCGTAACACATCGTACCGATTACGTTGGTGACCTTACTAGTTGAGTATTGAGTTGATATTACTAGATGAGAGTGGCAGCCAGCCACCAAATTAAAAACTTTGTAAAAATATAACCCGCTGAAATGTATAAGTAATAACTATATCGATACCGTGAAATATTATGTTCTTGTACCTGGGGCAAAATCAATGAAGATATGGACGTGACATATTAATATATGAATAATAGCACGCTACACGCAAATTTTCGGTTTTTAGCTATGACATCGATTTCTACACACTATCGATCACTGGGGATTTCTCTTATTTTATTATTTTCTCTATTGTCACTAGTTCGTTGACTATAATTTGGCTTACTTTCACGTTTTTTTTTAAATTAAGTTATAGTTTAGTGACTAAACTACTAACCTTTACCAACTAAACTTTAGTTATAATCGAACTAATCCCGAATCGGCCTCAATATTGTTTTATGATGACGGAACCGACTTCTAACTCTGAAAACTGTGAAATAACTTGTGGAAGTCAAACCATGAAAATGGGAACTCAGAGTGATTTAAATCAGCATAGACTTCAATAAGGTTATTCATAATTCCAGTGTCGAGATGTCGATTCCGAAAACATTTTTATTTGAAATATTATTCCCCTAATATGCAAACCGGGCTCCCGGCTTTTCTTTCATCTGTCCAAACCGGTTCCCGGTCGGCGAGTTGCTGTTACTTTTACAAAATCGTCCTAAAATCTGCGTAAGTACGATTTCCATAATCCAAACGGTTTTCGAAAGGATTTATCCTTGGCTATACGAGGAAAAAGAGAAAAACCCGATTTAAAATAAAAACATAAAACATTTTTAAATCCCTATTTTTGTCTACTCAAAATGAATGGATGAAAATGTTATTTTTGTATGATACAAGTGATATATTGGAATAAATGGATATGAGGGTTTCAAGTTTAGGTGCTGAAAAATATCTTTGTACTTAACATAAACGTGAAGACGCGTCGAGAGAAATAGAGCTTGAAAAATGCTGTACAGATGCGTGGACTGCTGATGCCTACCCTGTACGCACGAGGGACGTTGTAGGAGCTATGCTAAAGCTTATACTTATATGTATATTGATTGCTTATTAGCCTCAAGAGTCACGGTCCATGGTCCATACCTGGAACATGTATACGTTCCCGCCAATAAGCTCAGTACCTAATAGTTTGCCTATAACTTATAATAGTCTTATATATGTATACGGAGAAAGACAGTTGGACAGAAGCAAAGTTGCTTTCCTTTGCAGTACGGACTTGTCCAAGTTATAAGTACCTACTTTAGTATTCCGAGTAAAATAGGGGTGTTTGACGGCGCCAGCGCCCTAATGCGATTATTATGCGCCCTGTTCATTAATGAGGCTTCCAAGTCGTCGAGCCTTCTCACAATAACGCCAAGTTAACGAACACATTTACACAAAAGTCACTAGACATTTTCCTGTCATGTCAAGTTCGTAAACATTCTTAAAAATGCAAGGAACTGTAATCGAGATAGAAGGCACTTAGTCACCCGTGTCTGAACAGTAACTTAGTACATAATTAATATGGGAGAAAGCTTCTTTTGTATATTTGAATTATTATTAACATTTTACAGCTTTTTCCTCTGTTTTTTTCTAATTGATATGGTATTACTGTATTTCTTTAAAAAAGAAATCTATCCGAAACAGCGTTATATTTATATAATTACAAACAATATGTTTTTTGAAAGAATTTGTTTCCTTGATTTTGTAGGCATTGCGAAAATTCTTTAAAATGTTTTGTTTTTAGATGACACAAAGAAGAAGTAAAGTTGGAGTCGGGCCTCACTTTAGAATTCCGCACAGAAATCCGCAAAACATGATTGTTTTTAATGTTGTCTTAGGTTTTCGCGATTGTTACACATAGTAATTAATAAATTTAAACGGTTTAAATCGCGTATATTTTTCATTATTTTATCCCGAGTTTCAAACACGTTGTTACAGAGAGCACATGGCATCTACGACACTGCAATGACCACCTCAAGGAGGAGCTTCAGTATGTAAAACAAGTAACTGCGAAGCAATAATCACAAATTCCCACGAATGCGTCACAGAAGCCGGGAAACAAACTTGATTGTGAATGTGGGTGTCATACATTGGGCAAACAGAGGAGCGTTGGTATCCGGGTAAAAGAACACATTGCTGACATGAAGAACAGACGCTCGACCAAGTCTGCGGTTTTTGAACATGCCCAGGACAAACCCAACCACTACATTCGGTTCGACAACCTACAAACCCTCGCCAGAGAGACCCGGTTTATGCCAAGAATGTTACGCGAGGCTACTGAAATCAAAAATTACCTACCAAATTTCAATAGAGATGATGGTTGTCAAGTACCACGTGCTTGGGGTCCTGTTATCAAATTAATTAAATCTCATGGCCGACAGAAATCTGCAAGACTTCTGGACACTGTGAGCGAATACTGCGTGAATACATAAACATAGAATAGGAACGTTATGATTAACATAAAAAAAATTCTCGGTAGACCTAATAATTTCTTAATAACTCATATCACAAATAAAATCAATTAGTCACCCCGTGACCACGATCACTGCAAAGTGTTTGAAACGTCGGAATAAAATAATGATAAATATACGCGATTTAAACCGTTTAAATTTGTTTAATTACTATGATTGTTTTTATCACAACTTAGAATATTAGAGCACATTTTGTATTTCGAGTGTAAGGGAGGATGTGTATGTTCTTGAGTAAACGTAATAATATTACTAAGTCAACAATTCCAATCCTGATTGAGATTCAAGCTCATCCAAGACGAAGATAAACTAACGCGCGACTTATTGCGAGAAAATAAAATGCAACTTGTTCCTACATAGCCTTTTAATTATGTACCAAGAATTTGAACACCTATAATTAGGTGCTCAATAAGGACTTAAGAATACTTTACTGAGGACTGTCATCAAATGAAACTCTAGAGTATGTTCTGTGCCTGAGTCATATAGAACATATAATAATAATACTGAGTGCTAGGAGGATGTATCTATGGAGTAGCTAGCGCGTATACCCGATAGAGACAGAGTATAAATACCTAATATTGCGGAACTGCCAGTGTCCCATAACATTACCCAAATAACAATGAAGCTTTAGAAAAAATATTGTCGCGCCTACTGAAAAAAATAGAATTTGCATGGTACTTGCTTAAGGTGGACCATTCATTTGTTATAGCGAGGAATTCAAAATTTTGTATATGTTGCTAGATCGAATAACTTTAGTGCTTGTATTGTTTTTAAATTGCCCAAATCGGAAATGATACCCTAAAGTATTTTGGCATCATAACTTACAAACATATAATTGTTTTTTAACTGTACTTGCGGATTAGTAGAGGAATATATGAAATCAGATACATATATGTAAGATACAATAACACAATACTGTAAAAATAATCTCCGATTTGAGTAAATTGATGAATCATATACCTTGAAAAAATGCAAATCGGTCTCGCAACAAATAAAAATACTGTTAAATTTTGAATTTCTCGCTACAGATTGAACAGTCTGCCTTAATGGCAGAGAAACCAGGTCAGCTAGTTTTAGAAAATTACCATGATTCTAAAACTAACTGACAACGTACAGAATATTTTTTGTTAGAGTTTAAAACTAAGGAATGTTTGTTAGTTAAATACATAAAATTTCGCCCACGTAGAACTTGGTTGAGCCGCGATGCCTTCGAAAACCTCAGCTCGGTAATTAAAGCATAGTTCAATGTTATTCTACTTACAGGTATCTACAACCTAAGCTATCTATATGTAGGTCTCAAATGTCATCAAGGTCTGTCATTTAAATATGCAAACTTTCGAAACTTTTATATTTGTTTTAGAGGACGTAGGACCAAAAATCTTACTTTTTAGATTGAGAGGTCCAAATAACTGTTTACCTACGTAACTTAACCCATATATGGATAACTAGCTTGCGCCTGTGGACTCAACCGCGTGGAATAGTTATATCGTAGGTAATCCCCCGATAATACTCAATAACTCGGAATAAAGGTAGCCAATGTATTATTATAGGTCCTAAGGAATCTATGCGCGAAATTTGGCCAAAAACTTCGGCGGTGAGTGGTAACAAACTCATACAAACCTTTGAACCTATAATATTGCCTAGTGTGCACTTAAAATAAAACAAAGTATAATAATGTATATAATAGCTGCATGGTATACAAAACACATATAATATGTGTGAATTACAACGAGATTCAACATTTCGGCACCACTTACAATTTCAATTCATTAGTTTTGTAATTTTTAATTTAATTAATTTTGTCGTCCAGTTGCACGAATCCATACACGATGAAGGGCAGCATCCTTATGAAAACTGCAAATCAACATTTAATTGCGTTAATTTTACTGCATGATTGGCCAAAAGTGGTACATACAAAATTACCCACTTTTATGGGAAAAATCGTCGGTTATGAGCTGGTATCCCGATAATTGCTATAATTCGAAAAAGTATAACTTTTGATTTATGTTCACACTCTTTTTTCTCCCTGCACAAATTTCATCATAAGAGAGCGATTTGTAGTAAAATGTACGATTATCTTAACAATTATTTAACACGAAAACATTCATTTTTTTTTATGCCCGATAGGTTAGCCTTTGACCACTATCTCACCTGATGGTAAGTGATGATGTGGTCGAGGATGTTGTTCAGACTAACCTAGAGTTACTGGCTCTCATTTTATGATCAGAAATACATATTTGATTCGCATAGACTGTAAGAATGGTGAAGACATGAAAAATAGCACTTACATGTGATACGTAATGTGTTCCATACATATTTCGTTCAGTTCTGTTTTTACAGCCAAGAATACTGCAACTCACCATGTTTGGTGGAAGCAGCAGCGTTGAATTTAACTTACAAATACACACTTCAAATCGTTGTTTAACACGAAAAAAAAAGACTTTTTCAAACACCAAACAAATTTGTCTACCACAGTTTCGAAGTGTGGCAAACAAAGAAATCGCATACGCCGAGCAAGCCAAAACAAACTGATGCTGTCTCTTTCAAACTAATGCAAGCGTATATATCCCCAATTCTTGTCTCACAACCAATAAAATATAAATGTCTTCTCCATGGATATTTCCTCCTAGACTGAGTGCCACTCTAAAGTCTTAAAAGAATTTGACGGTATAGCTCTATAAACTAAAGCAAATATGGCCACTTTGCTACAGCCAAAGGCGTTTTATGTAATACAATAAGACCGCGGACTACAAATTTATTTTTTTGCGTAAATCAAACATCATCCTTATGAAATTCAGATATGGCACCAGTGACCTGCCGCAAGCACAACACCGGTCTGATAGAGATAGTCATAACTGTCCTGTTTGTCTCGTTCTATCAGTATCCTTTGGGCTACAATTAAGTATTTTTTGATTACAAACAAATGGGTAGTATCATATGCGGATATTATAAGTAATTATACACAACAACAACAAATACGTGTTTAATGAGGTTTAATGTTTAATGAAATTTATGATAAAGGGACATTAGGTACCAGAAGCCTGGCTAAAATCCACATTCCTCCAGCTCTCTAAGAAAGTAAACGCAAAAACATGCAATGAACACAGGCTTATCAGCTTGATGTGTCACGTCTTGAAAGTATTTCTAACGGTAATTCACATGAGAATTTATAACAAAATAGATAATATCATATCAGATACCCAATTCAGATTCAGAAATGGCATAGGAACACGTGAAGCGCTAGTAGCAGTTCAAGTTTTAGTGCAAAATAGCTTAGAATTTAACAATGATATAATATGCATGTTTCATTGATTTCGAGAAAGCATTTGACAACGTAAAACATGACCATTTAATGCACATACTCAGCAAGACCCAAGTAGACAGCAAAGATCAAAGAATAAACCTGTACTAGAATCAGTCAGCACACATTAAAGACGGCACATCGGACACTGATGATATTCAGATTCGTAAAGGAGTGAGACAAGGATGTATCCTATCACCATTATTGTTTAATCTGTATTCTGAAACTATATTCCAAGAAACTTTTGATGGCGTTGAAACGGGTATCAGAGTGAATGGTACAATAATAAATAATCTCCGTTATGCCGATGATACCGTTATCTTAACTCACTCTCTACAAGATCTCCAACAACTCTTAAACCACTTAAATACAGTTGTGGAAGACTACGGCCTAAGAATGAACATAGCGAAAACCAAGTACATAGTAATGAGCAAGAATGCGGTAGAAGTGAGCACGCTGTCTAGTAACGGCAAGCTACTTGAAAGGGTAAAACAATATAAGTATTTAGGAAGCTATCTTAATGAAAAATGGGACCCACAGAAAGAGATACGTACAAGGATAGAGATAGCAAGAAGTACATTCATGAAAATGAACAGGCTATTGTGTTATCTATATTCATGTACGGCACCGAAGGCTGGACCATAAACAGAATGATGGAGGAAAAAATAAACGCATTTGAAATGTGGTTTTACAGAAGAATGCTAAAAATATCATGTAGAGACTGAATAACTAAAATAGAAGTTACAAATACTGAAGAAAAATTTAGAAATTTTAGAAACAGTGTAGAAAAATAAAATTTCATATTTTGGACATATATACCACAATATATTGTGTATATATATATACGCCAGGGTACACAAAAAAGAAGAAGATACACACCAAAATGCAATTGATCATATACTCGTCGTCACTTTGGTGAATTGAACTACGGACTCCGGATAAACGGGACGTCTGAGGGAATGCGATCACCGTTGCCTATGGATATAACCAAAATACATTTCCGACGTTTTAAGGACAGTTGGTTTATGCTTTTGCTGTTGAAAGAAAAAAAAACCGGCTTACTGCGGGACGTACTCGCTAACCAGGGGTTCCAATCTAAAAATTACGTTATTTTTTTTCTTTTAGTCAGTGCGAAGTTGTCAGTTCGTAGCAGACTCAAACATGGTCTGTTTTAAATAACAAACTAGTTAAAATTTTGAAACATGTGAGTAAAAATGAACTGATTCAGTAGAATCCTGCATCCATAAGCATAATTAGAGTGTTAGTGCGCATTTGATTTACAACAAAATTCAGCCATAAAAAATGCCAGGCCACCAATTAGTGAAGCTCAAGCGCGTAGTTGGATTCTATTCGAACCATAGATCTGCTAATTATCAGTGCATATTCATTAATATCGGGGCATCCATATACTTACACATAAAAATCATGTCGTCCACATTCATTCAATCCCGCCTTCTACCTCTCTCTCTATCAACCCTTAAAGGAAATGAAATATGTACCTATAGTGAACAATAAAGATCAAACCTGTTTGGTACAATTCACAATATATATTGTAGTCCATAAAAAAAATTGCTGTGGTAGAACCTCCATATATTTTGAATACTTATTGTAAGAAAAATAGCTCATAGGTTGCAACTTACAAGTCTTAGAACGTCATATAAATAATATGTGGACTAAGTGACAAAAAATTAAAGGAACTAATTAGGATATGATGTGAAAATCAAATATTTAGAGAGCGCAACATTTTCAACTCACCACCTGACACTGAATTGCTATTGAATTAAAAAAAAACAGAAGAGTTCGTGTATGCAATCATAGTCAATGAGAAGAATAATGAAAGTTCTAATCTTGTTAAGAATAGTAAGCTGAGTACAACAGACGCGCAACCTTTGCCACACAGCTGCTACGACTGTTGATAAAAACAATAATAATATCGTTGTTATAAAATTCAAAGTTTTCAGTTAAGGGCTTTAGAATGTATTTCAATAAATAGTAATGATTGTATACTTTGAAAATGCATTTAATGACACCCTTGTCAGGACAGAGACAATGCGGTCAGTTAGAGCCACTCGCTCGGCACACTTTTCTGATACCAAGCTCAATCCAGTTGTCTTCTTTTATTTTTGGAAGATCTTTGGCTACAGACAGCTGAAAATATTTTCGAAAAAAAGGTTGGTTTTTAATAACTACCTTTTTGTTTGGGACTTTTTACATATTATTATATATTCTCATTGACCTCAATATTCAATGTAACGTATTCATGGAAGTAATAAGTACTAGTAGTTACTTATTACTTCCATGAACGTATTATCTCGATGTATATTCTATGCTTTTTAAATATCTACTTTTCGCGGGTTTAGCGGTTAAAAGGTTATCAGGCCACTAAACCTAGCTTCTCGATATTTTAGTAGAATAATAACAGGTCAAAATGTACATTTTCATAGGTATACACCTACATAGGTGTATACCTATTAAAATGTACATTACTATTAAATCTATTATGATGTATACCTATCAAAATGTACATTTCGACCTGGCTCTCTGTTAACATAGACTGAAACACTGATTCCAGGATTTATGTGCTTAAAACTATATTCTCATTGATATTAATAGTTTTATATCTAAGCTTTGATGCACACTAAAATATATTAGTGTAAGGTTGCTAGTGTACTATTGTGCTACTTAAATTTTTAAAGCCAAATTGGATCGTGCGCTCTTAGTGTCTAGCAAGACCTCCTGAGGATGCTTCGTGGAGAAGCGAAACGCGTAGAAAATTCTTCCGGTATGCGTGGTGTTTGTGTCAAAGTATAATTAAAAATGAGTAGATACCTACCTACATAAGTTATGCTAACCTTAAGTTTTAAGGACATATACCCGCCAGCCAAAGTGTGAACTTTCATATAAGTTGAGTAACTTGTTATTAAAAAAAACTTCACTAATCTCACTATATTTACTAATAATACACTATATTTACATGCGTAAATATAGTGTATTATTAGACCTATCGTTTCTGGCATAAATCCTTTTTCTTTAGGACTATAATTTTTTTTTTATTATATAGCGTTTAGTATATAGCACTCGTTTTTAGGAGTTTGAGCCAGTTATTCGTAACTCCAGATTTATTTAAAAAGTATAGTACACATGTTTATATAACTTCCCATTATAGAAAGTTCATTATATTCCCCATGTTTGTGGTGCAATAGAAATATTAAAAACATGCTCATTTTTCTTGATTGAGATGCTTAAATTTGGGTCTCTCTTTTATCTAAAATTACGAGTTTTTGAGCTAGTGTAATTTCAAAACTGTATAATTTTATGAAAATCTGATGCACCACAAACCTAGATATTAGGGTAGTGATTACGTAGGGGAAAAATCATTGAGTTTTATTCGCTGTTATTAAAATGAGATTAAAGCTGCGTTTTGTATGGGGGCGTTCGTCTAAAATATACTCTTAAGTTTCCTTGTTGTTTTACTAACACCTGGGTCTTGTTACCTTAATACAAATAATGATTGTAGGCACAGAATACGTAAAGAATAATTGTGGTATAGGTTTAAATGTATTTTATTAATGTTATGACAAAATAATAAATTATGTGATTCCTCATCTTCCTTCTCTTATTCTAATCGTATGGGGGTCGGTACAATATGTTTTCTCTATAACAACACAATTGACAACACTAGAACATACCAATTTTTTTTTACGTTGGACAATTATTTAGCAAACTCAAAATAATTTGACGTGAATCCGTTGAGACTTTAAACGGACCTAAAATTCCGCTTAAAGTATATCCTATGTCTAAAACGTACTGAATGTGTTTTAGTGCTGTTATGTTACTGATTCCACATGAATGGGATAAGGATAGAACGATGATTTATAGTGAATTTGATCACATTTTTAATTATAATTCAGTTTTAGGCGCTGTCAGCGACGGCGGTGGGACGGCATCCCAGTAGTACTTTTCGTAGATCATGTCCCATAGGCGCGTGCGCCGCTCATTTAAAGGATCGCTGATCAGTGTGACCGTGTTGCTCAGTGACATGTACGGCGACCTGTTCCCGCTAACTGGTTCCCAATGCGGCAAAGTTGAGCCCTCGGGCACCGGTTTTCTGAATCAAATGGAAATAAATAAAAAAGTTAATAAAAATCTAATAATTACATAGTAAAATTCAAATTCAAAATCATTTATTCAATTTAGGCGTCTACGACGCTCTTATGAAGGTCAATTACAAATTTTAATATTGAAATAATCTACATTGTACTGCCACGTACAGGAAAAAAAATTATAGAGCCACTGCGAGAAGAACGGGTAGTCTATTCTTATTCTTATTCTATTTGGGGGCGATATGTCCTGCACTGACGTCCCGCTTACACTGACAAAACACCTTTTGTGCATACGTGTAGTCTATCTATGTACAACTTTAGATATAAATGAAGAAACAATATAACTATAATAATACCCTTTCGATGGGTATAGCCAACCTTACTGAATAAAATTTTTTCTTGGGCCAAATAAGTATGTATACCTAAAGAGATCCGCATAAAAATACACTTGTGGCTCTCCGAGCTGTAGACCTCGCGAGTCTGCCCTTGCATAGCTTACAATTGAATAAAGGTTCACTGCGTATGCTAATAGGAGAATGGACCACAAAATCCAAAAATCTAGTAAATAATAAATGATTTTCTTGGACTTATGTCCTAGAAAATAAATGACACGCGGGCCCGAACGAACGCTATCTGTATCAGAAATAGGTAGGTAAGTAGTAAATATACAATAATTTTACATACCTACTTGGTAATATATTTCGAATTAATATACTGGCTACAGAAACATCGACAGTAATAATTGATTATACGAGAGAGAGAGACTATCACTTATAGGCAACTTACGTGCGTATTAGGACATTGCCATTAAATTAAGCGCAGGCGTCCATACTTTCAACACCTTATTATGTATATCTCCGTCATTTTGAAAAAAATCCTAAAATTGAATCGATAAAAGAAAATTATGGACTTATCAAACCTGTTCACAAAATTTCGTGAGAATCGGTGAGAAAAGCGACCTGTAAAGGAGAACAACCGGACATACGAAAGCATTTTTGTCTAAGTTGAAGCAGAAGACGCTTCAACGAAGCGAAAGTAATATGAATTATGATAATGACTTCTAATTATAGCTATAAGGCACTCAACATGTCATCAGATCAGGCCTGACTTACGTTAGGTACAAAGCTGCAGGTAAATCGGCGTATCCGTCCAGAGGGGATTATTCAACTTCAGAAGAGATCAGAAATGCGTGCCGCGGCAGAAAATACCAGTAGCCCTAGCACGAAGAACTTGCGAAAACGTAACCGTTTCGTTAACGTATCGAAATGTCACCATTTTTTATAGGATTTGATCAGTGCTCCTACAGTGCGTAAAGGAATTAAATTTTGGCAGATTGAAGGATTTTGACATCTAACGTGTCGAGATTTTAGCGTGAACGTTTCGTCACGTAAAAAGTTTTGTATGTACGTTGTCTAATTTTACCGTAAGCTCGAAGAAGTAAAATGCCAAAATTGACAAATATCAATCATAGAGGATTTTGTATAGGCTGAAAAAAAAACAAACCTCTTTAGAATGAATCATTAGCTCTTAGAAAGAAGGTACAATTAACTTGATTGACGCCGGATGACGTCACGTTTGTAATCCTATCGAGTTCACATTAGCCAAAAAACGATGCGTTGTGCTGTCAACCATCGCCTCCTGCGTAAACGTACTGTAAACTCGATACGTTTACGTTACGGACTATCGAAATGTTCGTGCTTGGACTACAGAGCTATGCGTGGTTATGCGATAGACAGAAAGTCGCCTTGTAAATGAATATAAATATTAGGTACTCCGTGCTTTGCAGAATGAAGTGCACTTTATTGCTTTGTGACAGAGTTCGTCATTAGAGTCGCTTATTTATTGGAATGGCTTTGCGGGTGGTCCTTCTGAACCTTTTTATTCCGTGTCAAGTTGCGAATCATTTAGTCGATGGCACATTTTTTGTTTATAATTATAATTTTAGATTAGATCTAGTAGGTATTCACAATGTTAAGTTGAAGTAAATTACAACACCAGCAAGTGCGCACAATTATTATAATATATATAGCTAATAAAAGTTTTTTTAAACCGGGGCGGTATGCTTTTGTTAAACAAAATATGTACTATGAATATATACAACACTACAGCTACTACAATAAAAGCTTTTTATTTATTTAGACAACCTATAACCTATAAGTCATAGCAGACTCATAGGCAGTCCAAATGCTCCAGCCCACTCCCAGTTGGCAGCGTGCCCAGCATGCTGGCAGCATTGCCCCGTTGAATTGCAATATAAATAATTAATAAAAGTTATCTGGTATGGTGGTGTTTTTTTATCTATAAATGTATGTGGCATACCTTAAAGAAGGTACCTAGGTCCTATTAGGCCTCAATCGAGCCGTTTGAGTATCCATGGTATAGGGTAGGTAACTGGTGTAAATTGTGCTAGCTTTTTCGAACACAAAATTGTAATCTAGTCCAACATCGAGAGCCCAAAACTGTATTTATTATTAATATATTATACAGAGATAAGTCCTTCAATCAGAATACGACATAGTCCATTGAAAAGTTACATTTGGGGTTGCGTTTCTTAGAAGACGCAATTTTATTTTTTTGATGTGTAGGGGGGGTAAGTGTAAAGCTAAAATCAAGTTCGTGGGGTCGCCACCCTTGTCCCACGGCCGCCATCTTGAAAATAGGGGTTGAAACTGTTGTTACGATACATCTCTTAACCTATTTATCTGATAAAAAAAAATTGTTAACATTTTTTGTTGCAAATTAAATTCTCTATAACTTTGGTCTTGCAACTTTCTGTCGTAGAACTATAAATAAAAAAGTTATAAGTGAAAATGTTCAGAAATTCGAGAAAAAAGTTTATACTATTCGATATAACTTTTTTTTATCATTTTACGAAAATATGATATAGTTAAGACCATTTTTGTAGATCGTTTTTTAATGAACAATTTTAATAGGCAACATTTTTTCATTAAGTCAATAGCTAAGGTTTTACAGCGCTCCGAAGTGAGTACTATTTTTCAGCCATGCATACAAGAAACATGTTTTTTCAACGATATTTGCTTTTGTTCTATCGGAAAAAAATGTATATATAACTATATATATAGTCAAACTTGGAATGGTAAACCAATCCTTAAGTATAACTACAACTAATAAAAAACGGCTAAATGAAGGTTAGTACTAAGTAGGAGCACTTAGGATCCTGGTCTGTATTAAAAAGTTGTAATGTTTTGCTAAATTTCGTGTTGGTACCGAAACCTTCTCGGTTCGATGGTTCAACTCGCACTTGAGCGGATAACTGCCCTTGGCTCATTATTGCTGGGTCATAATAAAATTGGTAATTACTAACAGTCTACTTTATATCGATACCACTTGTTTCGTCTTGCATGATATTTGGTATGTCATCTGGCCATAATTTAAAGTTGGACGATTATACTTTCAAGTATCTTGCAACTTATAATGATTATTATATTTTTAGTATTGCTAATAGAACTTACCCTGTTTTTACGAAGTTACCCCACATTTCTCTTAATATGGAAGACATGTCTTCATATGCTGTACTATAATCGTTTGGATCTAATCCGGGAGTAAAATCGAATACTGCCATGCTCTGAGCACAGTGGTTAGCTCCCCTGACGTTGGTAAAATTTATATATGGAATGTTGTTGTCTACAAACGAGTATTCATACAGATATATTTGATCATGACCAGCTTCTATGTGATATTTCACCGTTCTCAACATGGGATATGCAAACATAACGTCAGTGAAGTAGTCAACAAAGTCGATAATTCTATCAGCCCTTATTGGCCTCTTCCCAAAATAAAATTCCTTGATTTTTTCTCCTTCTTCTTCTTTTTGTTTTTCTGATTCGAATTTTAAATCAGATGACAGGAAATCTGCAAACTTTTCTGTCATATTGCGTCTCCAGGCTTCAAAAAAATTTATTCGGAATAAACCTTCCATATTTGCATAACCATAAAGTAGTGGGACTTTTCTGTATTTTCCAGATGCCAAAATGTCGACTGGGGACATATGTAGAAAGGCTTCTACCCCAGTATCTCGTTCCACGCAAGGTGACGGGCCAAATGTAGAGTTAAAGTTATCAAAAAACGGCACACTAGACAGTGATTCGAACGAAACTGTTTTATAAAAATATTCCAAAGCATTGATATCATCTACATTAGTAAAACTCAAATACTTTGCAAATCGTTTTGCATTTTCGAGTGGATCAGACTGAATAGCCCATTGTGCTATACCGGCACCGCTTTCAGCTATAACTTTGTTAAATAAACCTTCGGTTGACTTTGATAACATCAGTAAGTCTACAGATGCTGATCCTGCACTGGAACCTTGAATTGTAACATCATCAGGATTACCACCGAAACTGGCTATATTCTCCTTTACCCAACGTAAAGCAGCCACTTGGTCTTTCATACCAGCGTTACCAGGAATATCTGCTGTACCAAGGCACAGGAATCCGAGAAAACCCAGGCGATAGTTGAATGTAACATAGATAATGTTGTTATCCGCAACCATTCTAGTTGGAAGCATCCAGTCTCCAGCTCCTATTTGGAAAGCTCCTCCGTGGACATAAACCACAACGGGTAAATTCTTTTTTTTTACATCAGGTACGTAAACACTGGCTATTAGACAGTCTTCTTGCATATTATCGCTGAAATCTGGAATACCAGGCATTTTTAAAGTTGCTTGTGGGCATGCGATGCCCTTGCTAACTGCTTCAAGTGGCTGAGTCCATGTTGGCGGTGGCAGGGGTGCCTGAAATAGTTGATAATAGTTTTTTCAGCTGTCCAACAACTGTAGAAATTAGTACTAATATGGAATAAAATAAAAATTTAAACATGCCAGAGCAGACTTGGTGTGGTATCAGAATTAATAATTCTAAGGAATTTTTGAATCATTTTGTATCTTATCGTTCATTAATAAATACTTATCTACGAACTCTACCTAAATTTATTTATCAGTTGATAGTGGTTAGGTAATATATAATTATCTGCAAGGATTAATTGATGGTTTGTAAGAAATTAGAACATATTTGATTGAAATGAGCATGAGTAGACGTAGGTAAGGGTAATATATTATTATAAAAAAGATCTGAAGCAACCGAGTCGATAGAAAGGTCTAAAGAGCATAAGAAAGAGGTATAAATGTACTGTTCAAGTAGAAAAAGTGGATCTAATATTGGAATTTACAAGTTATATTTCAAAATATAAAGAAAGTGCCGATGAATTATATGCGAATATAATATTAAGCTTATGTGAATTCCAGGAATCGGATATAGTGAAACGGAGTCTACTCTTTTTATCGTACTTCGCTAGTTGTGAACACGTCGAAGGAACCTAAGTTTTGATTTACAAAATTCGGTAAGTGTATACCGATTAGGACTGATTTTAAAAATGACATCAAATTTTATTGCGGTGGCAGTTATACGCTCACAAACAAAAGTAAGCCGTCATTATTAGTAGGTACATCTTTAAAATTAGTAAGTAAAGTAGTGAAAAAATAGCGGTACATTAAGGTTAGGTTAGGTCCTACATATAAAGATATTTCTTTACTGTTGACTGACATGAGCAAACATCTGCTCCCTAATAAGTCTGAAACTACATCACAGTCGGCATTAAAGTCTTCAGTTCAAGGTGACGAAGTAATTCGACAATTTGGGACAGAAATTAAAAAGTTGTTTGCAGACTTATATCACAGGCTGACGGCGATAACAATAATAATTATTTTATTCTGCGACAATATGAAATTGACATATCTTTTTTTTTTAACAGCGGTATGCCTTTATTAACCAAATATTACAACTACAGCTAATACAATAAAAGCAATTAGTCATTATCAGCAGATTTACAGGCAATCCAAATGTTCCAGCCCGCTACCAGTTAGCCAGCGTTCACAGCATGCTAGCAGCATTGCCCCGTTGAATTGCAATGCAAAATTATTCGTTGAGCCAAATTGGTGCCAACATTTTGATCACGTGTCGCATCGACCAAGCGTTCTGATAAGTTTTGAAGATTTACATACTTATATGTTTGCACAATTTATGTCGGAAAAGGTTTTAAGTACCTACATAAATTATTTATTTAGAAGTTGTTTAATGTTCATGTAGAATTTTCGTTCGCTGTGCTCTAAAAAAATATGTTTTGGAAGAGTCCTATAACTATTACGTAATAGGTATAGGAAATCGGAGTTTTGTAACTGAATTGCAGAATATGTTTTTCTTGTACGTAACCAATTTTGATGAAAAGATTTATATTTCTTGTCCGTTACTGTCTTCTATGTAATATCTTATTTACCTTGTATCTGTTGTCGCCTGTAGGTACGGTTGCGTAAGGTATACTTTGGAAAAAGTAGACACTGCTCTCTGGGTCCTTGTACCCTCGCACTGGTCCCTGTGCGATGGTTACCACCCTGGACTCCCGCACATCTTCCTTGGCAAATACAGCACAAATAAAGATGCACGAACAAACCAGTAATCTACTCCACATGGTATTCGATAATGGACTGCAACGTGTGTGACGAACAGGCTAATTATGTTTTTATCAATCTTGCAAATTATGATAATTATCAGAAGATACTACGTGGGTTTGATTTGTTTAAGTTTTATAATCCAGGTGCATGAAAATTTACGCCTACTATACGTTTGCTTAAATGAATCACATAACACTTATTCATAGCTTCTTCCTTCCTAATCGTAGGTATATATCTATAGGGGTTTTTATTCTTTCTTTTGGTTAGAATTAGAAGGTACTGGGTACACTAAGCATTTCAGGAACCTAACACTTGTGAATTTATAATAATAATAATAATTTTATTTCACAAAAACATACAAACTTAACAAATATTTCATCTTGGCTTAGGTATTTAAAAAGTATAAGAAAATAATATAACATAGTATATATTATTACAACTAATAATTACTAAACAGAAAATATATGAATTGTTAAATATATAATTTGTTTCAGGCAAAATAAAATATTTTTGAAAGATTATGATATTTATCATTTCATATAAAGAAATGGTAGGTACTTGCGGATTTTTGTAAGGGCACAGTAGATAACCATATATCTTCATGGTGAGGGCCTTACGTACTCTGTTGGTAGGGTATTAATTACACGTTTGTTATCACCAATTAGTTATTTCGGTGCTTATGCACAGAGAGTATTTTTATAATAATTACTTAATGCGATAGAAAGATGTGTATATTTACTGAATCTCACACAAGTGAGACTATTAGAGCAGGAAGACGACAATGAAATCATCAACCAGCAAAACACATGAGAGTACATTCGTTCGACCGCTAACTCAGTCCTCACAGTATCGCTATGTGTAAGAGACGCTTGTTATTTTGTTTGTGCACCATTGTTTGCGCGGCTTCGGGCAATGAGGATGAGCGGGAGTCCAGACTGGTGACCATCAAACAGGGGCCAGTGCGAGGATATAAGGATCCAGAGAGTGGCGTGTACTTCTTCCAAAGTATACCTTACGCTAGTGCGCCTACAGGCCTCAACAAGTACAAGGTACCTATGTGATTTGTATTATGTAGGTATCTATTCGTAAAATCACCGCACTTAAAAAAGTTAAGTACATTCTTAGCACAATAGTCATGAATTTTATTCCAACTCAATAGGGTTAAAATCGAGCGAATTGTTGTTTAGTCGATCGAGTTGAAAAGTTAGTTTGAGGTCTATTACATGAACAGAAAAAACATAAACAGAAATAAATAAATTGTAAATTTACGAAGAAGCACAGATTATACAAAAGTGAGTAAGAATAGGTACTATTGTGTTTGTTCGTAATGTGTGTGTGTGTTTGTGTGTTACCATTAAATTAAGCGCAGGCGTCCATACTTTTAACACCTTATAATGTATATCCGGGTCTTTGGTAAAAATAGGTGTACCGCAGGGATCAATTTTGGTACCTTTTCTGTTTCTAGCGTATATTAATGATCTCCCTAGCATGGTCAAAGATTTCTGCGATACTGTTTTATTCGCAGATGTAACCTCTCTGATTTATAAAGTAGATAGGAAAGATAGTGAACTCATTCATGTAAATAAATTTTATGTTCTCTAAACGGTTAGCCGCTAATAATCTTCTCTTAAATTAAAAAAAAAGGCCAAATATTAAAATTTTTGTTTACTAAATGTTCCTTATGTTGAACCAAACATTAAGCTTGACCCGGATAAACTCTCTATTGACAATGCCATAGTTTTCCTGGGTATCAAAATGGATTCAACTTTACAGTGGGATACATACATGATGAGTGGGAAACAATAAGACTATAACGTGGTGGTAGGGTCTTTTGCAAATTACTTACCGATTGGTTACCGGCCTTGAGTATAAAATCTGTCGCCAAGCAGTAATGTTCGGATGGCTGTAATAGAGAGGCAGTATCATTATAGGTTCTCGGAAGACCCAAGTCTTGAACCAAGTTGCCTGAATTTAAGGAACCTTTCAAGTTCAAGGAAGTCGTTCATTTTCAAATCATTTTTGGCTGCAGGAAATGTGAGAAATATGATACCAAATCATGAATTTGATGAAATTAAAATTATTGTAAGCATTTGTTTTGAAAACTTAAGAAATAATGATTATTCTATTAATTTATACTAAAAAAAATATATTATTAAATTAAAAAAACTTTAACTCCAATTCAATCATATGTTATTGCCATTTTAAGAACATTATACTCCAGCGAAGTTGATAAAATTTATTTTATTATATAATAAATTAAAATGTTAAACATTTAATGTAATATTAATGATTAAATATTCAATATTTATCTCTATTTATTTTAATTAATATCCGCATAAATAATAAAACTAACATACTTTTAATTATCACATAATCTTCGTCATATAAATTATAAATACTTAATAAATTATACCTAATATGCGTTTTTCCCAGACTTCCAAACCCATTGTTCTTGAAAATTTCCACAAAAAAATTAGTTATTATTTTCATTTCCATTATCTCCATGCGGGTTTTTTAAGTAAGGTGAGCAAACAATAGTTGGTGAGATTCAAAGGCACGAGATGCAATAGTTATTTGTTATACAAGAGTGCAAAGTTGCTTTTTAACCGCGTGTTCAATTTTGATGACCGAGCAAGCGAAGGAGTCTAAAATTGAATCACGAGCGCAGCGAGTGATTCAAAATTAGAATCCTGAACGTTAGCGAGGGAATCAAAAGAGCACGAGGTGAAAAATCTTTGCACTCGAGTGCAACACGTAACTTTTCATTCCACCTCAGCGAGGAAATGACTTAATGCAAAAAACATTTAGGTAAAGCTCATTTGCGCATTATTAACAGTTTCAGTCAATTCTGTTGGCGGCAAACAAACTTCAAGTTTGTTTAAACTGTTTTCAAGTTTCTTGTTTTTAATATAAGGTTTAACAATGACGTGAAAAAATGCCGCGTAAAGAACCGCGTACAAAGCAAATTAAAAAAAGAACACCAAGAAGGTTCCGAGTCTGAGTTTTTAACAAATTAAAAAAAAGTTGTATGATATATTCGGCACCATAGAGGTATCAGTAAATAGGTTTAATGTTTTTTTTAATTCACAAACTTAGTGCACACGATGTTCTAAATTCAATTTACTTTATCCTCTAGAGAATAAAAACGGCTTTTCCACTCAGATATTGAAGATTAAAAATACTCTTTCCGAGATGGTGGGATGAAAAAAACTTTGCTATCGTGCACTTAACTTTTCACTTCAGCAGCAAGAACTCTTTAGGAGATAAAATGATAAATAGGAATAGATTGAAATAACTAATAACTTATTAAACGCCACGAAATTGTATTCCCGCTCTTTTATTTAAATTAACGGCGTGTTCGGAAATAGCACCCGTGATATTTTATTGATCAAAATATATTATGTACATAACATTTTTGAAACTAGAATTAAATATTTATTGGTTGAATATCAGTTAAATTTGCAGTAAATACCTATTTTGGTTTAGAAACAACTATAAGTTATAAATTCAGTAAATTTAATTAAAAGACATATGTAATGTAATTATCTTTTTTGCAATGTTTCTTTAGCTAGTACGAAATTCCGAATGTGTTTTTCTTTGAGGTCGAATTCAAAATCTGAACTTCGAAAGGGCTGGTCTTTGTCTCTCTCTCTCTTTCTAATGGCGGGAAAGAGATAGAGTGTGAATTTTTCGAATTGTATGATTAACCCAAGGCTGAAAAGATATTCGCGGCTACCTGAAAAAAAAATTTAAATGTTACTTTGTCTCACTCAGTGAGCAAAATCGTATGTTGCTCTCTGAGTTCAGGCAGCAAAACCGTATGTTGCTCTCTGAGTTCAGGCAGCAAAACCTACATGTTTGAGCTACTGATGTGAAAAGTTTTTTGTGATTAATTACACTTTTTTTCATTCTCATTACAGGTTCCATATGACATAGAGAAATAATATATGATGCTCCCTACAAATCGGGTAACTCTTTTATGGAAGCTGGGGGCTGATGCATAAAAAGATACAAGCACAGCCAGAAACTAAGTAGTTATGAGACTTTATTTCTGTCTAGATTATTATTTTGAACATTAGATCAAAGACAACGACCCTTGAATTTGAAAAGAAATAATATTGTTGATAAGTAGGTACTTATGTTGTACCTAGTATTTCTAGAGTAGCACCCATGGCACCAGTAACCTGTAACTGGGCTAATAAACAAATACTCTCGTATTTGTTATGATAATGTGTTAACTTATCTCTTTAGAGATTATGCACCGGTACAATATACGTATAGGTACCTATACTTATTTAAGATGTTTAAGTATAGATAACATTGCTCTGAACGCCCTCCTAGATGTTATATAATATACCTAGTTAATGCATATAGCCGCCAGTCAGTATTGGTGAAGGTAGTCGCCATGTGGAGACGTTTGTTGTTAGGTTTGTGCGTTTTAGTTTGCGCTGATTGGACGGAAGCGGAAGTAAGGAAGTCTAAGGTGGTTACCATCGCACAGGGGCCAGTGCGAGGGTACAAGGACCCAGTGAGCGGTGTCTACTTTTTCCAAAGTATACCCTATGCCAGCGTGCCCACAGGCCGTAACCGATACAAGGTACACTTTATCACTTTCAAAAAATTCCAGTCATTTATATAAGCACAGGTAGAACGAAATTATAATTATAGCGAATTACTGAAGCAGGTAAAATAGCTCCAGCAATTGAAGTTTGCCTTTTTTGTTTTGATGTAGTACTAGCTTACCGGGCGCGGCTCCGCCCGCGCGTATGTCGGTTATCGCGCAAAAACATTAACCTCTTTTTGCGCAGTTGGATAAAAACTATCCTATGTTTTTTTCCGGGTCTCAAACTATATTCATACCGAATTTCATCCAAATCGGTCCAGTAGTTTTGGCGTGAGATTGTAACAGACAGACAGACAGAGTTACTTTCGCATTTATAATATTATAGTACTGATAGTACTGATAAATAAATCAAGAATATTTCATTAGCAATCAGAAAGAAATTAACGTATATTGCGTACTACAGCCATGGGATAGGTACGTGTAAAATTGTATATGTACCAAATATTTAAAACGTTTAAGTATAATGAATATGTTCATAATCTGCAAGGTTTGATAGTTATAATTTTATTTGTTATAAGGTTGAAATACCGAAATTCAAAATGCAGAATGTTCAGAATACAAGTTTTATTGTTTGGAAAATAAAATGTTTTTTTAACATTATTTGTTTTTAGTACAACATACCGAAACTTACTAAGTATAATGTGTTACAATTTTGGAAACTACCTTTAAGGGTAAGGCTGCAGATTTTGCCAATTTTTGAAAAGAAAGATTGTTTGAACGCATATATAAAAATAAGTAGGTACTTACTAAATAATTATAAGTACATAATTAGTGTATTTAATTACATGAAGTGTTTCTTTAACTCTTAGAAAGCAATATTTATTTCAAAAATACAATGAGTTCAGTTTTTCTGGTGTGGCAAAAACACGCTGTCTTTTCGGTCCAGGTAAAATCTTGCCACTATAAAACTTAATTTTTTTTTTGACTTCGAATAAATAAGTACCTACTTGAAATGTCCTATAGTTAAGCAGATATATCGTGGTGTTCATGTTTTCAAATAGATTGGTTTTTATTAATTTAACACAATTCAAATATTTGTCTCAGTATATTTTATGCTTATATTATGTTACTAATTTGTATGTTACCGCAATTATATTTCTAACTTTATGAAACAGCATATGGTAGTATTTAACAATGGCACTGGCAACACCGACAATCCAATCCACCCAATAAGAAAAAAGAGGATGCCATTTTGTTATCTGTGGATTCTAACAAAGGTGCACTTAAGTGTTCCAGCAGTGCTTTCTTTTGGGAATTTTGGCAATTTCATTGAAAAATAACAATTTTTATTAGATACATACATTTTATGTAGCAGTATGCGTATGTGATTAATAAAGGTGTAGTTAGCTGTCATTGCTTGAATTAAGCTCAATTTTGAAATTTATGTCTAATTATAAGCTTGCTTACCTATATGTTCCGTTTCTACGTTACTTTAATGTAACTTATGTGTTACTGGTAACGTTTATTGTAAGTACGTTAATTAACGTTAAAAGATTGTAAAGGTTCGTTAAATGTAGGTAGTAGTTTTATTTTTACCTAGGAAATTAAATCATAAGGAATTTATTAAAAATAAGTACCTAAATACATTACATTTTTTCTTTACGCTCTTATTTCTGACTAGATGACCCGGTGTACTTCGTATCACCTATCCTATATAACAGACGAACGTCAAATGTTTGACAGGAAAGTATAGGTAGAACAATTTATGTGAGAAAATGAAATTGTTGTTTTTACTATATTTTCTCATCGTTTAAACCTTTCTTGGTCTGCGACAAACATTTCAAAACCAAAATCAGCTGAATCGGCTCAGCCGTTCTCGAGATTTAGCGAGACAAACGAACCGCATTTGATTTTAATATATAGAGATGATTTCATGAGTCTAAATTTAATTGGCAATGAAAATAATGTTACCATTGAACCTGACGAAAAACAAGCAGGATTTCATACCGATAGTTGATCCAAATAATAAAGTTACTCTGCTATCTCAAGTTATTTAAAAAAAAACAGATGTTGGAACTAACAACGAACTAGAAAAAAAT
Source organism: Plagodis dolabraria (assembly GCA_963854805.1). NCBI lineage: Eukaryota > Metazoa > Arthropoda > Insecta > Lepidoptera > Geometridae > Plagodis > Plagodis dolabraria. Next base: position 13,780,649 of record OY978441.1, read on the forward strand.
ATTGTGTGATAATGAAAATTCAATGCAAAAAACATTTCGTGAAAGTACACAATATATAACCTTTGAATGATGATGTGACCGTATTGTCAGATATAAGAAAAGTACCGACATATTTTTCGAATGATAATTTAAAACAGAGTAAAAGAGCTACTATTATCAAAATAAAAAGTAACTATACAGAAACAGAATGAGAATGGTGATATAAAATAGATGAGAGTAAGGAAAATGAAAACCAAACCAAAGAAAAGAATATAAAGACATTGAAGATCACGAATATACAAAATGAGATTTAAAAAAAAACTAAATGATACTAGAAAAAAAGACATAAAAGAGACAGTTGATCATGAAGAAATAGACAAAACATTGACAAATAATGAGCTGACTTTGGTGTTAAGATTGTTACCAACTAATACCCTTCCCTTCAGGAAGACAGATGTATTGGAGAAGGCAAATACATTGTAAATAGTATTAAACTGACAATAATAAAAATAAAGTTCTAAAAAAGTACGGACCCAGTCAGCACAGTTGAAGTTCTATAATAAAAAAAAATTATAACAAACTTTCACGATAAATAATTGTGGTATGATGAATCAGCCTTACAACATCATTTGTTACTTTTTCGTTACTTTTACGTTACTGTGACATAGAAGTGTCTATGTTACAAAGTGGCAAAATCTACGGCATTACCCATGTAATGCCGTAGATTTTGCCACTATTAGATATTATATTTATTAGAAAATTGTAACACTTATGGAAGTGTTACAATTTTCAATACGTAAAAAGTATTACTGATCGAATTGTATAATTTTCATTGGTCTAATTATGATCTGATATACCTAGTATACTTTTGGTATAGTCTGTGCAACGTCGACGTGCGCAGCGAGGAGTATCGTCAGGCATAGAGAAATGTTCATTTATCTATGCGTCAGGTGACCAATAATTATGCGTGAACTGAGCGACTGAAGTGAGCGTATGCAACGGCAGAGACCGGTGAAGCGCCAGAAAATTTTATATACATTTAAATTTGCTTAATATATATTTAAAATTACCACCGCTTCACCGCCACCAGGCGTAGGTAGTTATTTGCTCTGTCTCGCACATTATGTGCACGGGTTGTCACAAAAAGGAAAATAAAATAAATGACAGTAGTATCATGTTATAATTTATTATACGCACGTCTGGGGCGCAAATATATAAAAAAGTATTTTTTTAATTTTTGTAGCGAGTTTTGTTTTTATGCCTGATAGGTTAGCCTTTGACCACCATCTCACCTGATGGTAAGTGATGATGTGGTCGAAGATGTTTTTCAGGCTAACCTAGAATTACTGGCTCTCAAGGACCGCTGCCGGAACACACCGTTAGGTGCTTGGCGACAGATCTTCCACTTGAGGATGGTAGCTAGCCAGGCAGGCATTTGCAAATCGCCCTACCGCCATGCATATAACGACTGCCATCCTAAGACAACAACCGGGATCGACGGCTTAACGTGCTTAACGTGTAGTAGTAATGTCACCAGCGGTCACCCATCCAACTCGTGCTGACCGCGGCGGACCTTGCTTTACTTTGCTGATCGGTTCAGTTCAGAATGACTAAGCAAACTTCGCTACGAGCGCTTGAATGGCTAGTTTTGGTAACTATAGTACATTATCATAAAATTCACATCATTACAAACTATTGCACATAAAAAGTTTATATTTTATATAAAAAGTTTAGAGCACTAATGAACATGACAATAATAAGCTGTACCTATATAAAACACTCTCAAACATGTAACATTACGTTTACACTACTATGGTTACCCCTATATTACCAGTTACATATTTATAAAATATGTTCATTGTTTTTTGTACAGAACATAATCAAAATCTCGTGTCTCACCTATTCAAGGACAAAAGGTCACAAAAGCTCACAGTAACCCCTCAGAGGGGGTAATATGTGCACAAGCTTACAAAATAAAAGTAGTGGCTCTCCGAGCTGTATAGACCTCACGAGGTCGCGATTCTGCCCTTGCATAGCTTACAATTGAATAAAGGTTCACTGCGCATGGGAGAATGGTTCACAAAATCCAAAAATCTAGATATGTAATGTAAATAATACATCATTTTCTTGGACTTATATCCAAGAAAAGCAATGACACGCGGGCCCCCGCGAAACTAGTTTTATCAGAAATAGCTTCAATAGCTTTACATACTTCGTAATGCACTTAAAGCTTCGTAATTTATCTCGAATGAATATACTGGCTACAGAAACATCGAAAATAAATAATTGATTTTATGAGAGCTTATAGGGAACTGACGTGCGTATTAGGAATATTGCCATTAAATTAAGCGCAGGCGTCCATACTTTTAACACCATATAATATATAAGTAGCTGACGGAGCTGCAGACCTCGCGACTCTGCCCTTGCATAGCTTAAGTGTCACTGCGCACGCTGATGGGGGAATAGGGTACATTTTTTTTTTTTTTAAATATTTTTTTTTGTCTGATAGGTTAGCCTTTGACCTCTATCTCACCTGATGGTAAGTGATGATGTGGTCGAGGATGTTGTTCAGACTAACCTAGAGTTACTGGCTCTCAAGGACAGCTGCCGGAACACACCGTTAGGTGCTTGGCGACAGATTTTCAACTTGAGGGTGGTAGCTAGCCAGGCGGGCATTTGCAAAGTGCCCTACCACCATGCTGTAACGACTGCTATCCTAAGACAACAACCGGGACCGACGGCTTAACGTGCCCTCCGAAGCACGGAAGCGCTCAGTAGTAATGCCCAACCAGCGGTCACCCATCCAAGTCATGACCGCGGCGGACGTTGCTTAACTTTGCTGATCGATTCAGAATGGCTAAGCTAACTTGGCTACGAGCGCTTCAAAAAATATCCAAAAATCATAGTTATATTCTGAAAACTGATGAAATTAATTTGATGTGAAGTAATTTGCGTTTCTTCTTTTTTGTTTCATTGATATGAGAACGCGCCGCACCCTCCGTCGCATCCCTCCCCTCTCCGATCGCATTTATATTTTAATTACGTAATTTTGTAATATAAACCATGGAGCATGAGTTACTGCCCAAAAATAAAAATATTGAAATAAAAGGGTTGCGTCATCATTAACAAGTTTAAAGCTAACTGCAAAAATAAGTCTTGTTTGTAGAACAACGTTGAAGTATAGGTGTGTCTCATCGCGTCACACTTGCCGTTGTAGTAAAACATTTAGTCACTCCAGGGCTAAATAGTCCGGCGGAGTTGTATTGCTGACAGCGGCAAGCAACATCCTTGTCCTCCCTAAAAAATGTAGCAGAGATGTGAATTTAAGAGCTCGTGCTGAACTGTATGAGCCCTGATGCCTGACTATGAAATATATAAGTACTGTGCAGGTCACATGATGTGTCAGCCAGGGCTCATAAAGATTCGCGCGAGTTATAAGATAGCATTGTGGTGTAACTAGAATGGTCAAGATAAAGAATCACTATATTAGAGGAAGCTTTAGAAAAAAAAACCCGGACCTAAAAACTAGAAGAATGGGTGGTTGACGTGGTAGCATTTCGTGAGGAAGGTTGAAAAATGTTTTGGTAATGTAAAAGAGTTTTGAGTATAAATAGATAGACATATAGGAAGAGTGTGAAGTGAAGGAGTGGATAGGCTGCGTCAATAATGAAATAAGTATGAAAGGTGTGAGTAGGTACTTACAAGAATGTTAATAAAAACACAGTATAGGAAAAATACATGTTGAAGTATACGTAATACGCTAATTCCGCCTCGGGATAAGGACAGGAAGCAGAAAATAACTTTAATTCTAAAAAGTGACCAGCTAAAAGTTTTAAAACATTTCAGGGTCCTTTACCACCTCCATCATGGACGCTACCACTGGAAGCAGTAAGCAAAGGCATCGCATGCCCTCAAGCAAAATTAACATTTCCTGGAATCCCAGACCTTACTGGTATTCAAGAGGATTGTCTCATAGCCAGTGTATACGTTCCTGATACTCAAGAAAACGACTTGCCGGTTGTGGTTTTCGTCCATGGAGGAGGTTTTCAAATGGGAGCAGGAGATTGGATGTTATCGACAAAATTAGCAGCGGATAACTCTATAGTATATGTAACATTTAACTACCGTCTTGGCGCTCATGGTTTTCTGTGCCTTGGAACTGAAGATATCCCCGGCAATGCTGGAATGAAGGACCAAGTGGCAGCTTTACGATGGGTAAAGGAAAATATAGCTCGTTTTGGTGGCAACCCTAATGATATCACAATCCAAGGTGCAAGTGCAGGTTCAGCATCTGTAGATTTATTAATGTTATCAAAATCAGTCGAAGGCTTGTTCAACAAAGTTATACCTGAAAGTGGTGCCAGTATTTCACCATGGACTATTCAATCTGATCCACTTGAAAACGCTAAAAGTTTTGCAAAACAATTGAATTTCTCGAATGTAGATGATACTTACGCCTTAGAAGACTTTTTTAAAACAGTTTCATTTGAATCACTCGCTAGTGTGCCATTTTTTGGAAACCATGACTCAACATTTGGACCTTCTCCATGCGTGGAGCGTGCTACCGGTCAAGATGTTTTTCTAGACAAGTCTCCTGTAGATATTTTACAATCTGGAGATTATAAAAAACTACCGCTTCTTTATGGATTCGCTAATATGGAAGGTTTGATTAGAATAGATCTTTTTGAGTCTTGGAAGCATAATATGAATGAAAAGTTTTCAGCTTTTTTACCAGCAGACTTAAAATTTGAATCTAATGATCAAAGAGAACAAATAGCGACACACGTTAAGAAGTTTTATTTTGGAGAAAAGCCTGTGGGGTCTCATAATATTCTTGACTATATTGATTTCTTCACCGATGTCATGTTTGCATATCCGATGCTAAGAACGGTAAAATACCACCTAGAAGCTGGTCATGACCAAATATACCTGTACTACTATTCGTTTGTGGACGATAACACTCCCTACGTGCCATACACAAAGATAAAAGGAGCCAACCATTGCGCTCAGAGCATGGCAGTTTGGGGTAGTATATTAGGATCAAAGAATGCCTCCAAAGAATTTTTGAACATGTCTTCAATTATAAGAAAAATATGGGGCAACTTCATCAAATCTGGGTAAGCTTTATTAATTTCTTATACAGCTACAGCTCTCAACTCCGACTGCTATTGAATTTATTTAGATCGTGCTTCCGGAATTAGGTGTAGGTACCTACACCTTCTCGTGGGGTGCCGGGTTAGAATTGCACCTCCCCATATCATCCCGTGGGTGTCGTAAGAGGCGACTAAGGAAAAAATACTGGGAGGTGGGCAGCAGCACCTTCTAAAGAACTGCCAACTTACACTGCGAACCCCAGGACGCCTGCCAAGCGTGGGGATTATGTCAAAGGAGAGGCTTTGTTCAGCAGTGGACGATCGGGCTGTTATCGAAATTAGGTGTAGGTAACCTAATTTCGGAAAGAGCATGCTATAATCTAAGCAATGTTTGGAAAATCCGAATAAAAACATATACTGATAAAATTCCGATGGGTGAAGATTTGTAGGTATACAGCACTGAGTCCACCATATATAAATCAATACAAATAAAAGCCTAGTTTAGTGCTTAATGTATAGTATGCGAGGTAATAAATGAATTGCAAATTTCTCATAATTATAATTCGAAGCTGTTTTTATAGCTGACACCTAAAAACCTTTGGCTGCTTATCTCACATGTTGGTAGGTATGTGGATGGTATGTAAAAATGGTAAAAGGTACTGACCTTTTAGTACAGTTTAGTTGTAGTAGATTTATTGGTATTTTTTAGAAAACACGTTGACGTAAAAGTCGCTGTTTAAACTCAACTTTTAGGGGCCTTAACAACTTATTGTGTGATTAGAATGAAAATGGATATGGACTAATTTTGACACTGTCCTTTAAACGCATGCGCATCGTCGATAATTATAACTAAATAAATTCAATACAAATGGACGATATCGCCCACTGCGGATGCTAAGAGGTCAGAAACGATGCCCATTATGGTGTTCTAATTTCAAAATAAAGATCATTTTTATTACCATTGAAATTAGTCAATAACGCCCTAGGTTAAGAATGAAAGGAATAAAATAGGAAAGCTCCTCTACGAGCTCTTCAAAAAAGTTGCAGTAGCCCGGTGGGATATAGGGCACGTGTTCCTGCTGCCGGAAGCGTATTGACATTTATAGGTATATATTTACTCAGAAACATGTTGCAGTAAGCCTGTGTCTGCCAACTCATCGTTGCCCGCGTGGCCTGCCGTGAGCAAGGAGTGGGCGCCGCACATGTCACTAAGCAACGAAATCACGCTACAGGGCTCCTTGCTTGAGCGGCGCGCGCGCTTCTGGGACGATATCTACGAGAAGCACTATCGCGACCCCGTGCCGCCGCCGAAGCCCACCAAGGCCCGATCTGAATTTTAAGCAATATTAAATAAAATTTACAAACATGCCATGTTGCAACATTACGCCATAGGTTATATTTTTTTATTACTCGTAACTACGTATTTACACTTATATATACTAGGTACCATCAGGCACCGTCTCGCTCGTCTCGTCACTTCTTTACAATAAAAAAAAGATAGGATGTAAGTAGGTATTGCAACGCTTACTAAGAGACTGATTGATATGGATAAAAGTTCATGGATGGATTAGGGTAGCCTCAAGAAAAGATGGAGTGTGGGAAGTGGGAACACACTGACAGCGGCGGCGCGGGCCTTGCTCCGCTCTGCGCTGCGAACCGGCCAGCGTCAAGCGGTGGCCGTTTCAATCCCTGAGCGATCGAAGACGAGCGGGTGGCAGCGCTAACAGCTGATGCTTTTACTTAGGATTTTTTTTATTGTTTTGTTAGTGAATCTAAGCACCATACAGTCTTGTTTATTACTTAATATATTTTTGATGACTATCTGATCACTTTAAAAAAATCATCAAAAAAAAAATTTTTTTTTATTGTTTTTTTAGTTTTTGTTATGGATACCCATCACGCCTGTTGAGTTTCGCCAGTTAATTAGCATTAACCTTGTATTTACGCAAGGAGGGTTTATTGACTTTACACTTTTTTGTCTGGGCATGACGTCATTGAGTTTTTTTTTAATTTAGGATGTGTTTAACATAAGTCCTTATGGTACTTTAAGTTAGAAGTAGCAGGATATTTATCATCATCATCAGCCGGAAGACGTCCACTGATGAACATACGCCACAAGCCACTTGTATACATCAGCTTCCAATGAATACTATGTCGTCCAGTCCATCAGATTGGCGCCAACCAACTCTAACTCTTCCAGCGTAATATGGGAACCACTCAAGAACTTACCCTGCCCATCAGTTATAAGAATCATTAAACAATCCATAGTTCGAGTAAACAAAGCCTTTGACCACTATCTCACCTGATGGTAAGTGATGATGTGGCCGAAGATGTTGTTCCGGCTAACCTAGAATTACAGGCTCTCAAAGACAGCTGCCGGATACGGTAAGGTGGTTGGCGACAGATTTTCTTTTGTGGATGGTAGCTAGCCAGGCTCCAATTAATAAAATGCCCAATTATCATGCAAAAGTAAAACGAATGAATAAATTTACTAATAAATGCTATTATTTCAAGTTAATGTTTTACTAAGCTTGCAAAAAATTATTCTGTTATTAAAACAGCCGTGAATTTGATACCTTAAGTAAAATATGTCATTTGCAATTAATTATTGACATTTGTCAAATTGGCAGCTGTTAAATTAATAATTGTATATTTTTGTCCTGATTTCGTTTGACCGCTGATAAGTTATATGGAAAATACCTGGCAACATGTCCATGCTGTAACAAGCAACTATCAAAGTGATTAGCTGATCACGTATTGTTCAGTTTTGGTTTAATACTTGGGCTAGTAGTACTCGAATGACATCGTGAAAGGTGTTTTTTTTGGCAAGCCTTACAATCTCACCTTATGGTATACGTGATGATGTATGGTCGAAGGTTTTAACGGGTTTAACCGTTCATTATCGTTGTTTATCGTTTGTTTTCTATATTCCTCTTAATTCATATTATACGCTGCATTTCTGTCGATTTCATAAAATATTCCGAATTCCTTATCAGCACAGAAAAGATAATTTTATATCTCTATGCTTATCAGTACGTTAAGTAGGGGTTAAAGTTTATCGAATAAAATATATATATGTCTGGCTGAATAAAAAATCATGGTTTTGTACTGCATGTTCCTAATTATTAATGTCATCATGTGTATTATAAATTCAACAAGACTATAGGTAGTCTAAAAATAATAATATGCCTACATATTTATATATTTAGACCGTGGCGAATGGTGGACCTTGGAGCCTTGGGCCATGTAAAATTTAGAGAAAACATAGTATATTAAAAAAATCTTAGAAGTACGCCAGAAAACCTTAGCTCTATTTATTTCTTATTCTAGGTTAGCCTGAACAACATCTTCGACCACATCATCACTTACCATCAGGTGAGATAGTGGTCAAAGGCTAACCTATCAAGCATAAAAAAAAAAGATCACACATAAAAAAAAATTTGGAACAAGTATAGTTCGTCCATTTAAGGTATAATTTTGTACTGAAAAAGAGTAAAATACTTGGAGTAAGCCACCTATCAGGAAGTGATCGTTTTCTTGTGAACAAGTCTCTGTATTATGCGTAATTAACTTAATCTCTATTGTGTTAAAAAAAAAATGGTGAGCTGATCTACAGACATGCAGACGTTTAATAATATATTGTGTGAAGACACAAAATGGGCAGTATGATCTGCAAATACTGCAAAATGGATGTGAGGCTCTTTGGGAATAAGAAACAGGTAAAGACCGAGTACAGAGCCTCAAGGTATTTTTGCCTGTTTTTTTTAATAGTCATAACATTGCAATTTTCCAGTCTTCAGGGAAATGTGAGTACATGAAGCAGTCAATAAATAACTTAGAAGTATACAAGAAATATTTTTATTAGCTAATTGGTATAGTAACAACAGGTCTGTTACTTTATGAGGAAGTCTACGGTAGCAGTTCTTTCAGTTAGCTTATTATTAACAGGGGAAACAATAACTTTTGGGATATAGTAATCATGCGCAGCAATGATGGTACTAATTATTAAGATGATCTATGATGTAGTCGATGCCGTAGGGGTTAAAGTGAGTGTAGATAGTAAGAGTTATATTTTTGACTTTTCGATAATCAACCAAAGTGAGTTCTTGAGAAACTACCACCAACCTTGAAAGGGCTGTTAAAGATTTGATGATACGTCACAAGACCAGAGTATATATTTTTGCAGAGGAGCACATCGAGGATACATGTCATTGTAATGAACTAAAGTGTGATTGCTGGGCGCATAGATAATATACTCATTTACAGTCATATGATGAGGGTGCTCACACGTGTAGTACTACAATTCTAGAGAGCATGTTCAGCTTTAAGATCTCTAATAATTAAGATATTTGAGTTTAGTAAATTCAGATCGCTTTGTAGCAAACCAAGGTTGGGTGATTGGTACACAGAAATTACGGCGACATCCAAACCCTAAGATTTTTGTACCTTATAGATGCGTTGTATGCCCTCCATATTTACTAGACGAATTCTGGGTAATTACCTGAGTCACTACCAGTCTTGCACTTCCGAGCATCCGGTGAATACATCGCCGCTAATCGTGTTTTTTAGGAATAATCTGTGGACACTATGCCTTCCTTGTGACTTTAGACTCTGCACCAATTATACAGGCACTGTGAGAGATACGAAAACATTCATTTCACGCGTAATTATTGCTTTTATTGATGAAATAGATAAATCGACATTTTGTTTTATCTAAGAACCTAATCTCAATGAAATGGATGAGCGAGATATGTGTATCGTTTGGTGTGAGAGAGTGAAAGAGATCGCAGTGTAATGGTGATCGGAACGTCTCGTGGCGGTTCGGATGGTTACACGAATTGCTTCTTTCTCTCTTTCTTACAACAGATATGACGCATAATATTTGAACGTTCTTTCCTTGTCATTACAACTGCATATACATGTGCGTTAACGACCGTGCAAAGGCAATACACTGTAAGTCCAAATAATGCATTTTGAGAAAAACATCATTAAAACTTTTTTGATTTTATTTGATTATTCTTTTTCGTGATAACTTTAGAGATTTTTTTTTGGTACAGAATTCAAAGTATTTTAAATATCTATCTAGCCATATGGTATTTTCTGTAGTATTTTCAATAGTAAGTAAAATATAAGCAGAAAAGTGTTTTGCCATGTCAAAGTTCTTCGGTTATGTAGCAATTGTTGTGGCAAAACACTGTATGTGGTAATACTGTACTAATCATTGAGTGATTTACTGTATAATATCATCAATTCATAATACTTACAGCGAGCACTCTATGTTATTACCAGCGTTGTGATGAAAAATGGTGGTAATGATGACGAAAGTGAGCAATGCCTTTCTCCATAATTTAAGCTGTGTCCATTCCAAGTTTAAATACTTTTAGCCATTTCGGCTGGACAAACATACACATATATCTTTGGATCCGTAATATAAGTGTGATTATTCAATTAAGTTTTCTATTACTGATTAAAAATAAATTGGTGGTAATGAAAATAAAAATCAAAACACCATGAATTTTTTTATTAATAACTTTGCGTTTGATCTCTTACTGAACTTAAGTTTCTTAAGTTGTGGAATAGATTTACAAAGCAATAAAAGTTCCTTTTGTTAAGCTCACTTATTCCTTTTAATCCGGTTTCTCTTGGAATGGTAGTTAAATATCAACTTGACCAGAATTTATATCCAACTCAAAATATTTTTTTCTTTTTAGATAGTTAACTTTTTCATATTCTCTATTATAATCATTCTTCACAAACATTGAGACTTCACCTATTCGGAATTCAGTGACTAAGATTTTGTATATTGAATAGTTATATAATTATGAATCTTTGACATATAATACAATGCAACTATTTAATTAGCCCTAAGTGATATGAACTCCATAAGTGCTGCGCAATGGCTGCGCGTTATATCTCTTATTTCCGAACACCGACCCGCGCGCCCGCGCATTCCCCCAATCACGCGATATCCTTACTAACCATTAATAACTGATCTCCAGCCAAACGCGGGCTACCTTGTGGTGACGGCAGAGCGCGTGTCTAGAAACGTTGGTTTACTTAACACTGTATAATTTTTGCGCGCATCGTTTGATTTGGTAAAACACGGTATGTTTGATTGCCGTGTTTTGGAGTTTCAAACCGTAAAGCTTTGTAGAATACAGTGTTTATTAAGTTGTATTATATCAGTATCGGTAAGTGTTAGTAGATTTTTTTCTTCACAGAAGCATAGAACACATTAAAAAAATACGATTGGGCCCTGTTAAACCAAAACACTGTAACTTGACTTACAGTGTTTTGCCTTTGCACGGTAGCGTAGGTATGTACATAGGTAAATTCTAGTAAGTTTTTAGAGGAGTGGTGTTCAGATATAACTACTCTAATATTTCACGTCACTGTCCAAACCCCGTAATGTCGACGCATTCGAATTGTAAGATCTTCGGTAAGATTTATATCTGACTTGATGAGTAGGGCGATACGCCGATAATTTTGAATTTGTTTTTACAGAGATTTGATGGTCATGATAGTCCGGTCATATTAGACCAAAAAATAAGAGCAAAGCTACATAAATTCTCACCAAGCTAAAAATCAGTAAGATTGTTAAAAATATGATTAAAAATAAAAATTGATATTTCCTCATCGTTCCCCTGTATGGATTTTTTTTTATTCAAGGTCAAAGGTCAAAAAGTGAGTATTTCGCAATTTTTACCAAAACGGAAGTATTAGCATAAAAATACTACAAAATTTGTAGATCATAAAATTATCTACAAAACACGTAGCAATTACTTATATAGGTGTCTCAAAAACTATTTATACAGTTTTTGTATATATATGAATTTCATGATGATTATTCAGCATGCATAATTGCTGATGATGAATAGTATTCTTACGTTCAGTAGTTTCCTCACACCAAGGGAGAACTAGACAAAACTAAAACATTGCAACCCTAAATAAAATCGGAAATAAAGTAACCCTTCTCAAACTTAAAACTGACTACTTGGTCTGAAAAAACACATTTTGAATGGAGAAACCGTTATTCATGACTAGAAATTTGTCATTTTACTTTAAATTCATGGTTTTGATTCAAAAGCCAGTGATGAAAACTGTTTTTTTTAAGCCTGATAGGTTGCTATATTTGTAAAAACCAATCCTAGCTATTTTCCAACGTTAAGTGACGTAATAATATGTTATAAAAAATTACGTAATCAATCAAAACTTTGTTTAAGGGAGTCTAAGACCACTCTTATCGGTAAAAGCCTAGAATTACTTTTAGCCTAGAATTACTTTTAGCCTGGAATTACCTGGCTCTCAAGAACAGCTACCGGAACACTCCGATAGGTGCTTGGCGTCAGATTTTCTCAAAATGCCCTACCACCATGCTATAACGACTTCCATCCTAAGATAATAACCGCGACCAACGGTTTAACCTGCCCTCCAAAGCACGGAAGCGTTCAGTAGTAATGTCACTAGCGGTCACCCATCTAACTCCTGACCGCGGCGGACGTTGCTGCTAGATCGATTAAGAACGGCTAAGCAAACTTCGCTACGAGTTGTACTACGCTTCAAAGTACTCGTACTATAATGTATGAATAATTTAACAGCACGCATATGTCTATATCCTATGTAAACGATCTCATCTATAGTTATGCTGGATGATAGGTTACATAATGAAAACACTGGCCAAGTGCGAGTAGTGCCTCGTACTCTAAGGATAACGTATTGTAATAGCCCGTCAAAGAAAAATAAAATTGTATTTATCACAGCTTTAAAGTACAGTATATAATCGGCGTTTTCAGCATAATTTGTTGCTTTAATAGAGTATATTGTTATTGTACATAATATACCGGAATTTGATATTCCTAACTTTTTTTTACTTTTTGACTGATTCCATTTCAACATAATTGAGATATAACATAATTGCAAGCCCAATATTTTTCTTGGTTCAACATTCTGCACAATAGTACATTTTACACCGAGGGGAGAAAACAATCTCTGTTCAAGAGTATGTTTAGGAAACTCGCGAATAGAAATAGAACTTGAGTGATACATAGTAATACTACATCTGCGAGGAAAATGAAATAATAAGGTTTCTCGTATTGACTCGAGATTTCGCAAGAAGTATTTCTTTTTGACGTCAAGAGCTGTATTTTTATTTCTGGTGGCGTCATCATTATAAAATCGTCACTTTCACTATCAGATGACATTTTGGAAAAATATTTACATTAATTAAAAGCATACTGTTAAATTATCAATTAAGTACAAACCCCAATTGCCACGCTTTTTTTCGTAGTTCAGAAAAAGGTTTCCACCGTTCTTTCATTGAAAATCGATTTTCTAATTATTTGATAAAAAAAACTTTTTTAAGATTTGGCATATGTATTTTTTTGTGTTTGCAGAAAAAGAACGATAGCAGAACTGGTATGGATTTTCATACAAATATTAAATTCCATATAACTACCCGTCGCAACATTTATAAGGGAGAAATGACTTACTAATAGGTAACCCATTTCTGAGTGGGTGTGGTATAAAATAATATAAATTCAGGGTTGTACTTTAACTCATACTGTTAACGAGTTAGAAACTCATAACATGAGGATCGACGGGCAAACACCGAAGTTAGAACTCCGTTCATCCCTTTGGCCACGGAACCCTAAAAAGACCGAGGGATGAGGTTGAGGGTAGACGACGATGTGTGACACTTTGTTCTACCGACACACGCACATGCAGTTATTCACAATTATGCTGACAAACCAAAGGTTAAGCCAATATTTATGATTAACGCTTTGTCATTTTGTTTGCTATCCACATAGAAACCCGAGTCCTGAAGGTTCGTCTATACCAGCTTGGCCCGCGATGAGCACTGACAACTCGCCTTATATGATTCTGAACACTACGCTGAAGTTGGAGAAGACTTAGCCACGGGGAGACAGGGCCCGCTTCTGGGACGCCGTCTACGAGCAGCACAACAGACTGCCAGTGTCACCGAACAAACAAACCTCACGCCGGCGCCGACGATTCTTGAATGAAAACTCGGGCACTAGTAGTCTCTGTTATATTATAGTATGTGGTTATCATAAAACGTTCTAGAGTATTTCAATTATGAGTGTATCTTCTATCTTATTGTTTGGTTATTTATTAAAACCTTGTAGCGGGTAAATCGGTGCGGGAGCTTTCTGTACGTACTGGCCGAGGCAAGCCTCGCTTGCGCGTTATTCACCCATACGCTAACTGCGTAATCAGGAACGCATCGCGCCGCCCGCGCCGGTGGGTTGCGCCGGCCAATTACAGCGCAGACCCGGGAGTCGCGCGATTGGCTAATTTAAGATACCTTCTTCGGCGAGTTGATTTTTATGGCGGCAATCGTTTTTGTAGTTTTGGTGTAAAAAAAATATAAAGATACTGAACCAAGACTCTTTTTCTTAATAAGCTTAATAAGGTTATAGTCGGGGTACCCACCCCGACTATAACCTAATAATGCACAAGGTCTGTAATTTCTTCAACAATGTATATATATTGTCATTTTTTGTCAGGTATCTATTGCTGGTAATTAATAAATAATAATCTAACTATTGTTTTAAAGTTTTTGAGGCCTTAACGTCCTAAGTCTAGCCTCTAGTTTAGACTCTTAATCCCCAGCCGTAGGCAAAGGTTATATAGTTAAAACTGTGATTGAAATAATAATTACCGTTGCACGAGTATCTATGCGACAATTTCCAATTATACTCGTGCTTCGTCCTTGAGATTAGTACTAAGATAATATTATTGAACACAATGTAGTAACGCACACGTGACACCACTTCTTCACTATAGTTTAGAAAAATTTGCCATTCCTAAGATGGCAACACAAAAAAATAAGTTTCTACCCCCATTCCATACAGTCTACCTGCTCTGTCCTTCGGTCTGCAGCTCTTCATTCGCATTTTAGTGCTCAGCCACTTCGCTCATTCGCACAAAATCATGTCGAAACGATAACAGTTTAGAATATACAATTCCAAAAATAAGAAAATTAGAAAAGGAGGTAAAACGTTCAAGGCGCAAAAATACATTGAGTTCGTCATCATCGTCAAGATCTGGATGTTCATCGTCATGTTCATCGAGGGTATCCTCGCCGAACCCAAACAGTAAGTAGTTCAACATATTATGTACTATTCTAACGGTGTAGTCTTATTGAATGCATCAGAGT
Source organism: Plagodis dolabraria (assembly GCA_963854805.1). NCBI lineage: Eukaryota > Metazoa > Arthropoda > Insecta > Lepidoptera > Geometridae > Plagodis > Plagodis dolabraria. The sequence continues at coordinate 13,795,901 of OY978441.1, forward strand.
AGTCTGTGGGACTATCTTGATGCATTTGAATTCTAGTGGCTGAAATCGCCAAGCTCGTAAATATGCATCAGAGTAGTCTGAGGGACTATCTCGCCGCATTTGATTTGTAACGGTTGTAATCGCCAAGCTTGTAAATATGCACCAGAGTAGTCTGAGGGACTATCTCGTCGCATTTGATTTGTAACGGCTGTATAATCGCCATGCTTGTTAATATGCACCAGAGTAGTCGGAGGGACTATCTCGCCGCATTTGATTTGTAACGGCTGTAATCGCCAAGCTTGTAAATATGCACCAGAGTAGTCTGAGGGACTATCTCGTCGCATTTGATTTGTAACGGCTGTATAATCGCCTAGCTTGTAAATATGCATCAGAGTAGTCGGAGGGACTATCTCGCCGCATTTGATTGTAACGGCTGTAATCGCCAAGCTTGTAAATATGCACCAGAGTAGTCTGAGGGACTATATCGTCGCATTTGATTTGTAACGGCTGTTTTCGCCAAGCTTGTAAATATGCACCAGAGTAGTCTGAGGGACTAACTCGCCACATTTGAATTTTACAGACTGTAAACATCAAGCTAGTAAATATGCGTCAGAGTAATCTATAGGACTATCTCATCGCATTGAATTATAACCACTCCAAGCATAAAAACGAATTCTGCAAGTGTTCTGTAAAAATACATCGCTGGAATTATTTGTACCTACCCTCTACTTTCATAAGTACGTAGGTAGTACATTAGACGAGCCTATAGATTAAAGAAATATAAATTTAGATACCTTATCAATCTAAATATCAAGCTGAGACATTAAATTAATCGCTGTTGTCTCTTTTCGAGCCAGGAAAGAATTGCCTATACTGGTGCGAGAGTTGATACAATTGTCATAAACCTGTGGTCCAAAATAGAGAAATACTTTGCCAGATGACGCAATCGCTCCATGCTTGCATGAAGAACCAAACAGCGCCGTTGACACTGAAATTCTGGACATATTGGGAGCGGACCCGTCCGTGACTATCGATTACGGACCTGGTATTAACAAGGATGTTGCATCCAGATTTGCTCATATAGCTACATCCGGGTTAAGCAAACAGTTCCGGACAGATCTTCTTAAGAAGCATCTAGTACCTGAAAACTGCACAAATATAGCTGCACCGCAACTGAATGCTGAAATTAAGGCGGTTCTAGCGGAGCAGGTTATCAAAAGAGACAAAGCCATAGAATCAAGACAGAAACAGATGGCGGTGGCCATTTCATCCTTAGGCAAAATAATATCTAATCAGCTGTGTGCCAAAGATAAAAACAAAGTTTTGATTAAAAACCTTATGGATGTGGGTAGAATCATCTGTGACATCCAGCATACTGAATCGGAAGCAAGATGTAATTTTGCACTTTATTCAGTCAAGAAAGAACTAAAGGACCATTTGTCAACAACAAAAATTGACAAGTTCCTAATGACTTGGTAGAGACTCTATAAACAGCAAAGGCTGTTTCAAAATCTTGTACGGACCTGAAACTAGATCCACCCAAGAAAAACGAAAATTTCGACTTCTGCTAGTAAGAATTTAAACTGGAGCACGCGGACCCCGGCTCACGGGCAACTGCCATGCAGAACGCGACGCCACCGCCACCTCGCGCGCACTTGTCGCTCAACTACACGCAACGGTCCAAACAGACCCACCGACTGTAAATCCGGTTCGTTACGCTGGTAGACTTGCCCATTTTCATAAACAATATTCCCTCATAACACATGACCAATCTATTTGATCTTGGATAAACGGTTATCAAATAAAGTTTATTCACCAGGTGCATCAACAGTGCTTACCAACGCTAAACACCTTCACAAATTCTGAAAGAACCCACTTGGTAGATACTTTGCAGAAACTGTTATCTATTGGAGCAATATCTGAGTGTAGACCTTCTCCTGATCAATATGTTTCACGTGTATTTCTAATACCGAAACCGAATGGCAAGATGAGATTTATCCTTAATTTAAAAGATCTAAATAAATTCATCAATACGGAACATTTTAAATTGGAGGACATTTGTACTGCGCTAAAACTTATTTCAAATGACAGTCATGTTGCGAGTCGCGACCTTAGATTTGAAAGATGCATATTTTTTAATTAACATACACCCGAATTCTCGGAAATATCTCCGCTTTCTTATAGATGATATATTGTACGAATTTAACGTCCTGCCTCTCGGTATCTGTACCGCTCTGTTCATTTTTACAAAACTGATAAAACCTCTCATAAGCTTGTTACTGTCGAGTGGGTTTGTTAGTTTCTGCCATAGAGATATAAAATTGCTTTCTCTTTTCTGTGGTTTCTGCCTACCCTGCCATAGAATATGGATGGTTATATACTAAGCAATTAGAACGCATTAAGTTTCTTTACTTACGAGGCATTTTCTTGGTTTCTTTACTTATGATAAATACATGACAATAACACTGTCATTGCTGCCCGACATAAACTGGTGGCTCAATAATATTGATGTTTCAGCACATAGGATTAGGATTGATAATTATGCCTTGGAGATATTCTCTGACGCCTCAACTTCTGGGTGGGGTGTGGCTTGTAAAGGGCAAACAGCTTGTGGTCGCTGGTAGGATATCGAGGCATTACTACATATTAATGAACTAGAACTTCTAGCAGCTTACTTTGCCGTAAAAATATTTGCATAAAACTATTTCAACTGTCAAATATTACTGCGTATTGACAATACCACTGCTGTAAGCTATATAAACCGCATGGGTGGTGTTCAATATCCCCACCTGAACAAAGTCACAAAAGACGTATGGCAGTGGTGTGAAGGCCGCAAAATATTTATCGTAGGTTCATACATAAAGTCATCGGACAATGTTATTGCTGATAGGGGCAGACTGACCCATCCTGATGTCAAATGGGAACTATCTAACACAGGTTTCCAAAAAGCAAAAGACAATTTTAGAAGCTCCAGAAATTTATTTATTGGCCACTCGTCTTAATAAAAAAATTATTATGCCTCTTGGCAAAGAGACCCCGAAGCTTATGCTTTTGACGCCTTCACTTTAGACTGGTCCACTGCGTCCCAACATCCGCTTTAGATATACTCTTGGCTTCCTTGTCAGACAATACTATAGAGCAATATGATGTTTTCCTTAAACGCTGGTATATTTTGTGTACTGAAAATAGAATCAACATGTATGAGCCATCAATCCCAATTATTATAGAATTTCTTACTAATATATTTAACAAGGGCGCTCAGTATGGGACTATTTATAGCCATAGAGCTGCGCTCTCCCTAATTTTCGGTAAGACTTCTGATGATGATAGGCTCATAAAATTTTGTAAAGGCATATATAAGCTAAGGCCACCGCTACCAAGGTATAATGCTACATGGGATGCAAGCATGGTTATAAATCATCTAGCTTCCCTGTATCCTAACAGTACTGAAACAACTTAAAAAAAAAAAAAAATGTGCTACCCTACTTGCTCTTGTAACCGCTTACAGGGTGCAAACACTATCTAAAATTTAAATCGATCAAGTGATTGTTTTAAAAGATCAAATTATTATAATAATAACAGAACTGATTAAAACACACAAAGTAGGCACAAAGCAACCTTCCCCTTTATTTACCTTTCTTTGAAGAACGACCCGAAATATGTCCGGCAAAACCCTTTTGGTATACATAAATTAAACTAGACTTGCGAAAGTCAACTCATCTTTTTATTAGCGTTCGTAAGCCTCTCACATGTGTCTCAACTCTAACGCTTAGTCGCTGGATTAAGTCCACCTTGAAAGATAGTGGTATTGACGTGTCTGTGTTTACTTGGCATAGCATATATGCCTTGTGCTATGCCGTTATCCATACCATGCTGTTATCCAAAACGAAGATAACATGGCATAAGCGCGAACATTATGTTCTCTTTGATTAATGTGCTTATTATTATGCTTATCTGATGCTTATTATAAATGAATACAAAAGAATTGTGCTTTTATTTTGGAATATGCTTAGTTTCAATTTTCTTATTAGAAAAAAAAAAAAATTAACTATGTCATTATTTTCTTTTACAATATTCCCTCCACATTCTCTCAACATCTACATTGTGTTCAATAATATTATCTTAGTACTAATCTCAAGGACGAAGCACGAGTATAATTAATGATTAAACGAACTTACCTGTACGTGAAGTTCTATCATAATTATACGAAGTGCTTCGTCCGAAGAGATTAGTATAAATCACCCACCCTCCCTAAGCAGCCCTCATGAACGGTGGAGGAAATATCCAGAATTCTCTTAACTAAATGAAGAGCTGCAGACCGAAGGACAGAGCAGGTAGACTGTATGGAATGGGGGTAGAAACTTATTTTTTTGTGTTGCCATCTTAGGAATGGCAAATTTTTCTAAACTATAGTGAAGAAGTGGTGTCACGTGTGCGTTACTACATTGTGTTCAATAATATTATCTTAGTACTAATCTCTTCGGACGAAGCACTTCGTATAATTATGATAGAACTTCACGTACAGGTAAGTTCGTTTAATCATTAATAATACACTGCAAGGGAACACTATGTCCATGGCGCATGGCGGGAAGTTCAAAGGTCATATTTTTTTCTGGTTTTGTTGCTTGGCCATTTAACAATTGATCACGTAATACGAAAGATTTTTAGAAGACAATACGCTATCCGACATAATTATTGTATAACGTTTTGAATTGATTATACATTTGAAACGTAAACGTAATTTTTAATTGTATGTCACAGTTTTAGAGGTAACTTATAGAATGTAAATGTATGCAAAATATTGATTATCAGTTACTGCTAGTAGCCAATTATTTTTCCTTCTAACAGAATTTTAATTTTCAGTTGAGCAATTATTCCAATTGGCCTAAAGTCAATAGATTTGTGCCTATAGTCGAATTTTATATGCAAGTATTTTTTACCTTGATGACCGTTTTCGCTTTCCTTAGGCGCGCCCTTCCTTACCTTCTACCCTCTAAAATATTATCACATAATTAACATAGTAACATCAAACAGAAATTATATATCTAAAAATCATTAAAATTGTAATATTACAAGTTAATTTTCACATTTACAAATAGTAAATATTCGGTGATAAAAAATAATGAAAAGCTTAGGCTAATTGGTCAAAATATGTTATTGTTAATGTGTATAAATCTCTAAAAATTTAAACGAAACAATATTCTATTTAACATTAAAACTCGCCAAAAAAAACTAAAACATCTTAATACTAGATTGCATTTTTTCCTTTTCAAAAACATATCTATACTTATAATAAAACTGTAACAGGTCCAATTCTGTACATGGCAGATATTTTGAAAAAAAAAATTTACAGTACTCTGTAGTTGATACTGATGCCGAAACTGTATTTTTTTTATTTTTGTCTGTCTGTCTGTCTGTCTGTCTGTATCCCGGCCGCGTATCACTCCAAAACTACTGAATGGATTTCAATGAAACTTGGCATGATTTGAGTTCATACTACAAGGTAGGACAATTTAGCTTTTTATCCCGAAATTCAGCATGGTTCCCTTGGGAGAGGGGATGAAAGTCAAAATATACACTGAGTTGTAATTTATTAACGCGAAGTCCGATTTCATTCGTTCTTTTTAGGGTTCCGTACCCAAAGGGTAAAAACGGTCTGTCCAGCTGTCCGTCCTTCTGTCTGTCCGTCCATCCATCCGTCCGTCCGTCCGTCCGTCTGTCACCAGGCTGTATCTCAAGAACGGTGATAGCTAGACAGTTGAAATTTTCACAGATGATGTATTTCTGTTGCCGCTATAACAACAAATACAAAAAGTTGGCCAAGTGCGAATCGGACTCGCGCACGTTAAAACAAAAAAAGGTTATAATATGAAGTCTAATGTTGTATAGCTAATGTTACGGAACCCTTCGTGCGCGAGTCCGACTCGCACTTGGTCGATTTTTTTATATGAATAGTGGTACTTTAATATTTATCCCGTAAATATTTCAAAGTCACATCACAACCTAAATATTACGTTCCAAATTACTTGACACCCAGAATGTACAGGAACCTTTGAACGTAACGTTTGCACTTTATCGTATAGGTATATCAGATAGGTCTGTAGTCGGACCACTCCAAAAGAATGAAACTTAGCACGATATGAGTGCATACTACGAAAAAGGATATTGGATACTTTTTATCACGAAATTCAGTACAGTTCCCTTAGGAAAGGCGATGAAAGTCAAAATGTACAGTTAGTTTAATTTATTATCGCGTAGTCGGAATTCAATCATTATTTTTTTGTTACAATAGTGGTAATTTAAGTATTTTCCTGTAAATATTTCAATGTCCTCAGTTTTGTAGTTAAGAAATTACAGATATCACAAACTAAATAATTCGTTTTAAATAACTTGAACCGCGGAATGTTGAGAAACCCTTGAACGTAAGGCTCATCTTATGCCCACAGGCAGCCCGGAACCCCACGGGAAGCCCGACACCCCACGGACAGACTGGCATCCCACGGGCAGCCCGGCACCCCAGGGGCAGCACGGCACCCTTATTTAGTTTTGCAAGCTTGCTACGATAAAACTCTAAAATGTGGTACATTCACCACAATCAGTTTTTTTTACTCCATATATTTCTTTTGACGGATACATTTCGGAGACTGCGCAATGGTAGTGCACAATGTTAGGTTTTCGCGATTGTTACACTTAGTAATTAAACAACTTTAAACGGTTTAAATCACGTATATATATCATTATTTTTGTCCCGACGTTTCAAACACTTTGTAGTGATCTTGGTCACGGGGTGACTGTCGGTACAAAAATAATGCGTCATAACGTGTTACGTGATTTAATCCGTTTAAAGTTGGAAGTGCACAACTTTAGTAGATTGTTATACAAGGGTCGAAAGGAATTGATAACTTTCACCCGCGTTTAGCTCTCTACTTTTCATTTCGAATTTAAAGAAAGTAAATAAAGTAGCTTTTCTAAAAAATATTCATTGAAAAAAAAACATACTTACTAAAAATGTATTGAGAGGTTAGAACTATTTGTGAAATATTACGTAAAATTTTGTTTGGAATATTTACGGGCGGCTATAGCCCGAATAGGAATCTCTCTGCTTTTCACTTCTAATATAAGGAATAACGATATAAAAATAGTACGTTTTTTTATATTATTTATTTTGATTTTAATAACATGAGCAGTACCTATTTAAAATTAATGCGGCTATAGTCCAAGTAGGAATCGATGACTTACATCCGTTTTATACACTACTTTTCATTTAAAATATGAGGAGGGTAAAAATTAGTAGCTTTTCTAAATATTTACTAAAAATAATAAACATGAGTAGAAGATACAAAGCTACACTATGAAATTTAGGGAAATTTTTAGTTAGTTTTTTTTTAACCTACAGTTTTTACCTTATATTTAGTTATTTCCTGCCAAACATAGTTGTTATTAATTGTTTTATAACAACAGAGTATTATACAACGAAAAATCTTAGACATATAACTTTGCTTACACCAATGGTTACCATGGTTACAAGTCATTCCGGCCCAAGAGAAGGAAGCATTTACTATGAGTTTTTCCCGGCCTTAGGTGGGAAGGAGCGTCTCCCACCCGCTACACAGATCAAACAAACACTACTTTCAAGAGAATGAGAAATAAAAAATCGTCCACTGCTGAACACAGCCTCCCCTATTTAGGGGGTGTTTGCCATAATCCCCACGCTTGGCGGGCGGCTTGGGGATCGCAGTGCAAGATAGCATAGTTCTTAAGAAGGCGCTGCTACCCACCTTCTAATAGTATTTTTCCCTTAGTCGACTTTTACAACACCCACACGGGATGAAATGGGGAGGTGCAATTCTTACCTGGCACCTCATTTTCGATCTACCGTCAAATAAACCGCCATTTTAAAATCGAAATTCTAAAGAAACGCACAAGGTACTTTTCTTCAACATTTATTGTGCGAACCGGGAAAGAACTCTCTGAGTTACATAACTACTGTCTTCTGGAAAATACAACCCGGGAGTTTTGAAATTCAGAGTAAAAAGCTCCATTCTAAGTTATGGTTTACTATAAGAGTGCTTCACCGTAGACCACAGTGTTGCTTAATATGAGATAAACAGTGCACAAAGGTGAGTAATTAGTCTGCAGGTACGGCAATCGCGAACGAAGTCGCGGGTACAGCTAGTTAATAATAAAAACGTTATTCCATAAAAATTTACAAATCTTACTACAAAATCTCATAATATATTAAGTTATTGTATTTAGTAATGCCAACAGTGTCAGAAGTCTGCAGTGTCAAATGGAGACCGATGGACGAACAGACAGACTTATGGTCGGACAGAAAACACGAAATTCAATTGGCGATGCAAAATTTAAGACAAACTCTTTGTTCGTTGTTTTTGTCCATTATAAAATTCGCAATACACACTAGATATGCTATAACTAAAACAGCAGTGTATTTAATCTAAATAAAAGATGCAACTCAAACCCCGCACCAAAATGGAAAACAGTAGTGCCAATCTATACAACAGCAAAAACGAAAAAAAATATATTTGGAACCATCAACGAATCATCCATTCCTGAAACTTTTTTACTGAATGTAGAACATAGCATATCAGCTATTTGTTTTAGCAGCATTTCATAACATGAGCAAGTAACAAAATCAATAATTTGAGCATAACTGTACTAAAATAGACATTATGCTATCATAAGATTAGATTTTTCATAAAGTTAGCGAAATGCAACTGCGACAAAAATGAGAAAGTAGGCATAATGCGACGAGCGATCTAATGTAATAATGTGGTGGGTACAAAGTGTGCTACCGTTTAATTGAAAGTTTTGTGAAGTCAATCGCAATAGTTGGCATTGTGCTACGAAATCCTTTGCATTAAAAAAAAATTATATTTGGTTCTTATTAAAGACATGCAACGAAATATACATAAGAATTGAGTACGTATATGGATATGGAAAAAATCAACTAACCTGAACAATTACAGTCCTTGTTAATTTCTTCGAGATGAATAAATGATCAATCCTGATCGCGATTGGTTTGGTCGTGTGGGGTTATTTTTAGAGTAACACAAAAAGCACTGCAAAATTGGAAAAAACGTATGACGTATTCCTTATTTCATTTACATCAGTACAATACTAGTACAATACGAGTTAGAACGAGAGAGATACTTTATAGTTATTGAGATACATATTTAAATCATTTATGTATAACCACGTTATTATAATTATGTTCTATGGTATAACGAAGAATTATATAATACTAGCTTTCCGCGTATGTCGGTTATCGCGCAAAAACATTTGCGCAGTTGGATTTAAACTATCCTATGTTTTTTCCCAGGTTTCAAGCAATTACCATACCAAATTTCATTCAAATCGGTCCATTAGTTTGGCGTGAAAGCGTAACAGACAGACCGACAGAGTTACTTTCGCATTTATAATATAAGTACTGATGCAATAAAGTTCAAATCCCTATGCACTCGACCCGTTTAGGCCAGCAATGTCATCATCATCGTACGCTGCGTTTATTCGATTTCAAAAGAGTATCCGAATTCCTTATCAGTACGTTAAGAGCTGTATGGGTTAAAGTTTATCGAATAAAGTATATACAGAGTGTCAGGCTGAACAGAAAAACATGATTTGGACTGCATGTACGTACCCACCGAAACACGAATAAAGATAGTCTAAAAAATTAAAATATGTCTACATATTTATATTTTAGACCTTAGGGAGTGGAGTTTTAGGCCATGTTTTTCTTTCTCATCTTTAATAGTGATAACTTTGCAACAGTCCAGTCTTCACGCAAATGTGAGTACCTACATGCATGAGGCATCTTAAAGTACAATACATTTTCAAGGAATCTTTTTATTAGCTAATAATAATTGCTAATAGTAACAAAGCCTGGAAAAATCTTTTAACCACACGGTATGTTACTTTATGAGGAAGTCTACTAGTCTAGTCTCTAGTGTAGCAGTTCTTTTATATAATTTATATAATCTCATTCGGTAATATTCTAATTATGAAATTAAATACAGACTTTTATTGGCATATTTTATGTACATACTTCTTTAAGAAAATTAAAAAGTTAAATTAAAGCATTGTTGTCCTAACAAAACAATGCTTTAAAACATTTTTTTAATTATTAAAGTACAATGTGTCCCGACCAAAGAGGTTTCAATTCAATTTAAGTACACATTATCTATGGTGAGCGAGATGCGCGCGCAACGCGCTGCGCTGGTTCCGAGCCAATAGACCAATAACATACTTTTTCCATTTTGGCGCTATTTCGTACATACGAATTTGAGTAATATTTTGTTGGATAAAACTTTAGTAGCAAAAATGTCAAGCAACACCCACGATACTGATGATTTAACTCCACCTGACATTCTAGAAACAGCTACGAAACTGACGAATAGTTTTTTGCCAGAAAAATCAAGAAAAGCGTATAGCCACAGAGAGTTGAAATACAGGTAAAAAAATGTTTAATGTAGCCATGAGATTAAATAAAGTAGTGTATGCAACTGCATATAATTAGGTATTAAAACACTCGTGTAATCTTATTTTGAAACTCGCCTGCGGCTCTTTTCAAAAAACTACACTCATGTTTTAATACCCTCTATTATATGACAGTTGCATAAACTACTAAGTATAATGAATTTACATATTTAGGGAGCTTATTATTAACAGGGGACACTACAATTTTTGGGATATTGTGATCACGCGCAGCAATGAAGATCTATGGCAGGGGTCACCAAATGGCGGTTCGCGGTCCGCATCCGGACGGATTTTGTGCAGTCCGCACAAAATGGGTAAACGCGTTATACTTATATATTATATATTTTAATAAAAATGTATCCCTGCAGTATCTTTGTTTAAGTCAGTTCAAAAACGGCCAGGCGAAGTAACGGGCTAACAAGCGAGAAAGAGTTCGTGGATTGCGAAAGCGTTGATCTTCTCGGTGGGGAAGCGTCGCGAGGATCAGTCTTTTGTTTAAATTTTGAGTGACGGACGCCGCAACGACTACGATTCTTTTTATTACTATGGAACCTATATAGGTCCGAAAAACATAAAATTTGAAGATAAGAATAGGGAGTTTTTTTGTCAGAATGGACCGATTTATATTGTTTTACGCTGTCAAATCGTGCTGGAGCCATTGACCTCTATATATCTCGATGGCTGGAGCAAGACCAAGGGTTAAATTGAGTACAGGTAGTAAGAGTTATATTTTCGATAATTAGTCAAATCGAGTGCAAGATTTTCTTTAGAATCTACCACCAAACTATACGCATCAAACTTGGTTAGTAGAACGTTTATGGCCTGATCAAATAAATCTCGTTAAACGGTCATCTTCACTATTGTTGCCATTTAGTCATTTTGGCAGCTGCGCTGAAAATACTATTTCGATTTAATTTTACATATTTTGTTCGAGCGCCGTTTACAGAAACCTTTTTTTGTCTGATCTCACTCTATTTGTATTCTAAAAAACACATTATTTCATCAATAATATGCGTTAAAAGAGAGCCGTAGGTTTATATTAGTGTTTATATTTTTTTACTTGAGGGTCGTAGCTAGTCAGGCGAGCATTCGCAAAATACCCTTCCACCATGCGGTAAAGCTCAAGCCAAAGGTAAAGGGCATCGGGGGCAGTCCATAGCTGTTACCGCTCGGCTTGCTTCCAACTGTATAAATAAGAGGAATCTTCTAGATCCATCTTAACGTAAGCAATGTGTTTGAGTTCAAATGAACAATTTATTATTATTAATCACTTTACAGTGTGTTCTGACAGCTGTCATTGAGAGCTAATAATTCTAGGTTAAGCCTCTCAGCACTTTCGACTACATCATCAATTATTAGTTATTACCAAGAGGTAAGACTTTGATCAAAGAAAAAAAACTAACAACTCATCTTCTTCTAATATATAAAATTCTCGTGTCACAGCGTTTGTAACAAAACTCCTCCGAAAAGGCTTGACCGATACCTATGAAATTTTGTGTGTATATTCAGTAGGTCTGAGAATAGGATCCATGTTCGGCTTAAAAACAATTGATAGCTGTCAACCATATTTTAAAAAATATAAAAAATTCTTCTGATTCTGATATAGTTTTACTTAATTTAATCAAATCAAATCAATACAAAGTTATTCATTTGCTAGAATAGGTACCATAAATAGGTCTTATATTAATAATACGACATCTCATTGGCAGTTAACTCGCTACCTAATCGGTAATTTATAGATCTGTTGTGCGCCAAATGTGCAATAACACCGCACTTACAAGCTCAAGCAAGTGGTCACATGATTCTAATTATTATAGGCACATTATTTCTCTTAGTACCTTAAGACATCCAACTGGGAAATATGGAACAGTCCTTATATTTACGCCGCGAACTGTGTGATGTTGACCTGACACAGTTAAAAACAAACACGCTGTATATCACAAAGTTATATATAGGTACTGAGTTAAACTCAGTTTGGAGGGTTCTTTATCTAGATGCGTTGTATAAAGAATTTGCTTGAAGTTTTATTATTAAAAAAGCAAAGATGTGGACGATTCTTCTGAAGTTTGTAAGTTTATTCGTGATTGCAGAGGTTGCGCGTGCGCAATCCGAGTCCAAAGTAGTGCATCTGAGGCAAGGACCTGTGCGAGGTTACAAGAATACTCAGGGAGATATCTATAGTTTCCTGAATATACCATATGCAACTGCTCCTACTGGAAGAAATAAATATAAGGTAAATCGCAATAACTAATATTTGTTGGGAAAGACTGCGTATCTGGTTTGACCGATACCGCTGTGCCGAGCCAGTCGTACGTATTAAATTATTTGCTTGAATAGGAATTTAATTAAATAAGAATACCAAAATATTTAATCTAATTTAACTATATATCATATATTATAGGTACTTAGTTTACGATAACGATTTACTTTTATATACAAAAATTTCTTTGTCTGCTTTTCTTTTTTTTTTAAATGTTCGGCCACCTTAATAATGACGGTTATCACGAGATAACGCCCATCTTTGAATATTTATCATCATGTGCTCCTGAAATAGACAGTCCGGTATAAATGATACTAGCGACCGCCATGAGCGTTGATGGCAGACTGCTGACTGACAAAGTGCAAGTAGTACAACTGCCGATGCTCCCCCCGTCTCAGTACAGCGTCTCCGGTACAGCGGCACATGAATAAATAATTTATTCACAGCGGTATTGGTCAAACTACGTCACTTTTACGGTTTCGAACGGATACTTTATTGAATGTTTTCTACTTAAGACAGCTAGCCAGGTTGGTTGACAAATTGTCAATGCCAGGAACATGAGAGTGTTAACATAGAGTTATTGGATCAGCACGTTTCCGATTAAGTACAACACACTATTTGTTATAAATCAGTTTATGACGATGATTCAGTTTATTTCATATAATATTATGGTATTCATAATCAGCTTTATTTGGGGTGGTAGAAAAGGCGACTTTTCTTAAAATTACTGTAATTTTGGTTGCAAAAACATTTTCTATCATTTCACTACTTAGTGGCAAACAACCTTTTAATTAAATAGTACTTAACTATCGACACATTATTTTCATCGAAGCAGTTGGAGGATTTAATACTATATAATATATATATATATAATAAAATTAAGAAATAATAAACTTATTCGTTAATTTGGCATACAAACGAACTATATAAAAATAATAATTTTAAAATCATTAATGAAGATCAATCTAAAGACATTTGAGGGGCCCAGTTTCTTAAGTCCCTTAGTCCAAAAACAACATTATGAGATAAATGATGATTTTTTTTACAATTTGTTATGGATATAGGATGGTATTTGTGTTATGAACTGGGCAAAAATCAAAACACTCTTATATAGATAAAAATATAACCCTTATGTATTACTAACAAACATGCATCAAAACTTATAAATTATTTGAAACAAATTATATAGCCTTTGGAATTACGTAAGCTAAGGACCTAAACTAAGGATAATATATTATATCAGACCGTTAAGAGCAAGCAGTCAAAAATAATTCCCACGCTAGCTCCGCCCATGCGGCGCAACGATCCCCGCTGCACCGAACGAGGTGATGTGCAGCAGCGGCGCACGCGTCTCGCTTATAAACATATTTGTATACTTGATATTAGATTCGCGAACACAGATACCATTGAGACGATTTCAACTTTTTTTGTAATCTTATTCATGTGACGAATATCGATATATAAAGTAACTTTGTATATACTGCAATTGTTGTTGTGTCGCAGTCTCCGTGTTTATAGAAAAAAACATACTGCACCAAACCAACATAAGTGAGACAAGGGTCGGAATATGATGGTGGTACATAACAGCCCAAACGGCACGATATATATTGATAAATGGGGTGTTTTTAAATTCTCCGTAGTAACGAAAGTAATGTTACTTGGCATCCGCGTGGACGATAATTTATGAATGAATCAACATTGTTCTCAGTATCTTGGAATGTGATTAATCAGATTACATGTTACACATCATTAGAATGAAGTAAAATACCATCAAATTGAATGAGCAAAATATTATATTATATTCGGTGAATATGGGTACAATTGACCTGAAATAAATGGATTTGATTTGATTTGATTAAATGTTAGTTGTGGGCAATATATTTTACCACGACTCGTCATACAAATATGAAATATAGTTTTTCATAACTGTGCACTGTATGTGTACTGTACACGTTCCCATAATAATATAATGCAGGTTGTTTTTTTATTGCTATCATATAATTTTTGACTATTAATTACTTATGTTGAAAATATGTTCGTAATTCGTATACATCTTATTTCGTTTAATTTTTCAGTTACAGTGGTAAACAGAAAGGTGTTATTTTACTACCACTCTGCTTTCATATAACAACTATGGTAAAAATTAGACCAACCAGATATATATCTAGCCACTTCTAAACAGCAGGATAAGTTTTTTTTTTACCAAACTTGCAGAAGAGTCTACATACGCAATTGTAAGGGCCTTAAACTTTGGGATATTTTATGAAAAAAACACACAGCTGCAGAAACATTGTAGGGAACATGTTATACAGACTTTTTTAATGAAACATGGCAGACAAGTGAAAGGTACTGGAACAGGTGACTAAATTAGATTTTAAAATAAAAATAGTGGATTCTTAGATTGTTAGTAAGTGGTATAGTCTACAGAGGTTATCGACAAATTAAGTTAAGATGTATATAAATTAACAAAAATCATTTATAAAATAAAAAATATATTGTTTTCAATTTATACAGTTTTAATGATATGCAAAAGTGTGCGTGAGAAATAACGAGTATCGGAAACGGAAAGTCAAGTTTTTTTTCAAGTTTGCAGTCCCCGTGACCACGATCACTGCAAAGTGTTTGAAACGTCAGGACAAAAATAATGATAAATATACGAGATTTAAACCGTTTAATGTTGTTTAATTACTATGTGTAACAATCGCGAAAACCTAAGACAACATTAAGTTAAGAGCCCTTATTCCAGCAAAGCCATTTTACAGCCCTTTTCTCAAGGCTGGTGCGGCTAAAGTATAAAAGTTTTTGTTTTTTAAATGATGCAGGAAGAAAGTTTATTGTTTTTGTAATTGAGTGCATTAGCCAAAACAATCTCTCGGTATGATGTCGCTACCCTTCTATATTTCTAAATATGATTACAAGCACTATCGCGTGCTAAGCGAAATTTTATGCCCAAGGTGGGAATCGAACCCGCGTCCTCCGATATCGCGTTCGATTCCCGCCTTGGGCATAAAATTTTGTACTCCAATAATTTGTTTGATATGATTTCGCTTAGCACGCGATAGTGCTTGTAATCATATTTAGAAATATAGAAGGGTAGCAACATCATACCGAGAGTTAAGTGTTTGAAAAAATACTTCTTTCGATCAGATGAAGTCTAGTAGTCTGGTTGATGGCCGCGCACCGTCCCCTATGATGGTTAAAGTAATACAATTGGAGCACAAAGTTTCGGCAGAAATGCCAATGTCCAGGTGGCTGAGATGGTGTTAAGCATCCGACGCGATATCGGAGGACGCCGGTTCGATTCCCGCCTTGGGCATAAAATTTTGTACTCCAATAATTTGTTTGATATGTATCTATCTATCTAAAGCCGTTCCGCCAACAGGGCAGTTATACAAATATAATGAACCAAGGTATGCATGCACAAAGCAGGTATACAAACTACAAAACTAAGTTATTTGCCTATATGTATACAATTATGGTTAGAAGGACATAATCAAATATACCTACATAGTAGTCCATTTAAATGTTACAATTTAAGGACCGAATATTGCAATTCCTAGAGGGCGCAATTTTACTTTTGAGACAAATCTAAGTTTGTGGGGTCGCCACCCTTGTGCCCCGGCCACCATCTTGATAAAAGGGGTGAAAACACTTATTTCGCGATATCTCGGAAACGATGTGTCCTACAAAAAATTCCACAGCACATAATTTGTAGCAAATTATTTTTCTACAAATATGTTATTATAACTTTTTGCCCTAAATTAAAAATTTAAGAAGTTATAAGCAAAAAAGTGAGAAAATTTTCATTTTTTTTTCTTGCTCTATAACTTTTTTTTCTTATTTTACAATATAATACCTCAGACCAACATTTTTGATTATCTTTTGAGGATTTTTTTATTTTATTTCAATTCATTTAACACACTGTTACAGCGCTCCAAAGTTGACCAGGTTCGTCAATGCTCATGAGAATCCGGTCAAAAAGAAATGTTTAACTTATTATATTTTTTATTGTAAATATATTCTTAAAAAAAATTGTTGAATTCGTACAAATTTACTTCTTCATTCCTGTTTTCCTTACCATAGAACTTACTAAATTTAACTTACGGAAGGATAAGCAGGTAGAAAAGGTCTGAGTAACCGTTTGGGTCCAAAGGAACATCTGCCTGCTACGACTATTATTATTATACGTAGGCTTAGCTGTTTCTTCTATCTCATTTTATTCTCTTAGTTGTGCTACATTTTTTGCAACGTGTAAACGTATTGAAAATTGTGGATATTATTTTCAGTTTTATCAATAAACCTGCGAGTTTCGTAAAAAATCCTGAGCAGATCATCTACGAGATTGTTCTAGGGTATTTTTTTTGTAAAATGTATAAAAAAGTTATGGAACAAAAAAAATTATTATTGCTTATAACTTCTTTGATATTTAATTTAGGGCAAAAAAATATATTAATATGTTTGTGGGCAACACAATTTGCTACAAATTATGTTCTTACAATTTTTTTATAAAACGCATAGTTTCTGAGATATTGCAAAATACGTGTTTTCACCCCTTTTTCCAAGATGGCGGCCGGGGGACAAGGGTGGCGACCCCACAAACTTGAGGTTAAGCTTCTTCAGACCCCCACATATAAAAAGATGTCCCAAAAATAAATTGCGTGCTCTAAAAATGCAAAGCTCATGTAACTTTTTAATGGACTATAGTTATAGTTAGTCAATGAGTAGATACCTCAAGGTTTATTATTAGGTTCATTTAAGTCTACTTTGTTTGTAAACAGTAAAGATGAGAAATGAATTTACAAAGTTACATAACATTCCACATTATTTATCAAAAATAAATAACACTGCAAAAAGGATCAAAATGTTTTATTCCATGCGACATCGTCGTTGACCGCTCGATCCTTGCTAACGGTGTGCCCGTTTGCGCCGTGCTTCAATAAATGCCTAAACTTGACCGATCGCGCAAAGCGTAGAGGCTCTTAAGTCTTCTTTTTATGGCGGGAGGAAGTACTGAAGGATTTGCACTTTGATGTTGCAAGTCACCCTCGACAGCCTCCTCTTGATTTTTTTTTTCTAGAAGTATCCGCAAATTCTTGATCCCGATCATTCTTTTCTTTGGGTGGCGGGGATCGACCAGCTCAGGAAGAAGGCAGTCCATATAGAATATGACTAGTTTTGTCTCCATTTTTTTCCCTCCAAAATTCTTCATCTTTTTGTAGAATTTCTATTTTTAATTTTTTGTCTCCATACTACACGGCAAATAAGCATTTAGTTTTGCTCGATTTTATTTATAATATGTGGTAACAGATATTTATGACTAAAATTAACATATTTAAATAAAAAAAAAAAAAAAATTACTACAAACTAATCCAATATTCCGCTACCATTAGGCAGTGTTCCCAAAATGCTGGCCGCATTGCCACGTTGTATGGCAATGCTTATCCTTTGTCCAAAGTATATGCCAGCATTTTGGTCACAAGTAGCGTCGACTAGACGTTTTGAGACGTCTTTGAATAATAGTTTGGCGCTCGGTCCCCACGGTCCCAGCGTTTCGACTCCAAAAGGCACAAACATGTAACAACTACTGAGATTACTAT
Source organism: Plagodis dolabraria (assembly GCA_963854805.1). Classification (NCBI taxonomy): domain Eukaryota; kingdom Metazoa; phylum Arthropoda; class Insecta; order Lepidoptera; family Geometridae; genus Plagodis; species Plagodis dolabraria. Next base: position 13,814,231 of record OY978441.1, read on the forward strand.
ATTTGCGCCTTTTGAGGCCTTCTGCTAGTTCAGCCGCCGCACCGGCCACTTTTTGGGTAGCAGGAATATGAGAAGGTGCTAAGGTATCGACACAGGTAGCGTCCCATACCAGAGGCCTTCCCATCCTCCACGGAACCAAAGTCATGCCGTCCGGCCTTTTACCATCGCCACGTACAAGGCCTAAGCATTTAGTTATATTACAAATGTGCATTTAGCCTTCAGTTTGATAATATCAATCAAATTTTTGATTGATATATATACCTGCAAAATACATTTTACAGACAATCCGTTACCTGAAGCCTTCAGAAAAGCAACTGTACATTTCTGTTTGTCCGACAATCAATTTCGCACAATTTGTTAGAATGTGTAGATAGAATTTGTTAAAAGGTAGAAGTAAGGATAAATGTCGGGAGAGCAGTCGAATGACACCTGTCAATAATCCAAAATGGCGATTTCAAGACGGCCACCATACAAACTGCTCCGCCCCTGCTGAAGCTCGGCCTTCAGAAAGGGGGTGTTGTGAATATGAATAAATGAATTTAAATACATAAATTCAGATAATTTTCACGTCAGATTTTTTGCACGTCAAGAGTAAAACATCGCTCTTTACCATCTATCTAATACCCTAACTAATAACCGAAAAGGGGGCAAAGGCGAGTATAATACATATCAACGATGGCATACGCAAAGGCATATTGCTTCAGATAGGAGGCCGGCCATAAAATTTAAGTCTTACTCCGCACAATTATGTCAATGCGTTGTCTTTTGTGAAGGTACTCAGAAAAAATATATTGTTTATACCGACCCTACAGAGGTGTGACAAGTGCAGGGCGATAATAATGTAAAGTTTTTTTTTTCAGTGTAAAAAGCATGATAGCTCGGTGGCTTTGGCTATGGACTGCCGCGCAGCAGGTCCATGGTTCGAATCCCGCCGCTGGCTTGAGCTTCACCGCATGGTGGAAGGGCATTTTAGCAAATGCCCGCCTGGCTAGCGACCACCCTCAAGTGGAAAATCTGTCGCCAAGCACCTAACGGTGTGTTCCGGCAGCTGTCCTTGAGAGCCAGTAATTCTAGGTTAAGCCTGTTAACACCTTCGACCACATCATCACATACCATCAGGTGAGATTGTGGTTAAAGGCTTACCTATCAGCAATAAAAAAAAATGTATATATACATTTATACGTTTTTGTTATTTAAGTTTACCTGCTGCTCTGCTATGGATAGGTCAAAATATTTTTTTGCCTAATATAGGTATTATAATATTTAAATAATATATTTCGTTTACGAAATTTCCTGTGAATAAAATGTGCAAATTTAGTAATACTTTATTCAAAGATTACTCACTTATTTTCATATAGTGGAAGAACACAGTCTAAATTTATTATATGAGATGGCGACTCCGACAGTTCTCCCTGTTCCGAGTGATCTCGGACTTTGACTGATTTATTATTTTTTTTCCTGAGAAAGAAGGTGCATTTTATGAGCACAGTCTATTTTATTATATATATGTACAGAATCTATTTATTCCACTCTATTATATTTGTATAAATCGTTACTTATATGTACATGTCTAAGTGATAAAATGTATATTTAAAAGTACCTATGCAGGTGACTTTGTAGATAATCTCTTGAATATATACCTACTTGCCTGATTCTGAATATTCTTTCATTGATATAAATCTACATTTAGTCTTGAGGGACATGAACAATGTTCGATGTTTTATTGCGATATACCCACCAAACCAAATGCTTTGATTTGCTACGCTTGTGTTATTATTATTTAGCAACACTCAACTCCATTTACGGTTGAACGGCAGCTGTACTTTAGAGCCAGATAATTTTAGTTATCACCTGTTTGGTACCTTCTACCACATCACTTACCATCAGGTGAGACCATAACTATACATTACCAGATATTATTATAGTATCCAACTAATCGTACTTAGATTAGTACGACATTTAGTTATTTTATAGCTCCATTACAGTACTATAGGAACCTAGTAGGTATAGAATCTCTTAGTTCGATAGAGATAATATGTTTCATGAATAGAATAAACACCGAAACACAAACGAATATTAAATTTGCATAGGTAAAAATAAACTGAAATATTATACGCTCTCTCATAATTCTTGCAAAGTCTTTGTATCGACTCTTCTGCTTCGTTTTTTATTTTTTAGTTATCTTTATTTCCCATATTGATTGATATACCTACCAAGATACGTATTTATACTGCACAGCACAGGTGATAGCGCGCGAGCGATAGGTCCACGTCCAACGGCGCACAGCGCGGCACTGAAGGACAGCTCTTACGCATTGATTTTATTTCGTAATCCTAAGCTAATAAGGTTGAATATCGAATCTTCCGATTGACCGTAATCCTGCACAGAACTAAAGGTCGTAAGTCTAAAACACTAATTAATTTATTATGACAATACTAATTACTCTAGGTAAATTTTACTTATACAGCGGATAATAAACTACATTTCCTTTCTATGTGTGTTTATTATTAATATGTAACTGATGTAGTTTCCAAGAAAACTCCAATAATTTAAAGAAAAGGCTTCATTTTGAAAAATTAAAACTATCGAGTAAATTTCTTTCAAATGTGTTTCTGACTGTACAACTGATAGAAAAAGGTTTGAAATATCAAATATTTAAGTTTTCGTGTTGATTGCATATTTCAGTTGCTTAAAAAAACTAGTCGAATGTGAGTATTTTTTCCGCAGCCTCGTCTTAAGGTCTGTTTCAGAATGCCCTAATAAAGTTTCGGGTTGCCAACCAACACATAAAATAACTGAATAATGAAAAAATAAATTAATAAAACGAAACTTTTTTAAAAAAGATTTTATTTAAACGCTCTAAAATGCAGAAAATAAATTATTCCGTAAAAAATTAACTATCAACTTATAACCTCATTATATACAATTTATATCATCATAAAAGTTTGTCGCTTGATTTGTAAATAAACTAGTACTAATTTAAGGTAGTACTAATTAGGTAATTAAACCTTGCGACAAGTTTTTATAATGATATAAATTGTATTTAAGTTGATAGTTAACATTGTTAAGGAATAATTTATTTTCTTCTTTTAATATTTTCTTCTTAAGATATATATATATATCTTAAGAAGAAAATAATATATATATATATATATATATATATATATATATATATATATATATATATATACAGCAAAATCTGTTCATAAGTATACTTCGCAATAACATAATAATATTCATATCATACAATCTTCACGATTATTGTTAATTTGTTGCGCAATTTTTTTAAAGATAGTCTAGGCTTTACGTTCTCTAGGACAATAAATAATTAACCAAAGGCATGTTAGGGTACGTAGGTATATGATATGGTTTCGTCGCAGGTGCCGTAGTTGAAAAGAAAACTACTCGCCACGTAGTTGGATGTATGTTTTTGTCCACGTATTTCGCAGAAACTAGAAATTGTATTGCAAAAAATCTTATTTCATTTAATAAAAGACTTACAACTTAGGAGTTACTGTCATTTATATCGAAATCGGTTCAGTAGTATTCAATTTTGCGGATTTGAACAAAGTTTGGTAGGTTTATCACTTATACTATGTAATTAAAGGATATATGTCAAACTTAATACTGCAAAAATTGGATGTTACACTTACAATAGAAGTGAAGTGTGTTTGAGAATTAAAAGAATTACCCAGTGAAGATTTGTGAATGTTTTTTTTAGTTGCAAACATAACTAGTAAATACTATTAAAAATGCATGAATAAAAGTAATTAAAAAAAACACTAACCGACTATAATCTTAATAACTAAAAAGGGAGAATAAACCTCAAAAAAGAGTTGATTTACGTACCTACTTAGGTAGACGTCCAGTTTTGATTAATTTCGTGTTATTTCTCTTAAATATATATTTTAAAGTTGGTTTAATTTTCATAAATTACTTTTATTACAATATCTATTTTAGGAAAAGATCAATGACCTTCGAATTCCTAAGGGTTCATAGTTTACTCTGGAACCCTAAAAACTATTACGTTACGTTTATAATTATTAAGTTAATTCATTATAAAAATGTATTTATTTGAATCAAAGTAGTACAAAATGTTCCGAACAGTATCCCTGTACAGTAACAGTATCCTTCGAATACATTCTTCAATTGTTCCGTGAATACGTGTTTGATATTATTTGAAATGCAATGCAAAATACCAGTAAAAAAATATTACACGAACCGACTATTAAAAACTGCACACTTTTGGAAACAACCTAAAATGTATGTCTGGCAACACTTTACGATCGCACTGTTTATATTTTGGTTCGAAGATATAACCTAAATTACGTAGGATAATATTAAAGAAAGTACATTCAATTCAATACTTACGTGTGAAAAGTAATTCCAGATAACTTTTTCTTCACTGAATATGTTCTGTTGTGCAGTATTTTACTACGTAAGTGGGCATTTTTAGTTTATTTATTCCGTTGTGCGACGTGTGTAATGTGCGACGGCCTATCGTGAATGAGGACAAAGTTGGCCGAATTTGGATACGTTTGTGTGAGTGAGTTGTGTCTTACACGAAATTGGCCGAACTTTGATGCTTCATTTTTGATTTTCATTAGACTCCCTCTTTCTTATTCATTTATCTGAGATGACGTCAAATTATTTTTCGAGTAACTCTCAACAAGCCCATTCATTTGATATCCATATTGTAAATGCAATGAAAATAACCATTCCACCATTTTTGATTGTCCGCCGTACTGGATTTAGAATGATGTCACACACCATATCGTGCATTGTCATCCAAACAGAACGTTTATACAAAAACTGACAGTTAACATGCAGCAAGTTTCAAGCTTTAACCGATAGGCTAAATCGATGACTGTGAAACGTAAAGATAGTGTTTATTTAATAAATAAGTTCCGGCTAATATAACCAGAACTTACTTGAACATTCTGAAACAGGCCCTACTTATAATATAAGTCAGATACAAATGAAAATCTGGTTGATGACCGCCCCCTATGACGGTTAAAGTAAAACAATTAGAGCACACAATTTCATATTAGAGCATGTTCCGGTGGCAGAGTAGTTTAGGCAGCGGCGCAAAATCAGGGGACGTGGGTTCAATTCGCGCCCGGGAAAAAACTTTTGTGCTCTAATACGCTCAGCACGCTATAGTGCTTGTAATCATATTTAGAAATATGAAAAAAAGGATTTCTAATTTTTTTGTAAATAACCACAATCGCCATTGTTGTTTGGGGAATTAAGAATATCAAGTTTTGTCATTACTGTTGGACTTTAAAAGTTTCTTTGATACACTTTTCCTCCCAATTGTCCAATTGAAATATTTTAAAATCAACAAAAACAAAGAACAATCTTACTAATAACAGTTCTACTGTTATGTAGCAAAAATAGCTTATTTTTTATTTCAGGCATCTCTTCCACCTCCGACATGGACAGAGCCGTACGATGCATCAGAAATAAAGATCGCGTGCATTCAGTTACCACATCCAGAGCTGCCATCCATCCTACCTAATATAACATTTCAAGAGGATTGTCTAGTCGCCAACATTGACGTTCCAGACACCACCGCAACCAATCTCTCTGTGCTAGTTTATGTTCATGGAGGTGCATACCAAAATTTACTGGGCTACGCTTTTCAATTAAATCCTTTAGTAAGAACAGGAAAGGTTATTGTCGTGACATTTAATTACAGACTTGGCCCACATGGTTTCCTCTGTCTCGGAACAGAAGATATCCCAGGCAACGCAGGGATGAAAGACATGGTTGCCTTGCTTCGCTGGGTTAAACAAAATATAGCCGGATTCGGTGGAAATCCGGACGATGTCACTATTATGGGTTGCAGCACCGGAGGTGGGTCAATTGATATCCTTACTCTATCGCCAATGGCTGCTGGCTTATTCCAAAAAGCTATACCAGAATGCGGGGCTGTTTTTGGATCTGCAGGAACACAAATAGATCCTCTGGAAAATGCCAAAGCATATGCTAAGGAACTAAATTTCACTAACGTGAACGATTTGAAATCGTTAGAGGAGTTTTATAAAACTGCTTCAAATGATTTGTTGGTGTCCAAGTCAGATTTTTCTGTTGCTCGTGCACTGGATAGCTCACTTATTTTCGCACCATGTGTAGAACGAGACACAGGGACGGGCCAAGAAATGTTTTTAGCCGATGCTCCGTGGAACTATTTAGTACATAACTCATACAATAAGATACCAATTCTGACAGGATTTACAAATATGGAAGGGTTATTAAACTTCCCTCAATTTGATAATTACAAAAATGGAATGAATGCGAAATATTCGGATTTTTTACCGCGAGACTTGCGATTTGAATCTGAAACGCAGAAGAATGAAGTCGCGAGTAGAGTCAAAGAAATGTATTTCAAAGGCCAAAATGTAAGTGATGAAACTAGCTTGGATTACATTGATTATTTCTCAGACGTAATGTTTATATATCCCATGCTAAGATCTGCCAAAATGCGGATTCTAAACGGAGACACGATTTACATGTATGAATTCTCCTACGTGGGTGATACTCCGATAATTAAGGTAAGAGTGCCACACCGAAAATTTAATGGAGCTGACCATTGTGACCAATTGATCCTTCTTATGAATGACGATTCTCCGATGCTATCCCGAACTGGACGTGAATCAGAAGAATATAAAACTTTGAAACAAAATATGGTGAACTACTGGCTGAATTTTATAACATCAGGGTAAGCAATCTTATATATAATGCTGCGTAACTATTAGTCCTCCGTAAACTATTACCTCGATATTTAGACATCGAATCAGTATTCTGTTAGTATTTTGTTAATATAAAATTTAAAACGTAAAAAAAATAGAAGCTGAAGCACCTTGAACGAACCGACGCCGTAAACACAGGACTGGTCCAAGAACCGTCACCTGTGAAAAAAAAAGTGGGATATTTGCCCCATCGATCCGGGGTGCGGTAGACTATCTAATAGAAAACCAACACGATACAATATAAAAAATGAAACCAAAAAAAGTTACTTACACTACACATAAAAACGTTTTTTAAAGTTAACTTAAACAAGTTTCTTAATCTCTCTCTCTCTGTATAAGTAAGTACCTACATCTATATAGTTTTCCAGGTTGATACGAAACTACTGCAATCATATTTAAATACAAAGGTTATCTGCAAAAACCAAACACAAATAAAATAAGTATAATAATGAATAAATTGTAACATTTCAGCTGATAGTTATATCAGCTTAGCTTTCTTGAAGAAAAAACATAGCTTTCACAAACCTAGTCGGGTGTTATTCCAGGGAGCGCAATGTATTGGAAAACTTGAAATCTTTTGTTAATAAACAAAGAACTGGAGAATCATAAAAAACAGTATCAATTTGTCAACGAGACTTCTGCCTGATAACAAACTTAAGGCGCTGACAAATGCGGACTATCGCAATAGGTAACCTGTCCTATCAGACTGCTTAGGACCACGAACCACTTAGAGATCATAGATAACACATTATTTACATGAATAAGTTCACTATCTCTCTTTTCTACTTTAAAAATCAGGAAGGTATCATCTGCGAATAAAACTATATCGCAGAAATTTTTAACCATGCTAGGCAGATCACTTATATATGCTAGAAACAGAAAAGGTCCTAAAATTGATCCTTGCGATACTCCTATTCTTACCAAAGACCCCGAAGAAGTATTGACATTTATTATAACCTTCTGTAGCCTGTCTGACAGATATGACTTTATAAGATCCAGAGCTTTCCACGAATACCATAATGTGCAAGTTTTCGAATCAGAGTGCGGTGCTCTACACAGTCAAAGCCTTAGGAAGGTCACAGAATACGGTAATAGCATCCTGTGAACTCTCCCAGGCTTCAAGTATATGTGACATCAATTGAGCACCTGCATCTATTGAGGATCTGCTCTTTGTGAAACCAAACTGATTCTCATTCGATATATTATGCTCATTAAAATGGGATAGAAGTTGTTTGAGCATAATTTTTTCGAATACTTTACTCAGAACAGGTAAGATAGAAATAGGTCTGTAATTGAATGGAATTGTGAGTTAGTAGTTAATAGAACTCCGTTTAACCATTTGGGTACGGAACCCTAAAAAGACCGAGAAATGAGGGTAGACGACGATTCCGCCTGGTGCGGAAGTAATTGACACTTTGTTTTACCGACACCCGCGCAGGTAATTCAAAATGATGCTGACAAACCAATATTTATGATTAACGCTTTGTCATTTTGTTTGCTATCCACATAGAAACCCGAGTCCTGAAGGTTCGTCTATACCAGCTTGGCCCGCGATGAGCACTGACAACTCGCCTTATATGATTCTGAACACTACGCTGAAGTTGGAGAAGACCTCGCCGCTGGGAGACAGGGCCCGCTTCTGGGACGCCCTCTACGAGCAGCACAATAGGCTGCCGGTACCACCTAGCAACCAACCCTCGCCACTAATGCCACGATTATGAATGAAGACTCAGTCTATAAATATAAAGACTCACACTTGTAGTTCTTATAATACATAAAACTTTCTTGGATATGTCAATAATGAGTGTTTCTTCTCATTTTTGGTTTGATTATTTATTAAAACCTAATAATGCAGGAACTAACAAGGACAGTAACTTCTTTCATAAAGGATTTATTTAAAAAAAAATGTTAGGTAGATATGTCTAACCAACATTTTAAAGTCTTTCAGGTTTTAACATCCTCCGAGTCTAGCTTATAGACTCTGATGGACAGAAGCCGTAGTCGAAGATTATATAATAGTTAAAACCGTGGTTGGAATAATAACCGTAGCACAAGTGTCGTGCGACTTTTTTCTGTAGATATACACTTCTCAGTAAAAATAATTATTTTCAATGTTGACACGCTTGCGGCGTCTCATTTACCATCCACCTTCAAGACAGCGGGAGCAGAGGCAGTGGCAGCAGAAGGCTCCAAAGGGCGAAAATACGAGAGTCTCGGCTATGGTTATATATTTCTGCCTTTTGGAGTAGAAACATTAGGTCCGTGGGGTCCAAGCGCATGGATTTTATATAACGATTTGTCAAAGCGGCTGATAGAAAAGACAAACGACCAAAGGGCTGGCGCTTACCTCAGCCAGAGAATTAGTCTTGCCATACAACGGGGTAATGCTGCCAGCCTTTTAGGTACTCTACCCGTGGACAGTGACCTGAGCTCTGTTTTCTACTTATGATTGCCTCCTGCTAGAAATCAGAGCTCACAATTTTTAAGTGTAACATTTTTATGTCATAAGTAGATATACCTAGTTAAATTATTTATTTATTTTTGTGTTCATATAATTTAAAATATGAAATATTTACAATTTTATGAAAAGTTTAATAATTTACTAAAAAAAGGGAAACACTATGGCAGGAAGTGCAAAATATTATATTTTTCTAGTATTGTTGCTCAGTTATTTATCTATTATTGGTACCTACTTGATCACGTAATATGCTAGATTTTAAGATTTTACACGCTAAGTATCTAACATATTGTAATACCTACGTATTGAATTGATTACTTATACATTTTATACGGGTGAACGTAATTCTTAATTGTTTATAATAGGGGTAACTTATAGAGTGTAAATGTACAAAATATTGATTTTCAGTTACTTTCCAGCTCATAACAAGTGTTATTTTAAATCGCGAATACCATGATATTGTAGAATAGTTACCAAAGTTGCTACATACGAGATCAAAATTAAATTTAGAGCCATAGCTACAAAAAAAGCCCTGCCTAGTATAATTAGTGTGTTGCAGCAGGGCAGTGTCTTTCCCGAATTATTTGGCACTATAAGTAGTTATATAATTCACCGAGCAATTCGGGAAAGACACTGCCCCGTGTGCCGTGACTGTGCCTGCGACCTGCGAGAACTTAGTTCGAGCGAAGCGTCTGTGCTTTAACTTACACAAAAATGCTTTCGTATGTCCGGTTGTTCTCCTATAAACAGGTCGCATCTTGAGAAATGCGTGAGAATCGGTTGAGACTCTCACGACATTTTGTTGAGATATATATGATATACATTTTATGGTGTTGAAATGAAAGTATGGACGCCTACGTTAAGTTTAGTGGCAAATACCCCGAAAACGCACGTTAGTTGCCTAATATATAAGTGATAAGTTCTCTCTCTCGTATAATCAATTATTTATTTTGTTTATATAAGCTGTAGCCAGTATATTAATTTGAGATAAATAAGGTAGAAAATTAAATCACAAACGGCAAAATTATGTAAAATTACTGTTTATTTTTTTCACTTATTTATTTCAGATACAACTAGCTTTCCCTAGGGCCTTCGCCCACGTATCATTGATTTTCTTGGACATAAGTCTGAGAAAATCATCTATTATTTGCATTACATATCTAGATTTTTGACCCATTCCCCCATCCGCGTGCGCAGTGAACCTGACATTTGTAAGCTATATGCACCGGCAGACTCGCGAGGTTTACAGCTCGGAGAGCCACTAGTACATGTTTGGGAGTTTTTGTGGGTGTCTGTGTATTAGTGTATTTTAATTTAAAATGCCATTGCCTTAATTCATATTGCACTATATCACCAACTGCAGCAAGAAGATCATTGTCTAATTTGTATTATTACGAGCTAGGGGTTCGGGATAAAGAATGCAAAACTTTTTCACCAAAACTGACACCTTTATTCACAAGTTCTTCAGTCATTTCCCTTCACACTCTCATAAAACAACACTAAAAACGGAACTTATCTCTACAGACCACCAAACTGTTCGCACTTGTAGCTCTTGGCCCTATGATAATCGCACTGTGTCTCGTTAGTCGTTTCGACCTCAAAGTAAGACTGACTGGTTGGCCCGCATTCGATCTTTAGTCTTTTCTAGACCCTTGCATGTGCACCACGTTCGAAAATATCCCGACTATTATATATTTACGTCGAATTCACGTCGCAAAGATGAAGTGCTGCATTTTATCTTGCTAAAATAGTTCTGATCAACTGACAAAGGCAGCTGATGGCTTTACATTTCATTTGTAAATGTTTTCAATAGTTATTTGTTATACAAGAGTGCAAAGTTGCTTTTTAACCGCGTGTTCAATTTTGATGACCGAGCAAGCGAAGGATTCTAAAATTGAATCACGAGCGCAGCAAGTGATTCAAAATTAGAATCCTGAGCGTTAGCGAGGGAATCAAAAGAGCACGAGGTGAAAAATCTTTGCACTCGAGTGCAACACGTAACTTTTCATTCCACCTCAGCGAGGAAATGACTAAATGCTGATTGTTGAGGCAGAAAGCTCATTTGCGCATTATTAACAGTTTCACTCAATTCTGTTGGCGTCAAACAAACTTCCTCGTCGCTAGAATCACTCATTTTAGTTTTTTCACTTGTTTTCAAGCTTCTTGTTTTTAATTATAAGGTTTAACAAAGACGTGAAAAAATGCCGCGTAAAGAACCGCGTACAAAGCAAATTGAAAAAAGAACACCAAGAAGGTTCCGGGTCTGAGTTTTTAACAAATTAAAAAAAAGTTGTATGATATATTCGGCACCATAGAGGTAGCAGTAAATAGGTTTAATGTTTTTTTTTAATTCACAAACTTAGTGCACACGATGTTCTAAATTCAATTTACTTTATCCTCTAGAGAATAAAAACGGCTTTTCCACTCAGATATTGAAGATTAAAAATACTCTTTCCGAGGTGGTGGGATGAAATAGTTATTTGTTATACAAGAGTGCAAAGTTGCTTTTTAACCGCGTGTTCAATTTTGATGACCGAGCAAGCGAAGGATTCTAAAATTGTATCACGAGCGCAGCGAGTGATTCAAAATTAGAATCCTGAGCGTTAGCGAGGGAATCAAAAGAGCACGAGGTGAAAAATCTTTGCACTCGAGTGCAACACGTAACTTTTCATTCCACCTCAGTGAGGAAATATATAAGGTTTAACAATGACGTGAAAAAATGCCGCGTAAAGAACCGCGTACAAAGCAAATTGAAAAAAGAACACCAAGAAGGTTCCGAGTCTGAGTTTTAAACAAATTAAAAAAAAGTTGTATGATATATTCGGCACCATAGAGGTAGCAGTAAATAGGTTTAATGTTTTTTTTAATTCACAAACTTAGTGCACACGATGTTCTAAATTCAATTTACTTTATCCTCTAGAGAATAAAAACGGCTTTTCCACTCAGATATTGAAGATTAAAAATACTCTTTCCGAGATAGTGGGATGAAAAATATATTTTGCAATTATTAACACTACTAGGTTCGTACCTGTGTACTAATTTTGTCTATGGTTTAGTAGCTCAAAAATTTCACTAGATGTCGTCAACTTTTGGAACTCATTATACCACCGTATATGCAGATTAAATAGCACATAACCACATATAGCTACCTATACTTCACGTGTTGATTCTTTTATTAGATATTTTTGTATTCTTATTTCTGACGACAAAAAACTAGTTATGTGTTCAATTGACACCAATGTGTAAAAGTGCAATGTCCTAATGCAATGTAGGTACATTGCACTTGTGAGCCGATGGTGACGATGACAGTCTTCACACGTAATGGTCCTAGTTCAGAAAGCTCGTAAATGTGATTCACGAGCGTGCTCGTTATTTCATTCCACTAAAACTGTGCAAACAGTGTCGATATAGTGGTTTTTGGTTTCAGCTTTCCCACTGCACCAGATCCGATACATAACATATACATACCTACTGTTTTATTAATAAATGACACATAATCATGACAGGATTTTAGACCTGTGTTTAAAATTAATTTTAATAGGAAGCTCGTCGTATTTTCGTATGTTTATCAGAGCGTTTGGTCGATGTGTTACGCGTGATCAAAATGCTGGTACTTACCCATTCGACCCAACGAATAAGCATTGTACTTAATTCAACGAATAAGAATTGTAATTCAACATGGCAATGCAGCCAGCATGTTGGGCACGCTTCGTAGGCTAGAGCATTTGAAACGCCTGTAGGCCTGCAATGGCAATTAGGTTGCCTATATGCTTTCGTTGTAGTAGGTGTTCGCGCCACTTGTGGTATTATTTCATAGACAAATGTTTCTCTTCCATACCCACATTTTTCACACCTTTTTTCGCTGCACAGTAAAAATACTGGTCGTCATTGGCCAAGGACGATAGTCTGGATTTACACTCCGTTCTCACCGCACGTACGTCGCTGCTTGGTGAAGATACCACCAGCACTACATGTTTAACCCGCGCCGCGCATTGTGATTATATCATAGTACACAATATCGAAAGAGACTACAGTGAAGCAAGTGAGGAAGCTCTGGCCAGAAGCAACATCCAAGAAGACCGTCAAGACAAGGATATCTCGACGAATTCCAGGTACCACTGTGCAGCTTCTTCATTCTTTTTCTTTACTATATTCCACTCGTTACATACTTTCACCAGTCTATGGATATAACCCCGCATTTCTCCCACTGGCAACGGCTTGTACTGCTCAGCCGAACAGTGGCGGTTACAGTAGGTAGCTGTAGTGATCCGATGGCCACGCCGTCCTTCCAGGAGGAGGAGGACCCGGCCTCCATTCCGCCTATCTCAGAGGTGGAGATGGAGGTAGCAGTCTCTCGCCTGAGTGGCAAGAAGACTGCCCCGGGACCAGACGGGATTCCCGGGCGGGTCCTCAGGATCGCCCTTAGGGAGATGGGCGGTCAGCTTCGGGAACTGTTCGACGCGTGCCTCACGTCGGGTCAGTTCCCGAAGCTCTGGAAGGACGGGCGATTGTGCCTGTTGCGGAAGGAAGGGCGAGACGCCGACTCGCCCGCCGCATACAGGCCAATCGTGCTGCTGGATGACACGGCGAAGCTGCTGGAGAGAATAGTAGCTTCCCGTGTCATCCGGCATCTGGGGGGAACTGGGCCTGAACTTTCAGAGGCCCAGTTCGGATTCAGAGCAGGGCGGTCGACGATAGACGCCCTGCTCTGGATCAAGGGGTGGACGCAGGACGCGGTCAGCGGGGGGGAAAAGGCGTTGGCTGTCTCGCTGGACATTGCCAACGCCTTCAACAGCCTACCGCACGGAACAATACGGGAGGCGCTCCGCTATCACGGAGTGCCCCTGTATCTGCGTAGGCTGTTGGCTGACTACCTCCAGGACCGCGAGGTCCTGGTGGAGGGACGCGACGGTCTGAGGCGACGTCGCGTGTCCTGCGGGGTTCCGCAGGGGACGGTGTTGGGGCCGCTCCTGTGGAACATTGGCTACGACTGGGTGCTCCGCGGCACGTTTCCCGCAAGTATGCGGGTTGCGTGCTACGCGGATGACACCCTAGTCGTAGTCAAGGGGAGGGACCTCGGGGAGACGGTGCGGCGGGCCACGGTGGCCACGACACTCGTGGTCGGCCGCATACGTGCCCTGGGGCTGGAGGTCGCCCTCTCCAAGACCGAGGCCCTAATGTTCCATGGGCCTCGGGGGGGACCCCCTCCAGGAACGCGGATAGACCTGGACGGGGTCCTGGTCCGGGTTGGGACCCAGATGAGGTACCTGGGTCTCATCCTGGACGGGCGGTGGACTTTTGGGGCCCACTTCACTCAACTGGCCCCAAAAGTCATAGGCGCCGCTGCCGCCCTTGGGAGGCTGCTGCCCAACGTGGGCGGCCCGAACGCCACATGTCGTCGCCTGTACTCCGGAGTGATACGGAGTATGGCCTTGTACGGGGCACCTGTCTGGGTGGACGCCCTCGGTCGCGCCAATAAGGCCCTGCTGCGACGTCCGCAGCGGGTCATCGCGACGAGGGCGATACGCGGGTACTGGACGGTGTCCTGGACGGCGGGATGCGTGTTGGCCGGTGATCCCCCCTGGGAGCTCCAAGCGGAGATCCTCGCCGAAGTGTACCACTTCGTGGCGGCGAGGAGATCCCGCGGGGAGCCTCTAGCGTGGGAGGAGGTCACGCGCATGCGACGGCGGGCGCGGGCCGCCCTGTTGAGGCGGTGGACGGAGGACCTGGCTCCACCGGTCCCTGGACAGAGGACGGTGGATGCCATTCGCACGGTCCTCCGGAGGTGGGTAGGGCGGCGATTCGGGTCGCTGACCTTCCGATTGGTGCAGGTGCTTTCCGGACACGGATGTTTCGGAAAGTACCTGCATCACATCGCGAGACGGGAGGCGACCCCCGCCTTCCACGAGTGTGGAGCGCCAGAAGACACGGCGCTCCACACGCTGGAGGAGTGCGCCGCGTGGAGTCCCATGCGGCACACCCTCACAGCGGTCATTGGCGCAGATCTGTCGCTGCCGAGCGTGGTTAACGCTATGCTCGGCAGCGACGGATCGTGGCAGGCGGTGGTCTCTTTCTGCGAAGCGGTGATGGCGCAGAAAGAGGCCGCGGAGCGGGCGAGGGAGGTCGACGTCCTCGCGGACCCGCTCCGGCGTAGACGAACTGGGGGGAGGAGAAGGCGATTCGGGCGCCTTCTCGCTCTTTCCTAGTGCTGTGCGGATCATCGGTGGAGAGTCGGGGGATTCTCCACTGGCTTGCACGATCCCACACGTCTGGGGGATGGCCTCAATGAGCCGGGTCATCCCTCCAATGGCCGGGGCCCGTCATCGGTGACGGGCCGGCCGCCGGGGCGAGATGGTGACTGCTAACGCTACCCCATTTCGCCCTACTAGGCGGCAGACTGCTCATCCCGGGTTTTTAGTGGGTAACCTCACTTACTACCCCCCCGTGGGGGTAGTAAGGCCCTTCAGGCGAGGACTCCCACATAACCACTCCGCTCCCCCCGGGGCGGGTGGTATCCATAAAGGATTTTCCCGGGTGAAAAAAAAAAAAAAAAAAAAAAGGTAGCTGTAGTGATGTTTAAAGTTTGTAGTGTTTTGTGAATAAAGGCGGTACTTTAATATAAAACTTCAAGGAATTTTGATTATTTTGTGTGGGTTACAAACAAAACAAAACGATATGAATGGTTTGCCATTAAGTATCACCCCACGCACCTTTTAACCGTCTACAACGAGGAGGAGTTTCTTACTTCGTCTTTTTTTTTAGTTTGGTACCTCAGAACTTTTGACTGGGTGATATTGATAACTCTCTTTTTATTTTAAAGCTGATGAATGTCGTATGGTTTTATATTTCATCAAAATCGGTCAAGCAGTTTTTGAGTTACACCCCAATAACTAAAAAAATATTTTCCTATCTTGATGATTTCGTCGATGACAGTGAATGACAATCGATCCCGTGAGTAGCAAGGGTCACTACTTAAAATCAGCGAATATTTTTTTTACCTTTAAATTTAACCGACTTCAACGCTCAAAAGTTTGAAATAACTTGTCGAAGTCGGTACCATGCGCACAATATTGTGATAATAGGTACTGTTGAACTATCATGTTCACACACACATACTTCAACAAGTTATTTCACACTTTTGAGCGATGAAGTCGGTTCCATTTTTAGGTTAAAAAATGTTTAATATTGTTCTTTTGTCGTCTCTTACGACTCGCACATGGAGATATTGCGGGTGTGCAATTCCAGCCCGGCACCCCACGGAGAAAATAAATGCATGTGTAAAAAATACTCAATTACACATTTATTGGTAAAATAAATTTTACATGTCAACTTAGATATATTAGGGTGGGTATACATCTATAAATAATAATTATTCAAACACAATAAATTCATAATACTAATACTTTTAAAGTTCAATTACAATAATAATAATAATTAATAATATTTGGAAAGTTAAAAATCACAACATAAATGAAAAACTACAACTGTCCAAGTGCGTGTCAGGCTTCGCTTATTAAGGGATCGCAACAGCCCGTTAAAGAAAATTGTTGATATTGATCACGTCCCAGCTTCAAAGCTAAGTACATTATAATTCGTCGATTTCATTATAAAAGGATATGAGCAATGTACTGAAATTGCAGTTTCCGAACTATACAACTTTTAAGATCGATCCATTAACAACATATTTTCTAGATAAAACTATTTCATAGTATTTTCTATCCATCTATGTAAAAAGTATATTATATTATATAATTAACGAGCCCAAAACCAAGATACCGGACAAGCTAGGGTAAGGTAGAGTACAAAAATCCTTTTTATACCTACATGCCGCGTTTGGTATCAAGTCATAGACAGGTAGGTACTTCTTGTCTGGTTTTAGGTAACTGTTTTCACACGTCAGGGTCAAAACATCGTTAAAAGGAGCGTTTTTCTTAAAATAATCATTCGTAGACACTAACTATCACCGACCCACAATTGCGTCAAGCAATATTGGTTTGATCCTACTTAAAGAACGAATGAAATATGTATCACGAATGTGCAAGCGAGATACATAATGTTTATAATATATCGTTATCCCGCTCACACTGTTTCGAAATATTGCTGCATTTAATTTAAAGAATAAATAAAAAATACTGTTTGTAATTTACACAATAATTAAACCCATTTTTATCGTATATATAGTCAATATCAACTTTAAATCCGCTGCTAGAAAGTAACTTTTTTAAAATGGGTTAACATGACGGATTTATCGTTGGAATACTGTTCCATACCTCGTATTAAATGTCACTTCAGAGTTCGCGAAAAGAGTGAACAATTTGTTGTAACGTCATCAAAACAACGAGCGATTCCATTACTGTTTGTAAGCTTGCTTAATTGAGGTGGAGGTATACATTTAGCAGTAAGAATAAGCTATTATGAGTTGGCATCCTGTTGACCTATGACAATGGAGGTCTGCTTATAAATCATCTCTGTTTAGCATTCCATCCTCGAACAATAATGTAGGGCATAACAACCCGCTTTACCGTATGTTTCGATTTTATGATCAGGTCTGCATCAATGTATGCAACAAACTCGACATTTTTCATCAAAACTTATTAACCTTTAAAAATTCACTTCAAAATTTGAACTTCTAAACATTCTACATTCTTGACGTTGTATATACCTTTACATTAGTTCAATTATCTGCAAAGATGTGTACAATATTTAGTTTAACAAGTTTACCATGTTCGTTTTAAATCCAAGTTTTTATATATGTTTCTTTAATTTGTTAAATGTTTTTGTACCAAAATTATAAAAATAAAATAAAATACATATTGTAATTTTATTCTATGGTTAGAGAAACGCTAGCGTTGTTTTATACATCTAAGTACTCGTAATTACAAAAAAAAAAGCGACTTCCTTCTCATGTTATATTTCCTCCCTAAAAATAATTCAAATGAAATTCTAATCCTATAAGTACTTATGTTTTTGTGTTAGTATTCTGCACAAAATATTTAAACCATTTGCAACTCATTTCGTTTACAAGCTAGAATCCCCTTAACACACGGACGAGACAGACAGATAGCAGTCTCAATAATGGATAGGAGCTTTGAGTATGGAACTCTAAAAAAATTGCCTACTTTATGTGTGGAGCGGCTGTGTTTAACAGGAGGCTTGACTTCCAAGAGGAAGGTTCTCTAGTCAAAGTGTGCCTGCCTATTTGTTTTATGTATTACCACTTTCACTCCTTCCTTCGTAAAATGAGAAGCACGAAGATGATTACTGCATCAAGCGATGCAGTAAATGTTAATCAAAAGGAATATAATATTTGAAGTTATTGACGTAATTACTATCATTGTGTTTTGAGATAAAGGTCCGAAATTGATGATCTAGCCATATCTTGACACCTTTGTAGGTGGAGCAGGTGGGCTGTAGTGCTCGATATAGATGGAGTCCCAGAAGTTTACCCTTTCACTCAATAACGGTGAGTGGTTCACTCGTAATGGGACCTCGAGTGACATGTATGGGGAGAGATATCCGTCCACTGGCGGCCATGGAGGCAAAGGCGAACCTTTTGGCGTTGGATTCCTGCAAAAAATAATAAACTAATCAGAAGGGCGTTATGCTTGACTTGTCTAGATAGAGGTTGGTAAACCTAGAACGAGAACTGGCTCTCAAGGACACCTGCCAGAACACACCGTTAGTTCCTTGATGACAGACTTTCTACTTAAGGGTGGTATAGAGCCACCATGCATTGTGACGATGTTTTCAAGTCACCTGAAGGCCTCCGGTAATGGCATTACCTTAATATATAATATTATGCTTAAAAATATGAATAAAGGAATTTTGACGTCCTTCGAATCAAAAAACGCGTGAACCTGTAATATTTTCCCAGACCATTCGTTCCTTCCTCTGATTCTGTTCGGTATCAACGTCGAATCTTCATCAGCAAAAGAGTATTCATATAAATATATAGTGTCACCTCGAGACGCTCTTCGCATGTTGACATCCCTAGCCATGGGATATGCAAACATCACGTCAGTAAAGTAATCAATATATGCCATAACCGTATCATTGCTTACTATTTGGTTTCCAAAGTAAAAGTAGTTTACTTTTGCTGCGATATGTTCCTTTTGGGCCTCGCTCTCAAACTGAAGGTCAGTCGGTAAATAGTCCGAAAACTTTCCATTCATTCCAAACATCCATTCATTGAAATTCGGTATCCGGTACAATCCTTCCATTTCAGCAAAACCATAGAATAATGGCACTGTTTTGTAATTTCCCTTCAACAATATATTTAACGGCGTATCACGAAGAAAACTTTCACCCTTAGTTTTGCGCTCAACACACGGCGCGAAGAGCAACAGACTACCACGTGTTTCTTCATAAATGAAATCTGTTTGAGATAATAAATTTTCATTCGAGGCAGTCTTGTAGAATTCTTCTAAAGCACTAAAGTCATCCACATTAGTGAAATTAAGTTGTCGCGCGTAAATTTTTGCATTCTTCAAGGGATCTGTTTGTGCTCCTGTCCCTCCGAAAAACGTTCCACTTCCTGCCATGGCTTTTTTAAACAAACCTTTTGCCATTGGTGATATGGTAAGAAAGACTACGGATCCACCGCCGGAACTGCAACCAGATATTGTAACATCGTCGGGATTTCCCCCAAAATTGGCTATATTTTTCTTAACCCAGCGCAACAATGCGACTTGATCTTTCATACCAGCGTTACCTGGAACATCTTCTGTGCCGAGACAGAGAAAGCCATGAACTCCTAAGCGGTAGTTAAATGTTACGACGATAACTTTCTTTGTTCTAGCTAAATCGGCTAATGATGAAGCTGTAGATCTAGTTAGATATGCTCCGCCGTGAACATTCACCAAGACTGGGAGATTAGTTGCTCTCGTATCTGGTACATAAATATTGGCGACGAGACAATCTTCCTTAAATGATAACGAGTCAACTCTGTTGTCCAAAGCATATTGGTAGCAAGAGATCTTTCTATCCACTGCATCATAAGTTTCTGTCCATACCGGGGGTGGGAGAGGTGCCTTGAAACAAAGATATATTTTAATAAAAAAATTAATACTGGACAATGCAATAACAGTTATTGCCCGCTTTTCGAAAATATGATAGATTTATCAAATCTGAATTATAGAAGATCTGAAACCCAATAAAGTTATGTAACGGTACTGAGTTTTACCTTTGCTTATGTACTAATTGGTAGCTCAACAAAGTATGATGTATACCTACTTTATAACCATAGTGTTGATAGGAAATCTGTAAAAAGAATAACGTTGGAAGTACAAGGTCAAGGATTTGAAGAATTATGTGATCTTTTAAACAAATTGTGATATAATGCATCTGTAGTAAATTTATGGGTGAAAAATATAGGTACAAAATTATATATTTTTTGTGTTGCTAGGTAAGCCTTTGACCACAATCTCATCTGATTTTAAGTGATGGTAGGCCTAATTTGGAATTTTAATCTTTTCTTCATCGTAGTCACATTGAGTGGTCTACATTGTATTGTATACTGATTGCTCACTTCGTCAGTGCAGTCAAAATAAATATTTTATAACCTCATCAACATAACCGTCATTTATTTTATTGAAAATGATTCAAACTACAAAGAAAATTTTACACAACCTACTCAAAAATTACGTGTCATGCATAAGGAAGTTATTAAAGCCCTATCTTTTATTTGTATCTATTATATCTAGATAGATAGATTTGATATCGTTGGCATATAGTATAATTCATTCATTTCAAGCAATAAAAGGGCTTACCCATCGTGTCCCTACATTTAGCGATAAGCATGCACCAGCGAAAGGTCAAGCTCATGGCGACTCGAGAAAAAAAATGCTTTAGGACCTCTTTTATATATGAAATCCTTCGAAAATGTACACCCCTAGGCTATTTTTTACTACCATGACCACAATTTTTAATTGTGTATATATTTCAGTATGTATATATTTTAGGTACAGGGGGCACACTACAAGTTTTGCACTTCTAGCTAATCATAACTATTTGAATTTCGAATGTTATATATTGTTTAAACGACTAGCAACCTTTGTAGTAATAAAAAAATGGCGGGAAATCATTCGTCAATTGTTTTTTTTTCACACATCTAAGTTCTACGTACGCAACGAAGTCGAAAAGATTTTAGAGCGATGATTTTTTATGATTTTAAAATTTCTCTCTCCGCAAGACTGTGCCGCTTGTCTTCAAAATGCTTTTGGGAGAGAAGCACCTTGTTTGAGCACCGTAAGGCGATGGTTTGCTGAATTTGAGAGAGGTCGGGTTTCTTTACATGACGAATTTCGTGAAGGGCGGTCTTCAACTGCCGTCAACGAAAATAATGTAGCTACTAATAAGCGGGTAATTGAAGAAAACCCGCGGATTACCTATGAGACGATTTGAGGACTATTGGGAATTGGTATGAGCCAAATTCAGAAAATTTTACACGAAAAATTAAAATTTTGGATACTTTGTTGTCGTTGGATCCCTCATGAACTGACAGCGGAGCAGAAGCGGGCTCGCGTGGAATGGTGCTCACAGATACTGAAGTACGACCACGGACATTCTAATGCGGTTTATGACATTGTCACAGGAGACGAAACGTGGATTTATTGTTTTGAACCCGAAAAAAACAGCAGTCTTTTGAATGGGTGTTTGAAAATGAGAACAGGCCAACAAAAGTAAGGCAGGCGAGAAACGTTGGTAAAAAATTATCGCGTTTTTTTTATTCCGCTACGGGTCCCATCTAAACAATTCCGCTTGAAGATCAAAAGAGTGTTAATGCAGTATTCTATACTTGTTAACCCAGGGTGTTAGAAAAAGTTACGACCAATAAGCCGCGTTCTCCTACATCATGGCAATATCTCTTCTTCACATACGGCCAACAAAACAAAGTCATTTTTAGCTTCCGAAATGTATATATTATATATATATACTATACTCGTCACCCATCCTGCACATACATAGCCCCGACCTAGCACTGTATTTTCCCCAAAATCAAAGATTTGATGAGAAGTTTCACTTTTACCAACTCCGAAGAGGCAGTGATAGCGTTCAATCAGCACGTAAAAATATGCATAAAAATATACATGCCGTCAGATCTGTGGTCCTCCTGTTTTAAAAATGGTTCTATCGCATGAAAAAGTATTTAAAATGTAAAGAAGAGTATTTGAAAAGCAATAAACATAATGTTTTGTTTATAACATGTGGTATTTTTAAGTTACGCCAAACTTTTAGTGTGCCCTACGTATAGAACTGCTTTTCACCACAACTTTTCAAAAATGCCTGAATGCTGCAGTTTTACACAAAATTTTCAAAGATATTTACTTTTAGTCCACTTGCACTTATCGTTCTATTAAAAAAAGTATGGAGACTTACAAATTCACAATCCTTTAAAAAATTTAAAATTTAAAGGGATGTATTTACTGTCAAGATTGTCAATTAAAAAAAAAATAAGTTTTTTTCTGTACTTATAAGCATACAGTTAGAATAGAATAGAATAGAATCGTTTATTAGCCTTATAACATAAGCCGCTATACTAGGCAAGTCAATTTACAAGAAACTTAATGTTAACATAAAAATCGAATAAAATGTACAATACACAAAAACAATTAAAATTAAGAGCAACAAGTAGAGCTATACTCTTGTTGGTCCTTATATATACATACCTACTATACATACAACTACTTACTTATTATATAATCAGAATAGGATATAGTTTTTTTACGAGATATTATAAAATATATAGGTAATGGTGATATAATGGATGTCAATGAAATTAATGAACCTTTGAAAGTAGAATACTAATCAGTATCAGTACTTAATATTATAAATGCGAAAGTAACTCTGTCTGTCTGTCTGTCTGTCTGTCTGTCTGTCTGTCTGTCTGTCTGTCTGTCTGTCTGTCTGTTACGCTTTCACGCCAAAACTACTGGACCGATTTAAATGAAATTTGGTATGGAGATAGTTTGAGACCCGGGAAAAAACATAGGATAGTTTTTATCCGACTGCGCAAAAAGAGGTTAATGTTTTCGCGCGATAACCGACATACGCGCGGGCGGAGCCGCGCCCGAAAAGCTAGTATTAAATAATTAGAATAAAATTTTACGAATTATATGTCAGATCGACTCGGTGGTGCATGCTTGTCGTAAATTTTTGAGCCTCGTTGTATTTATAATTATTGTATATATCGTGGGGAATGTATCGTCTGGTAACATCACTTGAAAAATAATATTTTTTAAAGACAGAAATTGGCAGAGGTAAATTAATAATAATAATTATTATTATAATATATGCAATTCTTTCGATTTGGCTACGTGGCGTTTATTACGTCACATCGGCTTAACAAGAAAATTAGGCAGAATTGTCACTAGATATATGTTTAATGTTTAAGCGTTTTTCTAAAATATTATTTTTAATTAAAGCTTTTTTAAAATATTTATTATTATAACTTATTGTAACATTATTTACATACAGAGAGATATAAATACCTTAAATTTATGAACTCCTGTAGGTGCAGTTGCATAAGGAACGTCGAGGAATTGGTACATATCCCCTTGTGTATCTTTATAACCTCGCACATATCCCTGCTGATCTATCTCCACTACCATCGATTCATACTGTGCTAGCACAACCCTTGCTAAACTTAGCAGGTACACCACTTTACTCGTCCACATCTTCAACCAAACGTGTATCAAAAATAGGTACACATATACTCGCATATATAGGTATATATATAATATGTAATAGATACACAACAAGCTATGTAGTTAAAGATCCCCGTCAAATCTTATCAGGATTTAAAGATAGATGTCTACAAAAATCATTATTTATCATCTTATTGACGCATCGATTCATAAATAAACCTTTCAATGTCAAGAACACTGTTGTTGTTTTAAGAATAAGTGAGTATCTATAGTACTAGCTTTTGATTTAGGTACAATTGATATTCAATTATGCATAGTTACAATAAAATGTACTCAAGTCGTAGTACAGAAGTAATAAAATCTACCTTATGGGAGCCAAATCTAAATAATAATTTAAAATTCTCCTAATGTCATCACTTTGTAACGATCCACCATGCGTCTCGTTCAGTCCACAAATATTGAAATACAGTAACTGACAAAATACTATGTTAATATAGGGCAGATGATAATAATATGTTTAAAAGAACTCATATATGTTTAATATGATACAAATTGTTGGCTAAAAATATCTACCAAAGAGGAATTATACAAGAAACTACGCAACCTTTTTCAAAGATAGTAAGGAGTTTAATAAAATTTATGGGAACAACTACTAAAGAGGATTTCTTCGAAAGACGCGACATTATACTAACTCGGGCGAGACATTTGCCTAAAAACACATGACGTCATCAGGATGAGGCTGAGATGAAGGCAAGTGATGGCTTCTGATTGGTGTATGAGTCAACCTCAACTCGGCTTCATTCCAAATTTGAATTTAAAATTGGAAGAATGTATAAATATTATTTCTGATTGGTCGAGAGTTGGCTTCGAGTCACCTTCAGCCAAATAGCTATATATAGGAGATCGGCTTCATTTGAATTTCTTTTACGATCGTCCGTCGTCGAATAATCATCACCTGGTACAGTTGCGCCCCGATATTCTAGAATGTTCTGTGTCGCTCGGCTATTGTGGTAACTTCGAGATCGTTCTACGTCGCGTACGGGAGTCAGTAATTATTAAGCTGAGTCGATACAGATTTGTTTCGCGTACATTTAATTACAGCTACTGTATTGAGTGAGGATCTACTTAGGAAAACGAAGTGTTTTCCGTGACAATAGATTGAACCTCGCTGTGTTATGCATAACCCTATTGTCATTTATCTTCGGTCCTGGACTTTGAGGCGATCCAGGGGTCGTATTCTTGCTCAGCAAGCGACCAGCAGTCTCCCAAAATAGTTGTATTCTTTTCTCTGGATATTGTGGCATGTCGAAGAGTGCCACGACCTCACTAAGCAATATCTGAGATTATGAATCAATTATGGAGGTCTATCTTTATATATGTATATATTCGCACCTGTAGGTATCACTTTCCCGGACTCGATTCAATCCCCCTTTGCTAACAGATGAGAGTCCACCGCACACTTAGGGACAAACTTGCACCTGGTCACATTTTGTTAGGTCTCCGGAGCCGTGACCACTCCAGTTCGTTTCTCCTAGGGAACCAGCTAGAGGGATAGGTATGGTACAGATTGCCTGACATACCGAGTTCTCTTGTTAGGAGCTGATTCTTTGGCTAAGGAAGACGCTTACACTACACGTTTAAATGTAAATGTGGGAGACGGGTCCCTAGCTTTGTTTTACACTTTAGCTCGAATGTTAGGAGACTGTAGGCCTGGTAGGCTAGGCATATTTACTAGGAAATCAGGTTACAAGTTTTATTGTATAGGGATATGTTAGAAGACTATCCTAAGGCTTTTAGGAATGGTATTGATAGATATAGTTTTCTACAATATGAGGTTAAAGCAGAACTAATGCTTTAATGTTCATTGTTATCGGGGTCTACATGGGAGAATTATGGACAACGTAGTGTACCATGGTGCTCCTATGAGTAACTATTATGGAAAGACAGGTTGTTATAAGGGACAATAGGAATAGGAGGTTATGTAGGACATCTATAGGTAATGCTTTAGGGATTTTAATACTAAGTCTGAGAATTTAATACATTTAATGGAAATAATTTGTAAAATATACAAATAAAGCAGTATTTACAAAACTAATCAGTTCAGAGCAGATGTCTAAAGGACATTCCTGTTATATCATACTGATATACCAAAATTATTTTAAATAACAACTAAAGGAAGAAATTATAAATAAAGAAACAAATATATACAATATAAATTCTACAAAACAATTATATATTCAGAGTAGATTGTCTAAGGACATACTTTAATAAGATAAAAATAAATCTGAATTAAATGAATATAAAAAACTCTAAATACTAAAATAATCTACCAGGTTGTAGTATTCAGATCAGAGATATTGTCTGAAGGATAATTTGCATCTACTTCGTCTTGCAAACTACAATATTTAAGTTGTTGATAACATTAGTCATTGGCTGAAGACATACGCTTCTTGGATGGTTCGTAGCCGAAAATTACGGTTAGAGCAATCCATGGTCACTGGTTGATATTGTCACCTATATACCGCGACACATAATTACTATACAACAACAGCTCTTTAAAATCCAGAAGACATAGATCTATCTGATTATTACATCAGAGTAGGCCAAATATAAACATACCTAAAATAATTGGGAATTTAAATAAAACAATCAAACAGAAAAGATTTATCACACAAAATAAAAGTAAGAGAGAAAATAAAATAAAATTATAAAACAATTTCTTAAAACTAAGCTTAAAATTAAGCAAAACTCTAGCATTGTGTTCCAAACTCCACCGACACTAAATAATGGAGGGGTTTAAGCTAAAATGATGAACGGAGAACGTTGAATTCTTAAAAGGCCTTCAACCCGGGCACCCAGATGGTCGTAACCCCATGGGGTTCATTCTAGCTTCATCCCCTACAATGTAAATAATCCATAGAATATTTAACATAGAATATTAAATATTAATTTTTACACTTAAGAGAAAAACTTTCATCTCGCAGTTGCAAAAGTTGTATTACTTACAGAATCTATGGAAACTATTTACATTTAGTTCTAAAAATATATTATATATTTTGTAACGGCAAAAATATTCTTTTATATACTTCAGAGAAAACTTCTATCATGCACAGTTGTAGTACATACAATATCTGTGGGAACTATTTACATTTGGTTCTAAAATTACATAAACTTTATAATTACTCATCACTATTAATACTCCAGATATATCTGAATTACTTTATTTCATAAATATCAGTTGATAAAGCAGGAAAATTAGTTATTTAATATTTCTTAATTAGTAGCATAAACAAATTCTCTCAATTTCCCCGATTTAGATAGCTTTTAGACAATGAATCTTAAGGTTTACTTATTTTATGTAATGATGAACTGGAAACACTAGATAAATAAAACATTTTATAATAGCTGAATTGTACAACTACTGACAAATTTAGGAATGTATAAGTATATAATCATTAATAACTGGTATGTGAATGCAGAGTAAAATTGTTAGTGACTCAGCTGTTAGGAGAGTTAGAATATTATTAGGAAACTT
The DNA here is from genome assembly GCA_963854805.1 of Plagodis dolabraria. Lineage (NCBI taxonomy): Eukaryota > Metazoa > Arthropoda > Insecta > Lepidoptera > Geometridae > Plagodis > Plagodis dolabraria. Next base: position 13,841,624 of record OY978441.1, read on the forward strand.
CTTATTCTGCTATATCTATTTATGTACTAGGATGTAGGTATACATAGTTCTGAACTTATAGGTATCTAACTCGTCTTAGCACTCCCGGAAAGAATTTAGGTTACTACAATGGTTCATAATGTATGGTTCTACCACTAGACTAGACGTTCACACCTTGGCCAAATTTACTTTCAGTCTAACACTCAATATTAGGTTAATGTATTCATCTAACTTAGGTGGTTGAGTCTGTAGGTTCGACAGTAGGGTAGGTTCGACGGTAGGGATAAAAATAGGATAACAAGCAATCATCGTTTCAGTAAACAAAAAAAAAATAAAGAATAAATAAAGGGGGGTTGTTTACAACTTCCATAGAAACCACCTTCTGAAGAAACCATCCAGGGGGCCAACTCTCACCTTTTACGAAACCATAATAAAAAAGTAGCGCTTTGTTTTATTTTAGCTGTTAGCTTGAACAATATCTTCGACCACATCATCACTTACCATCAGGTGAGATACAGGTCAAAGGCTAAGCTATCAAGCATTAAAAAAAATTATAAACCTTTTTAGTAAGATTATTATTGCTATCAAAAATATCAAGAAAATATTTTCAAATCGAAATTTTCGTATTCGTTCCTCGCAACGCTAGTGTGTTGAAAAACATCGTATGACACGCGTGTGGGATGTTGATCATTACACACTCGACTCCCTTATCCTTAGCTTTATCGCCTCGTGTGTAAAGATCAACTTCCCACACTTGTATCATTATGTACTAATAGGGCTCTTAATTTGTATATTAGTATGTAGATAGTTACTTTATGAATTCTGTGACCTAAGGAAAGTGATTGATTTTATAAATATGAAATAAAAACCTTACATATCGCACCGAATACTTGTAACCCTATTCCCACGTAGATGCCACCTATAATTAAAATATTGATAACTATAATCAAAGGAATAAATATATTAGTGTAAAGTAATAAAGCGAGATCACAAAAAAAATTAAAGTGAGTCAAGGTATTACAGGTTTCCGTAATCCAAGTGTATTGCTTGAGATAAGGTTGATTTCGATTTGCAGGGTAAGGAAACAACTTTGTACGTATGCATTCGATGCTGGTTTATTGCAACTGAACTCGCCTAGCATTGTGCCGGCGCTTATATTAGGCACTACAAAGGGTGAACGATACTATTTATTTGAAATTTTGAACAACATTCCGCCCACCAAAAGGACTATAAGGTCCTTTTTATAACAATTTACTGAGTACAATAACAAAATTGAGTCATGTATTGGCAAAATATCTAAATCTATTCATGCACATCTTAAACTAAAACTGAACTTAATCACATTATACGACTGTATTTAATCAGTTTCAATGGGAAGGGAACATAGTCTGGAAATTGATCTTTTCACTACACTATCACCACTCTTTACACTATAAACTCTAGTATACGAATCATCTCCAGGATGTTTGTTCATAATACGGCCAAGAGACCACTTCCCCGGAGGCAGCCCATCAGTTTTGATCAAGACTATGTCTCCGATGTTGAATTCTTCTCTTTTATTTAACCATTTGGGGCGTTGTTGGAGCCTCGTTAGATATTCTTGTTGCCAACGTCGCCAAAAATCACCAAGGAGTTTCTGCGTGTATTGCCAGCGTGATAGTCTGCTTATATTCACATCCTTGAAATTTGGTGATGGTACGACTATCGGGGCCTCACCTATCAAGAAGTGTCCGGGCGTCAACGGTTCTATGGAGTCTGGGTCAGAGTCGTCGATGGGACATAGAGGTCTGGAGTTCAGGCATGCCTCGATTTGACACAACACAGTTGTCATTTCCTCATAAGTAAGGTTAGTGGTCAGTACGCGTCTCAAATGATGTTTTAATGACTTAACACCAATTTCCCACAGCCCACCAAAGTTCGGTGAATAGGCGGGTATGAAATGCCATTGGGTGCCTTCTAACACCAAAGTATTTGATATTTGTTCTTTAAAATCTAAATTTGCTTCTGCCCATGCATCTCTTAACTCTTTGTCAGCACCAACAAAATTTCTTCCTTGGTCACTCCACAAATGGCTACATTTTCCTCTCCGGGAAACAAAGCGTTTAAATGCTCCAATGAAAGCTTCTGATGTCAAATTTCCAACGAGCTCCAAGTGGATGGCTTTTGTCGATAAGCAAATGAACAAAGAAATATATGCTTTCTGCGTTCTTATGCCTCTCCCTTGTGCTATGCTTATTTGAAATGGTCCGGCAAAATCCACCCCACTACATGAAAAACCTCGTGAAGGAGTGACTCTCTCTTTGGGCAGATCTCCCATCAATTGGGTTCTAGATACAGCTCTATTTTTGGCACATATTAGGCATTTTTGGATGTAAGATTTCACCAGGCTCTTTGCTCGTATGATCCAGTATTTAGTCCGTAAGTAACACAGCATCAACTGAACTCCACCATGCAGAGTCTGAGCGTGAGCATCTGCGATAATCAGTGTTACTAATTTGTTTTTATGTCCCAGTATAATCGGATGCTTTGTATTTTCATCAAGATTTGAATTTCGTAAGCGACCGCCCACCTTGAGGATTCCAGCGTTGTCAAGGTAAGGATTTAATGTTTTTATGTTACTCTCTACTTTCATAGGTTTATTTTGTTTGATTCTGTTTATTTCTTCTATTGTTTAATGCATGCCAGTAGCGAGTTTTCTAACTCTTCCGTTTCAAAGTTTCTTTCTATATGTATTGTACTCTTTTTAAAGTTTAAAAATATTTTGCAGTAACTTTTACTAATTCTTTTAAATTCTCAAATTGATCGAATTGTGACGTTAAACATTCATTAATATCTTCCTTTTGTACATTTAGGTTAACATGTATTTTTTCATTTTTAATTTCTAGATCTGTAGATTCAACTTCTGTGTGTATTAATTTTATTTTCTTTTCAGATAGCCATGCTGGCCCTGTCCACCATAACTTCGAATCTTGCAGATTATCAAGTAACATGCCTCCCGATGCAATATCTGCAGGATTCTCTTCGGAAGAGACATGGTACCATTGGTTGTAAGGTATATTTTCTTTTATTTCTACAACTCGGTTCGCCACAAACGGTTTCCATCGGTGAGGTTCGTTGGACAACCACGCAATCACAATTGCTGAATCGGTCCAAGCATAAATTTGTATTCCAGGTATCCTCATAGCTTGTTCTATTTGTTTTAGCAGCCGAGACAACAACAGAGCACCTGCCAATTCTAATCGTGGTAATGAGATGGTACGAAGAGGTGCCACCCTAGTTCTTGAAGCTATGATTCGTGTTGTCACAGTGCCATCTTGATTCTCTACTCGTAAAGCCACGGCAGAGTAGGCCATCATTGATGAGTCACTAAACCCATGAATTTGTACCCTTTTAAAATTAGTGCTTATGGTACCAAGCCAACGATCGATATGAATTTCAGCAACATTCTTAAAATCTGCCCGAATAGTCAGCCACTCGTCTTCTAGTTGTTGACTTATTGTTTCATCCTTCACGTAATCTTCTTTAAGTTTTGGTGTTCTTTTAAATCTTCTTTCTAATTGTAGTAGTCTATTTCTTGCAATATCTTTTGTATTTCCTTGAGTAGACTTTGGATTTTCAATTTTAAATGGTAATTTCACTATGTATCTTCCTTCTTTTGTTCTAGTGTGTGTATCTTCATAGATTTTTTCGCATAATTTTTCTTCTTGTGTTAGTTTTCTGTCATAATCTGTATCAATTCCCACAATGATTTTAGCATATTATCCATGTCTATTTGGTGATGAAGGATCAGAAATGATTTTTCTTCCAAGTTCGTCAAATTAATTTCTCCGAACAAAATCCATCCAAGGTTTGTTTCTTGTGCACAAGGTGATCCCGGAGGACCTTTGATAAGTGATTGTTGCACTATCTGTGCGTATTCTCTGACGCCTAAAAGCAAATCAATATGGTCTGGGGTATGATAATTTGGATCGGCCAAATTGAGACCTTCTAGGTGTGTCCATTGACTTTGATCGACAGTGATAGCTTTGGAGGGAAGCTGCGTGGTAAGTTGTTTGTTCATTACGTAAGCAGTTATATCTATTTTAAAGTTTGTATCCCATCGGGAACCTACTTGTAACTTAACCACGTGATCGACGTTCATTTTTGAAGACAACTCCAATGATACTTCCTCTAGCTGACTGCTTGGTAAGATTGAGCATTTGAGTTGCCTTTTCACTTAAAAACGCTGCCTGTGAACCTTAGTCAACGAGCGCGCGGAGAACAATGGTGTGATTGTGCTCATTTATTACTGTCACCATTGCCGTCGCCAGTAGTGCTGTACTTGCGTCCTGTTTAACATTGTTGTGTGACGCAATCATTGTGTTAACTTGCTCTTCTGACTCTTCTACACTGTGATGTGATGCCTTTGGTTGAGTAGTGCTTACTAAGTATCTGAGTTCTTATTTTGGTGAAGAAGAGTATGATGGCGCCGTTTGCATAAACGACAGGACATTTGCAATCTACATTGGTGTGCAGAATGACCTGGTGCTAAACAGTTAAAGCATAGGTTGTTTTTCTTAACATATTCTGTTCGTTCTACAGGTTGAAGCGTGGTGAATTCTTTACAATGGCATAAAGTGCAGTATCTTTGCATAATACGGACGTCTTCTTTGTTGGTAGTGACGACACGGTTGATGCGGGTGATGGTGACGCCGTAGTAGCTACGTGAAAGGAGCGTTCCTTTACAGGTTTGTCACGGGAGCCCGATGATGCGACAAGTTCCAGTGTTTCTATATTTTGATTGTAAAAAATTCTTTGAATCGCTCCAGGTAGTTAATGAATCTATTTCGCTTTTGTAAGCGTATTCTTCCCAATCTTTATGTGTTTCGGAATCAAATTTTTGTACGACGAGAAAATTAATTATAGGATCCCATGTCTCCGTTGATATACTTAAATTGTTCAAATTATTCAAGCAGTCTGACGTCACGTCGAGTAAACACTTGATTTGTATAACAGATTGGTTAATTAACTTTCTTTGATTGAATATTTTTTTCATATAAGTGTTCAAAATTAATCTCTTATTACCGTACCTTGTTTTTAGAATATCCCACGCAATTTTATAATTTTGATGGGTCACCTGAACATTCTTCAGCAAAATCTGAGCTTCTCCGGTCACACTGGTTTTTAAATAATGTAACTTTTGCACATCACTGATGGTGTCATTGTCATGCACTAGCGAAATAAACAAGTCTTGAAATGTTGGCCATTCTACATAAATCCCGCTAAATTTAGTTAACTCAATTCTTGGTAAGCGCACGAGTTGATTTGGTCTTATTGTTTGAGTCGGTGGCGGAGTCGTATCCCGTCGGCGTTGTTGTCAAACTCGCTAATAAGTCCCTTAAGTCGGCAAGTAAACATATATAGGCTTCTTCATAGTTATCATATTCATCATTCGTAAAATACGACATCGAACTTCTTTTATCTAGAGATGTTATTTTAACTAAATTTTGAAGTGCTGTTTTGAATGTTTCCCAAATTCCCAATATTCTTCGATGGTTTTTATTCGAATTTCTACATAACATTTTGTTAATCTCGCCTTCGGACATTTCTTCATATTAATTTGAGTTTTTTGTATTAAACTCGCTGTATTTTCTAATAAATTGAGTAATTCCGTCGTAGAAGACATCGCGCTAACTTATAAATCCTTATCGCTCAGGAATGCGGGCTTCTATTGTTCTCGCTCCGGCCAGCGGGCCCGAGCCGGTCACTCCGATAGCTCTTTAAAATCCGCTCGAATTCGACCATGTCTTGCTTGAGATAAGGTTGATTTTAGATTTGCAGGGTAAGGAAACAACTTTGTACGTATGCATTCGATGCTGGTTTATTGCAACTGAACTCGCCTAGCATTGTGCCGGCGCTTATATTAGGCATTACAAAGGGTGAACGATACTATTTATTTGAAATTTTGAACAACACCAAGTATAATTTTTATGCAATGTGCCCACATGCGGGTTTTCTGTTTCTTCCCGTCTAATGTATAATCTTCACCATTGCACCAGATGGTCTCTTCAGAAAAAGTCTAATTACACTACTGTGTTTGGGCACAAGTGAAAGGTACTGTAGCTAGTGAAATTACTGGACAAACGAGACATAAGAACTGACGTCTCGGAGAGAATAGCGCAGGTCAGACGGATGCTTACACTGCAACTGTAATGGACAGGCATGACGCTTACCATCAGGCGGGTAACATGTTCATCTCTTCACGTCATCACATAACAACAACGTGTTATGACTATTTTTGTTGTAGTCCAGCTCTGGCCGCTGCAGACGCAACCATCAAGATTGCATATGCAGGGATGGGACCAGAATTTAAAAGTGAATATTTATTGAATTACTGCAAGTCTATTTCACTTAGATGGATTTTGTTAACTGTTAAAACTGTATGCTTTAAGACAGTATCACAGCTCACAGTAAAAGCGACTGGGGACGATCGGTAATCCAAAACGGACACGCACGATCAGTGGCAAATACGACATGAAATTTATTCAAGACATAAATAACCAAGAATCATAAGTTATTTTGATTTAAAAAAATATTTCTGCCACTCTATCTCTGTTGCAAAACTTAATATACTTATCTCTGTCTTTCTTGCGCATAAATATTAAAATGTGACATACTAAAACCTTGACAATGAAAAACAGAAACAGAGAGTTTCTTAGACTAGAAACGTCTAGCTTAATTAGTTACTGTTCTTAGCGAAACGTGCGGAACGCCATTTCCAAAAAGAACAATACAGCGTGCCGTCAGAAAACTTCAAAATACCTTTTCATACCACTTGGCAGGAGTCGAAAATAAATGCGTCGAATATAATTTGTAATGTAATCCGCGGAGCATATGTTCGAAAGGCGCATGAGTATGTTTCTTTTTATATTTTTTATACGATTGTAGGTGGGCAATATATTATAATTTATACCAACGCGACCTCTGACACGCATGAGCAGTGCAGTCAGTGGTGTCTATTCTATACAAATTCTCTATACTTAGAATTATTTATTTTTTTTTTTCTGCGCGGGTAGGAGAGTATAAAACATCTATAAAATTTTGTCTGAGTAAATTTATTTAAAAATAACAAGTTAATTTTCTCCTTTATGTCTAAATTTAATGTATAATTAAAATCTAGTAAAAAATACTTGCCAGTGGGTTGTTATCTTTATAATATAGTCACTTCACACAAAATTAAACTGAGATAATTATACTGGTATTCATTGCATACACTTCAATTTCAATATGGAGGCAGTACAGCATTCAATGGCCCAACTCCAGCAGTTACTTATGCAGCGGATGGATGCTTATGAAGGTGAGCTTCAAGTTGTAACTCCTTCAACCAATGTAAACAACCTGGCATCAGACTTTACTGCATTCCTCTCCTTTATTATGACAGCTATTCAATGCCTTCAAGATCAGGTGGCCATGCTTGTTCAACAGCAGGATTCTATGGAAATGCGTAGTCGTCGTAAGATCCTGCTGCTACATGGCGTTGTGGAATCCAAGGATGAAGATACTGCATCAGTGGTAGCCAGGGCCGTAGCAACTCACACGAAGTTAAGTGTTACTGTCGAGGATATCAGCCGCTGTCACCGAATGGGTCGTGCGTCCACTCCTGATAAACCCAGACCGATCCTGTTCAAATTGCGTACGTTGGAGATTAGAAACAAGATATGGTTCGCAAAGACGGGTTTAAAAGAATCCGGTTTAACTCTATCTGAGTTTTTAACATTGTAGTAGCTGTAGTGTAATATACAGGGTGTCCCAAGAAGTAGTGATATACTGAAGCTGGGAGGTAGAGGACCTAGAGGGTTATCTGAATCACCCCTATGTATGTTCCGCGATTTTTCTTATTTTCAGAGTTATGACTTTTTTTTAATTCTTCACCTATCGCCGAGTACGATGAGATTTTTATTTGTGGTGTCGTGAATTATTGCGGTAGATGCTTGATTGTTTTTGTGTGCTAAGCTAAATCAAGTGTGCTATAGTAGGAACCTTTCCTAATTTGTCAAATAAGTCATTGATGTTAGGTAGCGGGTATCGATCGTCCACGTAATATCATTTCGTCGTCGCAAATCTACAACCATTCGCCACTTAACTTCTCCTTCTTCTGATGCATCAACTTTCTTTGGAACAAGATTTACTAGTGCGTTCCATGAAAAATGAGATATCCGAACAACATTGTCTTTTAAGAGCTTCTCTACCTGTTAATTTATTGCACTTACCGAAATGGTCTAATGAAAATAGGATCTTCGTTTTTTGTTCGTCTTTTTGTGTTTTGCCTGATTTGTGAAACTTAAAGGATTTGATCACAATAAAATATGTCCTTGAACTCATTACAAAGCCGAAGTATTTTATCATGTTCTTCGTTATTCGTATGGTCAAGTCGAAGCTATTGTAAATTTTGTTCTAACAACTGGTCCGCATTGATGTCCTTAATGTGTCCTGTAAAATTTAAGTTACAATTCTCTGTTTCATATTGTGTCACCGCAAAAGGTCTCGTTTTTGTTAGTGCCATAGGTTGGTCTGAAGCGTTTTGAATAACAGTCAATGCGTATACATTCATACAATTAACCACAGAAAGGAGAAAGCAATTTATATCTCTATACTTATGCTTATACAGAATCTCATAACATGAGGATCGACGGGCAAACAGTGAAGTCTAGTTAATAGAACTCTCTCCCTTTGGGTACGGAACCCTAAAAAGAAATGAGGGTAGACGACGATTCCGCCAGGCGCGGCGGTAAGTGACACTTTAACCTACTGAATATAATGCTGGCACATATTTGGCTCAAAGAATAAGCATTGCAATTCAACGGGGCAATGCTGCCAGCATGCTGGGCACACTGCCAACTGGGAGTGGGTCGGAGCATTTAAACTGCTATGACTTATAGGTTGTCTGAATGCTTTTATTGTAGTAGCTGTGGTGTTGTATATAGTTCGTAGTATTTTGTTTAATACAGGTAAACCGTAATTCTTAATTGTTTATAATAGGGGTAACTTATAAAGTGTAAATGTACAAAATATTGATTTTCAGTTACTTTTCCAGCTAAAAACAATGATATTTTAAACCGCGAATACCATGATCTAGTAGAATAGTTACCAAAAATTGCTACATACGAGATAAAAATTTGAATTTAGATTTTAGATATACATATAGCTACAAAAAAAGCCCTGCCTGCTTTAGTATAATTACTGTGTTGCAGCAGGGCAGTGTCTTTCCCGAATTATTTGGCACTATATTTATATAATTGATCGAGCGATTCGGGAAAGACACTGCCCCGCGACTGTGCCTGCGAGAACTAGGTTCGAGCGAAGCGTCTGTGCTTTAACTTACACAAAAATGCTTTAGTATGTCCGGTTGTTCTCCTATATACAGGTCGCATCTTGAGAAATGCGTGAGAATTTTGTGGAGATATGTATGTTATATATGATATACATTTTATGGTGTTGAAAGTATGGACGCTTGCGTTAAGTTTAGTGGCAAATATCCCGAAAACGCACGTTAGTTGCCTAATAAATAAGTGATAGGTTCTCTCTCTCGTATAATCAATTACTTATTTTGTTTATAAACAAACTGTAGCCAGTATATTAATTTGAGATAAATAAGGTAGCAAATTAAATCACAAACAACAAAATCATGTAAAATTACTGTATTTTTTTCACTTATTTATTTCAGATACAACTAGCTTTCCCTGGGGCCTTCGCCCACGTATCATTGATTTTCTTGGACATAAATCTGAGAAAATCATCTATTATTTACATTACATATCTAGATTTTTTGATTTTGTGATTCATTACCCATCCGCGTGCGCAGTGAACCTGTCATTTGTAAGCTATGCACCGGCAGACTCACGAGGTTTACAGCTTGGAGAGCCACTAGTATATGTTTGGGAGCGTAGAAAGATTATAGTAATAGCATCGGCGTAATGAATTGTACTAATTATTAGAGAAGGATGCACATACCATAACTGCAATAATAATGAGCGAGACAGATATAAATATTTTTTATCCTTTTCGCGTATACCCTTTTATCTGTTGGGAGCCAGTGGTAACTGGCTCCCAACAGATGCAAGATGACTAGGGTAGAATACTCAGTTTACGGCCATTTAATGGCACATTCAACTTTAAGACGCTAGAAAAAAATCTACAATTGATTGAGCCCTGCGTTGTTTATTGATATATGTACCCTATATAATGTAGTTTACGTATTTAATATTTAATGGAACGTCAAGTGCTTCCTTCTTTATAGAAAAATATATAAATCCAAATATAGCGAAATCGCCGGATTTCGGCCATTTTTTTTAGTTTTCGGTCAGCAGTACCCAGTTTTCGGTCGGAACATTTAAAATTGATTTAAAATTATTATGACGTGATTGTAATAACTTCCCATATTTAGACTATAATAGGAAAGCTAAAAGGAAAACATATCTTCGGGTGTAAAATTATTTTTACAACTTTAGTTTAAATTCTATAAACAATCATAAAAATCCAAAACCAATACCTTAGGTTTTATAATGAGATTGGTAACAACTTGAGTATGTGATGATAGGTATTCATGTTTATCATAATATAATTAAATTAAATCTGGTGCTGCTTTTTACCCCATCAATATGGTTAAGGCTCGGAAATTACGAAATAGTCCCAACATGATATGGAAAAATCTCATAAACCAGGTACCGGATGGTACTGCATTTTAAATACACGATACTCAAGGATATAAGTAATACTTTCATCGATTTCAAAACACGTTTCCTGATAATTGGCTCGATAGAAAAAAATTTCAAAAACACCTCTGAAAATAGAGGATTCCTGCTTTTTCCGCCAGATTTTAGTGTTTAAAATTTGTTTTTTTTCTAAAATATTGATTTTTTAAGTACAATACATTTTATTGATTATTTTTATCCAAAAAAAGCACAGTTAATGCGTACTAAGCCTGTTTACAAAATGTCACATACGCCCTTTCATTCCGAGAAGCGTTAACATCATGTCGCACTATTTACTCCACCGATCTACGTATATTGCTATCATCCTCGCTCATATCGCGGTCAACCGCTTCGTGCGACCTGTGTCACTTTTCTCGGCGATCTCAATTAAAATAAAAAATGGGTAAAATTAGAAATAAACGCTTTGGGAATGCAAAAAAGATGTATAAAAATCGACAAAAACGCATGATGGACATAATAAGGTAAGCATCTATGACTTCCTTTCTCCATGTATGTATATTTCTCTTATATCAATGAAATTATCATGTGATTGTGAACCCTAACGCAATATAAAAAACACTTCAAACATTTTACAAGACGTAGGTACAACTTTAGCTACCTAAAATAATTATTATAAGCAGTATTCAGAATTTTTTTTAATGAATGTGTCGTAATTATTTTAGATGCATCATGATTAATTTATACAGTATCTGACAATAAGGCACAAAGGTTATGTACATACTTTTCGACTAATCAATCGTCGTTCAAATAGCGTATAGTCAGTAACATCGCTTCGCAACAGAGAGGCTCGTGGATCGAATCTAGTGTAAAGTATTTCTTTTTGGCCAAATTTTAATTTTACGACATAATTCTTAATAATACAATAATAATTTTACGTATGTACGTGGACCATTGAAAATATAATGTGTCCTACAGTAAGGCATAAACGATATGTGTGTAATTTACGACACTTTTCTCAATGACTGTATAGTGTGTAACTACTGAAGTCGAATCGGAAGATCGAGTACCGTGGATCGAATCTCACATACTAAGATTCTTTTTGGTGTCTTCATTTGTATTACTATTTATTTGATACGTATTATATTTACGTATAATTAAGTTTTCTGACGCGTATTCAATTTACAAATACAATGCTTGCAAATTTATTAGGTATCTCGAGTTTCCATGTTTTCATATAATTAGAGAGTTTAGTATATCTAATGAACGTGAACATTAAATAGGTAATCTAGCTACCTGACCACGTTTTTTCATAGATCTCGGAAAAGTATGTCTTTTATCTTGGATGGACACGAGTCAAAGGAAACAAAGGAAAGGTAAGAAAAACATGAACATGTTGAAATTATACCTAGGTACTTACTTTACGAAAATATTGTTCAGGCCACAGCGTAATAGTAACAGTAGAACAACATTATCAATTTACTACAAAGCTATGTTGAGTAAACACCGTCCTTCTGTCCACTACTATAGAAAACACAAACTTTCATACATGGAAAGTTATTGAAATATTCATGGTATTATCGAGTACGTAATATATTAGTACATATAAATTAGTAATAAAAAGATGGCCGTAAACGTTTTTGATGAGATAGAGGTAATGAAATTCTTGAACGACGTGTTACATAATATTTCATGTGCATTTTTTATCGTCCATCATTTTCCCTCCCTTATATTACTTATATAGAACCAATAACCCTGTATTACAAAACCCTGCAGTATGTGCGCGGCAACCTTCTCCATGTGTTTTTTTGGTATCTGTCGTTTGATCAACATTGGTAAAAATACCCAATAGTATACCTGCTATCTGTCGTTTGATCGGCTAAAAGCTTTTTCAGTCTCGATTTTACACGCCTAGCATCAGACCAAAGAAAATTCATAAACAAAAAAACTATTGTAATATTGGATAATATTACTGTAATATTGGAATGTAATCTATCAAAGCAAGCGTTATTGCAAATATAAAAATATTGTTATTTTTTTTATTTATTTCGGTATTTTTTTTTAGATATTTTCAGATGTTCAAATTTAAGTCAAAGTGATCTTACCTTACCAACAGGAATTTGGAAATTCAAAGCAACTCAGGTCCTTAAATACTTTATTTCCATGAGAGATGTGCTTTTTTATTGAGTTTTTCTCCTTCGTCCATTGCCGCGAGACTAGCGAATAAACTCACAATGTAACTTGAGTTGCCAAGCCAACTAATAAAAAGATAATCTTGTTTGTAATGTGTGTAATGTTTTCCGCCAGATTTCACTAGACGTTTTTAGCTTACGGTAATGAGAAAAAAGCGCCAAAAACCCTAGAAATATTCAAGACCTAGCACCAAATGCGCCAAAACAGCAACACAGTGAGTGAATGATCGGTGTCGGCGGCAGTTTTTTTATGGTGGGGCCAGCGCGGCGCGGGGTACGGTCTGTTGTTGTAGATATTGCAGCGCCGGAGGTCACTTGTATGCAGCTTAAGAATGAATTTTAAACTCAGATTTGTTTCAATCAATTGCTTATACTTCAATCAATCCGGATTCCCCTGACACATGTGTCCGGGTTTTACCCCGACACTGTTTAAAAATCCCTACCGGACGCCCCTCGGACGCCCTCTAAACTAGGGTAAATCCGGGGAAACCCGCACATGGCAGCCCTACTCTCATAGAATGTCCGATTTTATGTCGCACTCCCGTGCATCTTCGAAACATAATCTATCTATACAAGTACATCCATCAATTGACGGCACAGGTGTCGTTTACAAACATAAACGTATCTTTCGTAATCTTTGACAAATACAGTTCATAACAGTAATACCACGGTTTTATAATCGATATGTAATATTGTGGTATTACGTACGAATAGTAATACAAATGGTAATAAAATTTTCAAACAAAATACTTATCTTTCTCCTTGGGTGATCTCAATAATGGTATTATTTTGTTAGAAGTTTTGTTGTTCCACCCATCTACACAATAGCATCCACGAGATGTATTTATTATCATTATGTTAGTGAAATCTTAATATGACTTGTAGTAATGACACGAGCAGGTACCCTTGATTGTTAGCGGAACCAAGACAGGTTCTGAATGAACTACGCTACTTGATAAAAAAAAACAAAAATTGGAACCGACTCCAACACCCAAAAGTGTGAAATAACTTGTTCAAGTCGGTACCAGGATAGTTCAAAAGTACCTATTATCACAATATTGTGCACGTGGTACTAGTGTTGGACTTCGACAAGTTAATTCACACTTTTAGGTGATGAAGTCATTTCCATTTTTATGAAAAAAAAACCCTTCTTTTTATGACCCTTGCTACTTACGGGATCGATTTTCATTAATTGTCAACGACTTTATCATCAAGATAAGTAAATATTTTTCAGTTATTGGAGTGTATGTCAAAAACGGCTTGACCGATTTTGATGAAATTTAAATGGAACCAAACAACAAGTATCAGCTTTCAAACAATAAAAGATTTTTTTAAATCGATTCACCCAGTCAAATGTTCTGAGGTAACAAACATATCAGAAAAAACAGACGACTTAAGAACCTCCTCCTTTTTTTGAAGTCAGTTAAAAATACCCAATAGTATAACCCGCTATTTGTATTTTGATCTGGGGTAAAAAAGCTTTTTTATGATTTTCTGTGTAAATTTTACACGATATACTTGTTTTTGTAATAAATAAACCATCTTTTCTGTAACAGCTTACGCCTTGCATCAAAGTAGATACATAGTTCATGTTCATTAAAAATGAACATACACAAAAACTGCAAAAATCAAGCAAGTTGGTAATAATCAAGACTAAACTTCTACTACTGTAGGTATGGTAAATTTATTAACTGTGTCACACTATGATATTTACAGCATATACAATCAACTAATGGTTGGTATCATGTATGCGTACTAGATGGCGCTTCAGCACACATCACATTCGTGTGTAACAATATAGTTTCTACTAGTTCTACTAGAGAGCGCTCTAAATTTTTAATCAAATAAAATATTACCGTTGACTTGCGGACGTGGCGCCATGTACACCGCGAAGTAAACACGCGAGGAGAAGTGGGGACAAAATCTAACATCTGTTTTTAGAATTCCGCCCTATTAAATCTTTCACCCGGCATTTCTATAAACAACGTCATAAACTATTGATATCCCTTAGATATACGCTCATAGCGCTTCTATTACTATACTCTTTCTACGTTTGGGAGTTTTTGTGTGTGTCTGTGTATGTGTATTTTCATTTAAAATGCCATTGCCTAAAGTCATATACTCCAGCAAGAAGATCATTGTCTAATTTGTATTATTACGAGCTAGGGATAAAGAATGCAACACTTTTTCACCCAACTGACACCTTTATTCACAAGTTCTACAGTCATTTCACTTCACACTCTCATAAAACAACACTAAAAAACGGAACTTATCTTTACAGACCACCAAACTGTTCGCACTTGTAGCACTTGGCCCAATGATAGTCGCACTGTGTCTCGTTTCAACCTCAAACTAAGACTGACTGGTTGGCCCGCATTCGATCTTATTTATGCCTATCCAAAGGCTCATATCAAAAAGACTTTAGTATGCTCAATACTAGTTTAAATAAAAAAACAGGTACACAAACAGTGTGGAGGGGGAGAGGAGTAGTTATTTGTAAGTCGGCCTTGTCTCCATCAAGTCGGCCGTGACGTCAAAGGCAGATGCGTGGTTCAGCTTAGTCTTTTCTAGACCCTTGCATATGCACCACGTTCAAAAATATCCTGACTATTATATATTTACGTCGAATTCACGTCGCAAAGATGAAGTGTTGCATTTTATCTTGCAAAAATAGTTCTGATCAACTGACAAAGGCAGCTGATGGCTAATGTAAATTTGACATGTAAATGTTTTCAAAATATATTTTGCAATTATTTACACTACTAGGTTCGTACCGGTCAATGACAAAAGAAAGAAGAGGACATGAACTTTATGGTCGTATCGAGTGTCGAAAAAGAAAGTAAAATGGCGTCGGCTCCGCCCATTTCCCAGTGTTGTCCATGACTGTAAATAATTACTCGTTATTTATTACAAGTTCGATTAATCGATCAAAATGTCAAAAATCGTCACAGTAGGTAAGCATGTTATGTAGCCAGATGACCTTTGAGACCTTTCTCAACCACGATCTGCTCACGTGATCAAGTATCTGCGTATTTAACTTATTAGGGTACTTCTAGAAATCGTTGACATTGTAAATAAACAGACCATTAGTAAATGCTAATTGAGGTTAAACATAAGAGTAGCAAATAAGTCTTTAAGATATTATGTCGTTTCTCATTTGTAATTACTTATGCTAAGATAATTATTAATTTGTGTGTCTTTCCCAAACCTACATCCCTTCTCCTTATCTACCATTCCATATAAATACTTCCCGTATCCATCCCTTAGTCAGTTACCATCGTTCCAACCTCTGATTCACTACTAAATCCTTAACTATTGTAAAAGTTATTCGTTAATAAAGTACTTTAGTTTTTTTAAAAGTAGTTTAGTTTACCGCCGCGTAACAAATTTGGCGCAGACGGTAGGATATTGGCGCATACCGCGAAAGACGACACTAACGTAACCGATCGCTGTTACGGGTTCCCGCAGGGATTAGACCGTGTCGCCGAAGCTATGTTCCTGATCCTGATATTGTTTTCGTGGTAAGTGGCTAAACTACTTGGTTGTCTCAATTCCATCCATCCTATTTCATTGATCTTTCATTCTTGACCTATATTTTTCTATTGTGTTGAGATATATAAAATGGCTACATCAACGACGTCGAGACTATCCATTGAAACCTTAATAAAACTTGTGCCAGAATTTGATACAGCACAACAAACTCAGGTTTATAGATTTGTACGTTCCTGCAATGCTGCTTTTCAGTTAGCGTCATCCTCGGACAAACAGATTCTACTGATTTATACCCTGAATAAGATCGTTGGGCCTTACGCCGCAGATGTACATGCGAAACAGTTTCTTGAATGGGAAGTACTACAATCTTATTTAATAGAAAAATTTTCAAATGTAAAAACAGTAGCTCATCTCTCGTTAGAATTACAATCAATGTTTCAGAAGGAAAAAGAAACAGTTACAGAATACTACCACCGCGTGGATTTATTACGTAGTAAAATTATTGAAAAATTAACAGCCGAGGTCAAAGACGAATCATTGCTTGGTAGAAGATTAGGTATTGAAGAAACCGCGTTGAATGTATTCGTAAACGGCCTTAACAGTGAAATTGGTGCCATGCTCCGCACCAAAGAATTTTCTCAACTTTCTGATGCTGGGCGTTTTGCAATTCAGGAAGATAAAATTCGTGCCATGAATAACGCTAGGCAACAGCTTCACAAAGCGAGTCTCACAATGAGTGCTAGGCCAAGTTCATCAGCAAATCCACGTGGAAATTTCTCGCAACAATTACCAAATAATTATGTTCAACAAAGGTCGACAAAATCTTTCAACGCCTCGTCTCAGGCCATACAACCTTATATTAAGCAATCCAATTCATCAGGCCCATACAATACAAAAATATGCAATTATTGTAAAAATCCCGGTCATTTAATTTCCGAATGTAGGAAACGAGCTTATAATAATCAAAAGTATAGCCAGAGTGGTCAAGGTCAACAAAAGCCTATTCCAATAAATAATTTAAACTCGCAAGCGGCCACCGAGCGGGGCAACTCGATGGGAACCGCTTCAGCCCACTTTCCGTTGACCCAATCGGACCCGACCCAAGCGATTCAAATCGACGAGTTAGAAACCCTTCCAAACTTCGAGAATTTACAACTAGAATAAGATCGACTAGTTCCACAAAACGAACTCAGGAAGCATATACCCAAATAAACGCTGTTTATCGTAAACACACGGTTTGCGATGCTTCCACACAAACCTTAGACGTTAGCTCAACCAATCTAACAGCCTACGAACAGGGTAACCAGCCCCAAACCCTAGGCTGCAAATCTTCTAAACCCAATTTCACTGATTCTTTCAAGCCCCCTGAATCTTTAGCACCCACTGTATCTTTCAAAACCGCGGAGTCCTTGAAATCCCCTGAAATCCTCAAGCCCACTGAATCTTTCAAACCCGCTGAAATTACTAAATGTATTGAACCTAAATCCACTGAACCCAGTAGAATAATATCTAAGAATTCAAAGTCAAAGTCAAAATCAAAGCCCAAAAATAAGTCAAAGTCCAAGCTTCAATCGAAAACAAAAGCTAAATCAGACCCTGAAACTATTTCTATATCTGCTCTCAACATCCCTCCTGAAGACTTACTCTACTGCAAGTTCCATATTCAGGGCGAACCTGTAACCTTATTAATAGATACAGGAGCAGCAGTCTCTGTTTTGCGTAAAGACAAAATCGGGGACGCTCCTCTTGATGTATCGAACATCGTTTCTATTGTAGGCGTTTCAGGTAAAGATAGCCCGGTACAGAGTCATGGTACAGCCCAAATATCTCTAGACGATTTCCGAAAACATAAGTTTTATGTAGCGAATCTAAATATTCATGCCGACGGAATTTTAGGTCTCGATTTCATGTCTAAATCGGACGTAAATATCTACGTAGCGTCCAAAACAATGCGTGTGGGTAAGCGCACCTATAAGTTATTTCATTTTGGAGAAAATAGTAGACGTAACGGAACAGACAAACATTTCTTAAACCAGAGGTCAGAAACGGTCATTACTTGTACCACAAAAGACATTCGGTCTGGTCCAGCGTTAGTCGAAAAACAGGAGATAGATAAAGGAATATCAATCCCTAACGCTATAGTTAAAGTTATAGACTATAAATTTGTCATCACTTGCATTAACACTACAGATACAGACAAAGAAATTTCCATCCCCGATATCCGAGTGACTCATTTTGAAGAGTCATTAGATAACAATAGTAGCATTCCGATCCATTCCGTGAACAAAACAATATCTGACCGACATATCGAAGTACACAAACTTATTAGAAGAGATCACTTAAATAAAGAAGAAAATTATTCCCTTAACCAGATCATAGACCAATTCACTGACATATTTTATCTTGAAGGCGATCCTTTAACTTTTACAAGTCACACTAAGCATCAAATACCGACAGTGACCGACTCTCCAATACATTCTAAAACATACAGATTCCCACAAATTCACAACCAAGAAGTGAAAACTCAAGTGCAAAAACTCTTGGACCAGAATATAATTCGGCCGAGCACGTCACCCTGGACTAGTCCCATTTGGATAGTCCCCAAAAAGGTTGACGCTTCGGGTAAACGCAAATGGCGCATGGTAGTTGATTATAGGAAACTGAATGAAGTGACCATAGGAGACAGTTACCCCTTACCAAATATAAGTGATATATTGGACAAGTTAGGTCATTCAAAATATTTTACAACCTTAGATCTAGCTTCAGGCTTTCATCAGATTGAATTAGAACCTAAAGATATTCCTAAAACTGCCTTCAACACTCCTTTCGGTCATTATGAATTTCTTCGTATGCCGTTTGGACTGAAAAATGCCCCTGCAACTTTTCAGCGAGCCATGGATAATATATTATATGGCTTGCAGGGAGAACGCTGCTTCGTATATTTAGATGATATCGTAGTATTTGCTTCAAGCATTGAAGAACACGCATTAAAGCTCACTGAAGTCCTTGAAAGACTGAAAAAATACGGCCTTAAAATCCAACCAGATAAGTGTGAGTTCATGAGGAAAGAAGTGGCATACTTAGGTCATATTATCTCATCTGACGGTGTCAAACCAAACCCTGAAAAAGTAGAAGCTGTACAAAGTTTCCCCACTCCAAAGTCATGTAAAGACATCAAATCATTTCTTGGCCTCGCAGGCTACTATCGTCGTTTCATTCCTAATTTCAGTAAGCTAACGAAGCCTCTGACAAGCCTACTGAAGAAAGACGTTCCCTTTGTATGGGGAAATGAACAACAACAAGCCTTTGATACCTGTAAAAATATTCTTACAAAAGCTCCCTTACTACAGTATCCAGACTTCACTAAAGAGTTCATTCTTACGACAGACGCTTCAGTACATGCAGTTGGTGCTATCCTCTCACAAGGTGAGATAGGATCGGATCTCCCAATCGCGTACGCTTCTCGTACTCTCAACCAAGCTGAGTCGAACTACTCAACTATAGAACGTGAACTTCTAGCCATAGTATGGGCAGTTAAACATTTCCGTCCTTACCTTTTTGGGCGAAAATTTAAAATAATTACAGATCATAAACCGCTTACCTGGCTATTTTCAGTCAAAGATCCTGGTAGTCGTCTTGTTCGATGGAGACTAAAATTAGAAGAATTTGATTACGATATCGTATATAAAGCAGGCAAATTCAATACCAATGCAGATGCCCTCTCTCGCCCTCCAGTAGTTAATACAACAACAATTGATTTGACTCAAGATGACTGTTCTAGCAACGATTACTTACAGCTCAATTATGAACATTTCATGCAATTGCCTACAGACAGTATTGACACCCGCAATCTAAAGGTATCCCCCGACAATCTATTAGACGAACGACACAAGAACGTTTTAGTACCCACGTCAGTACAGTTTTCGGAAAATAATAATTTATTCAACGAAGCCATAAGTCTCTGTTCTCAAGTTCAACCATATCTGGATAGTCCCAAAACTCTTTACCAAACGGATTTATTAGTTTCAGACAAAAAACAAAATATCATCTTTGGAGTTACGCGTCCTACCCACTATGACCCTTGGGACACTGAGAGCTATTTTAAAATGCTCTTATCCTGTCTACAAAATCATAATATGAAATCACTTTTTATTCCTGAACTAAAAAACGATCCCACCTGTAAATTGAAAGGTAACGAGCAAATTAATATAACAGCATATTTAGCAGACTGCTACAACTGTGAAATTACTATATGTCAAAATAAAATTAAATATCCCTGTAAAGACGATATTTCAGATATTCTAAAATCTTTTCACGATTCACCACTTTCAGGACATAGAGGTATTATAGAGACCACGCGTAAAATTCGTGAAGAATATTTCTGGAAAGGCATGACAGAGGATATCAAAAACTACATTGAAAAATGCCTCACTTGCCAACGTAATAAAATCCAAAGGAAAACTTATAAAGCACCAATGGTTATCACATCCTCTTCTACAGAGCCTTTTGAGAGAGTTACTATTGATTTGGTATCCTACTCTGACATTACTGGTGACTCTAACAAATACATCCTTACGCTCCAAGATGACCTCACTAGGTTTGTCCAAGCTTACCCAATACCTGACAAACAAGCAACAACTGTAGCTAAATCCCTTTTGACATTTTGCCAACACTATGGTATACCTAAGCGTTTTCACTCTGACCAAGGTGGTGAATTTGTTAATAATGTTATTAAGCAACTCATGAAACTTCTCGGTGCAAAACACACTTTGAGCACTGCATACCATCCCCAAACAAATGGTTCTCTGGAACGTTTTCATGCCACTCTTCGCGATCACATTCGCATGTATCACCAAAGGAATAAAAGTAATTGGGATCAAATCATTCCTCTCGCCATCATGTGTCACAACACGTCCTTGAATCAGACAACGGGCTACACCCCACACGAACTATTATTCGGATACAAGCCTCGATTGCTTTATTCAGCCAAAGATACTAACGACGACTATACCACTCATGACTACCTACGTGATTTAAACGACAGATTAAGAATTGCTCGAGAAATCGCTTCCAATAACACAAAATCTATGAAAGAAAAAGCTAAGGATCGTTATGACCAACATATCAAGAATATGGCCGATTTCAATACAGGAGATAAAGTCATGTTACGCATTCCTAACCCCAACAATCTAGATAACAAATGGGATGGTCCTTACGACATAGTAAGGAAAGGTTTTAACGAAAATTACCTTATCAGAAAAGGTGGAAAAAATCAACTAGTACATGGCAATCGTCTTCGCCCCTTGCATACCGCATCGTCCAGCAACAACTCGTAGTTTAGGTTAGATTAGTTAAATAGATGTAAATAGTAAACACTTTATTTTATTTTTTTTTCCAGGGTAACCGTCACCCTTGCTAACCCTATCACAAATTTTCGATAATTATATGCATAACCCTTATTTTAGTTTTATTATATAATAAAATTTATATTTTACGTAGCCCTTTACAAACTTTACAAAGTTATAACACTTTATTTTAAGAAAACATAACAATATAGTGTAGAGACTATGACAAATATTTTATCTTTTCAGGTGCTCCGCAACCACTGTTGCAGGAGATGCCATTATACAACCGCTACCTTCTAAATCAGGACTTTATTTCCAAGAAGTAGGAGAAGTCCTCATTACAGAATCATCGTGGAAATTAGTTGTTTATAAGAACCTAGAACCCTTGTTTTTGAATCGAGACTCTCTCCAACGTCTGAGCAATAATTACTTTTCACTCATTTCCAGCAAACCAAAAAGCTTCTCACAACATACTACTAGTTCATTTATAAAGCTAAGCTTAAATAAAATCAACGCTAGACTTTCCGAACTCAGTTCATATAATTCCAAGACAAATGCTAGACCTAAACGTGAAGTTTTCGATGGTCTTGGCTCAGTACTTAAATGGCTAATAGGCACCCCTGACGCAAAAGACGCACAGCATTATGAGAAATGTATAGAACAATTAGAAAAGCGCGAAATCGAGCAAGCAGAGTTGATGAAGCAACAAATTCAAATAGTATCATCTACAATATCTAACTTTAATGAAACAATTTTCAAAATTTCCTATGATGAGTACGTACTTAATGAAAATTTAGAAAGAATAGGAAAATACCTAAATCAAACCAACAAAATTCTCTTTGACCTAAAAACTAGCGAAGAAATTTCAGAGATTTCGATTCAGATTCTTGAATCTGTAATGTCACTCGAATCTGAAATAGATGACATCTTAACTTCTATCCTTTTCGTGAAATCAGGCGCCGTACATCCTTCAATTATTTCAGTAGAAAGGCTTTATCGTGAATTACTGTCGTCTACTCATATGCGGACTGAAAGTCTCATCCTCCCTGTAACGTTTGAAAATATACATAAAATATTAGATTCCTGCACTTTGTCATCTTATATTTACATGAACAAACTTACTTACATAATAGATTTTCCATTGGTCAAGAATGATAAGTTTACTTTATACCACCTCTATTCAATCCCTATTCCACACCCTGGTAATATCCTTTTCTCTACCATCCTCCCTGAGCAACCATACCTAGCCACGAACCCCACCAGGCAACAATACATTACAACGGATTCCATATCCAGATGCAAAACTGTCGCTCCAAGAAGATGGATCTGCAACCTACCGGTATACAATTTCCAGACACGTCCAATTTGCGAAACGGCTATCTTAGAACAGACAACGAAACAGCTACCTGAAATCTGCGAGCCTACTACCTTCTCAGCACAGATCAACATCTTTCAACCAATCGAAACAAACAAATGGATTTTCCTGCTGCAAAATAACACTGCAGCTGCTCTACAATGCGGAGAAACAACTAAACATCTTACCCTACCAGGAAATGGCATTCTCACCTTACCCAAAGGCTGCAAACTCTTTTCTGCGTTCATCACACTTACAGCAGTTGACGAAAACATTAGAAACATAAGTCATCCTATCGTCACAGTTGATATAGAAGATCTATGCGACAATACTGAAGACATACTGAAATCACCTGAAATTATTCCAATCCACATAAACAGTGTCCCAACTGACGGCTTAATTTCTATCAGAGAAGAAATCAAGGAACAATCAAAAAGAATAAAATCATACCAAGAAGCATCTTTACTGGAAAAACACTCTCACAAGATATCGTTCTTCACATACGCAATAGGAATTACAATGCTGGCATTCCTCACATACAAATGCTGCCGGCACTGCCCTACATCATTGTTGCGTAAGAAGAAACATACCAACGGCTGTATACAAATTTTCAACAATTGTTTCGACAAAAGAAGAAATCGTACTCACATTGCCATACCAATGTCCAATATCAATCAAGTGCCAAATAACACCATATCAGAGGACGAAGATTCCGACGACAACCACGCCACCGCCGCCGCTGCTATTTCACCTCAAAAATTGGGCACCGCCCAATCTTTGTTCTAAGGGGGGAGGTGTTATGTAGCCAGATGACCTTTGAGACCTTTCTCAACCACGATCTGCTCACGTGATCAAGTATCTGCGTATTTAACTTATTAGGGTACTTCTAGAAATCGTTGACATTGTAAATAAACAGACCATTAGTAAATGCTAATTGAGGTTAAACATAAGAGTAGCAAATAAGTCTTTAAGATATTATGTCGTTTCTCATTTGTAATTACTTATGCTAAGATAATTATTAATTTGTGTGTCTTTCCCAAACCTACATCCCTTCTCCTTATCTACCATTCCATATAAATACTTCCCGTATCCATCCCTTAGTCAGTTACCATCGTTCCAACCTCTGATTCACTACTAAATCCTTAACTATTGTAAAAGTTATTCGTTAATAAAGTACTTTAGTTTTTTTAAAAGTAGTTTAGTTTACCGCCGCGTAACAAGCACATAAGAACAAGGTACTCTGAGTTCTTATCTTTTGACATCCACATCCACATCCACCGAAATAGGAAGTACTACTACTTTATTACATTACTACAAAGAATTACTTGTAAATTTATATTGAGCGCCTTAAAATAAGACAGTTGCAACTTTTAGAGATATCTAGTGCATTTCTCTTTGCTTCAGAAGTTTGACCAGTCGAGTTGTTTGCAATCGAACGCTTACCTTATGGTTATGAAATACGTTGTAGTATGAAAAGTTGCACTCAGAGTGCGATCTCACGTAGCAGCGCCAAATTCAAAATAAGTAGGTATCAGGAGTATAAAACTCTACAATACAATTTATAATGGGTGACGACTTGGTCTCAATCAAGAGGCTAAGTGGGTACCACCGCAGTGACAGATATTCTTGCAAAATCAGTATTGTGCAAACACTACATAACAAAATGTTCCGGAGTGACGAGGTAAGTGCAGTGTCAAGGAAGTAGATAGGCACTGTTACTGTAGTAGACATTTTCCGGCTCTTCTACTCATCAGGCATTGTTCCAAAATCATGGAAGATGGCTTTGGTGCACCCTATCCATAAAAAAGGTGACCGCTCAGATCCAATTAAATAATTATTTCGAGATATTCATTTTTTTTAATATAATAATTGTAGCAAGACAATTCGAGAGATCAATTCTTCAAGGAGAAAGTTTATCGACTGAAAACAATATGGCAAAAGTAAAAGAAAATTATAAAATTTAAGTATAATTTAAAATTTAATTAACAGTTAAGAAATCCAATATTAATTTTAAAAAATTATTCAAAATAAAAGTCAATTATTTATGGAAAATTTACTTAATATATAAAAAAAATTACTCATAATAATAGTGATACTAATATAATAATAAATGATTTATAACCAAATGTGGAAATATAATATAAGTAATCTTCAATTGCCATTTTATAAACATTTAACATATGTTTATAAAATTTGCATAGCAAAAACAAATTGGCATATGTAAATAAAATAAAGCTGTCTTGACTGTCATGTGATTGTGAATTTTATAACATATTTTTCCTTGTGCTTACCTAGTTTTCTTTAAAACACCTAGTTTTTTTTATGGCATTGCGAAAACAATGGATGTTTTATAAACACTGATGTGTGTATTAACCCCTCATCTATTGAATCTGTAGATCGGGTATGGCGCATCGATAGCAAACTGTCGACGTTTTTTTTCCCTCGACGCCCCGTCACAGTTTTTTTTAGTACAAAGTTGTTTTTCATTACCTACACATGTCACCCTAATATCCCCATACCCTAATATATCGCCTATACCATACAAAAATAACATTATCATCCATTTAGTTTGAGTGGATCAAACAGCGAAATGTAAATATATTTTTACAGATTTTGACGTTTTTTGTTTTAAAATCGAGTTTATTTGATGTAATCTCCAATCAACATATAATTTTCTTGGTACCAATGCAGTCCTCATCATATTCGCTTTACGGGAAAAGAAATTAAAATAGGTCTTTTTATGGAAAATTTTACAGGAAAAGGTATTTGAACAGACGACAAAACTGGCGAAAAACAGCAATTTTTAAATTTTTTTTTCTGAAACTATTCTACCTATAACTTTGATTTTTCTTTTAATATAAGTATTTACTATGGTTCTTTACCCATGAATTATTACTGATTGTTGGATGTAATAATTCATTGGGATAAATATTTTAAAAGTAGTAACGAGATTAAAACAACGCCATTTTTTTTTAAAGAATTTTGGCGGGAAAACTCTTTGGCAGTGTAATTTTTTTTTTTTCAAAAACTATACCACTTTTTTTGGTTCTTCTTTTGATATGATTATTTACATGTAATCTATACACCTGAATTATTTCAGATGTTTAGGTTTAGTAGTTTAAAAGTACTAACGAGATTATTTATTACGTAAGTTTCCATCGGTGAGTGTTTGCACCGCAAAATGTATCGAGTGAAAGTTTTTTATTTTCATTTCACGATTTGAATAACTTCTCGTTACCGTAACGTGATGCAGTTTTTTGAGTTTTATAGCCAAGGACACTAGCTTACTAACAACGTTTGAATAATAACAATCGGATAAATACGAGTATAAGCTACGCACTAAACCTTTTTTTCAGACGACCGGAAATCCGTTCGGGAGACACAAGAGGGTCAAATAAAAAAAATATTAAAAAAAACTTTTCGATCCTTATCCTTTTAATTTATTTTAACATCATTATTGACTTGTTCCCTATGCAAAATTACAGCTTTCTAGGTTCATTACTGTAGAAGTATTTACGAGATTATTATTAAATTTTGAAGCGCTCGTAGCGAAGTTTGCTTAGCCATTCTGAATCGATCAGCAAAGTTAAGCAACGTCCGCCGCGGTCAGGAGTTGGATGGGTGACCGCTGGTGACATTACTACTGAGCGCTTCCGTGCTTCGGAGGGCACGTTAAGCCGTCGGTCCCGGTTGTTGTCTTAGGATGGCAGTCGTTATAGCATGGTGGTAGGGCACTTTGCAAATGCCCGCCTGGCTAGCCAACACCCTCAAGTTGAAAATCTGTCGCCAAGCACCTAACGGTGTGTTCCGGCTGTCCTTGAGAGCCAGTAATTCTAGGTTAGCCTGTACAACATCTTCGACCACATCATCACTTAACATCAGGTGAGATAGTGGTCAAAGGCTAACCTATCATGCATAAAAAAAATATAAAAAAATGACGTAATATTTTGGCGCCAAAATGTAATTTGAGCTGGTTTCAGATTTCATAAAAATATTAAACATACTTTCTGTTTTCTCAGAAAAATATGGATTTTTTCTCGAATAACCAAGGATCCATCCTTTCGAAAACCGTTTGCTATATGAAAATTGGACTTACACAGATTTTATGGTGAATTTGCAAACACGATTATTGACCGCCGACCGGCTAGCCGGTTTGTACATATGCGCACAAATCCGGCAGGCCGGCGGATACATATGAGGGGTACATCTTACAACCGATCAATGCATTACATCAGAAAAAACATCGATGTATATTTTAAATGTCCATCTCTAGTTCTACTCAACAACCAGAAACTAAGATGGCGGGTTGGCCGATGGGCATGACCAAAGTGACGTCATATGTTATTGTAGCAATTTTAGAAAGCTGTAAAAGTAATGTTGTCTCTTCTTACATTAATACAATCACATGCGTGGGAAATGCATACAATTTTTTTATTTCTGTGTTGAAATGCATCGTATTTCTATAACGTACTAATATATAGGTCATATATTTCTAGTCCTCTTCTTTCTTTTGTCATTGGTACCGGTCTACCGGTGTACTAATTTTGTCTATGGTTTAGTAGCTCAAACATTTCACTTTTGGAACTCTTTATACCACCGAATATGCAGATTAAATAAATAGCACATAATCGCATATAGCTACCTACTTTACGTGTTGATTTTTTTATTAGATATTTTTATATTCTTATTTCTGACTACAAAAAACTAGTCATTTTTAGATTATATCAATAATTTAAAAGTACGCCATCTCTCGCCGAGTGTCTATTCTATTTGCACAAAATCAAGACCGTATTAACTACTAGCGGCCCGCCCCGGCTTCGCACAGGTAATTACGACTATAAATTGAGTTGTAAGCTATCCTATCAATTTGGATCAAATTGCACACGGTCTGCAAATCAAATTTAAAATTGGTTCAGTAGTTTAAGAGTCCGTCGCGGACAAAAAATGTGACACTTAATTTTTATATAATAAAGGTTATGGAGTTTTTGCTATTCACCGTCAGATTGTTTTAGGAATAAGGTGGTGCCAGGCCAGCTTTCCACCCTCCATCACGCCGCACATAGGCGACACGTTTCGTCAAGCCATAATTTGTGATCGGCCCCTCCTCACCCCCTACCCCGATTTTACCACATGTGACCGAATCACCCTGAGACATACAGTTGTTAAGCCACATGTGCCTGTAATTTCACTAGCCCTCAAGGACTGCTGATGACATGGTGACAGATTTTCTACTTGACGGTGGTAGCTAGCCAGGCGAGCATTTGAAAAATTATCTTCCACCATTCACCACATGGTGGATCCACCATCATTTGGAGCGGCGGTGGGGTTCGAACAATGGACCTGCGACACGGCAGTCCATAGCTGTTACCACTCGGCCATCATTACTTCATATAACTTCATAATGAATAGAATAATCCTATATTTAAAATGATAATTTTAGGTGTTATGCACAGCGTGGATTTTAGTCTGAACAGAATAAGAACTACTATAGTTAAAAATATTTTATAATTAGAGAATTCGTGTTTAATTGACACCAATGTGTAAAAGTGCAATGTCCTAATGCACTTACCTACATTGCACTTGTGAGCCGATGGTGACGATGACAGTCTTCTCACGTAATGGTCCTAGTTCAATAAGCTCGTAAATGTGATTCACGAGCGTGCTCGTTATTTCATTCCACTAAAACTGGTTAAACAGTGTCGAACTATCTGATGGTTTTTTGTTTCAGGCTTTCCCACTGCGCCAGATCCGATACATAACGTCCCTACTGTTTTATAATAAATGACACATAATCGTGACGGGATATAGACCTGTGTTTCAAGGTAATTTTAATAGAAAGCTTACCGTATTTTCATAAATTTATCAGAGCGTATGGTCGATGTGACATTGGTTGTTTTTGGTTGGTTGTGACCTATTTGGCGCAACAAATAAGCATTGTAATTCACCGGGGCAATGCAGCCAGCATGTTGGGCACGCTTTGTGGGCTAAAGCATTTGAAACGTCTTTGCTAGGCCTACAATAACATATGCTTTCGTTGTAATAGATAGCTGTAGGGATTCTTAAAGTTTGTAGTGTTTTGTGAATCAGGGTATACCGACAAGTATTTTAATTTAATAAAAATATACAAGTAATTTTGTATATTTTTTGTGGGTTACAAATAAAACAACATGGATGGTTTACCATTATCGCCACGCAACTTTTGACGTTTTTCTTTCGTCGCCTCTTACGACTCGCACATGAAGATATGGCGGGGGTGCAATTAAAGCCCGGCACCCCAAGCAGAAAATAAATCCACATGTTTAAAAATATTTAAAATGTCAAAAATTACAACATTACAATTAAAAATTAAAATTGTCCTAGTGCGTGTTAGGCTTCGCTGTGTAAGTGAATCGCAATAGCCCGTAAATGAAAAATAATATTATTGGTTTTTATCACGTCACAGCTTCAAACATTATAATTCGGCAATTTCATTATTAGATGATATAGTTCATTGTTATATGGGCTTGGTGATGCATTGAAATTGCAGTTTCCGAACAAAGGTTTTTGAAATCCATCCAGTAACAAAATGGTCATAAATTGACAACTTGACGGCCCTCATTGTTTTTAAGATAAAACTATATATCTCTGTTATGTAAATGTATATATTTATAAATATATTTCTACTAAACGAGTTCAAGACGAAAATAGGTACCGGACATGCTAGGGTAGTGTAAGTAGGATCAAAATAAATAGCGACTCTAGTACCGAAGCAATAAGGTGTATTTTATCTCGCAGAGAACGGAGTACCTAATAATGATATTCACCTACAAGGCGTTTTTCTATCGCATAGCTCTGATCACTTCAGACGCGGAACGCACCGTATAATAATCTCGTTCGGACGAATACGATGATATACCTTTAGCTTGTACTAAATTTTTTATTTTTTTTTACATTAGATGGGTTTGCGTTTGACTTCATCTCACCTGATGGTAAGCGACGATGGAGTCGAAGATGAATCACGCTTGCCCAGAAGAAACCTATTTACTCTTTTTTTGAAAACACCAGGATCATACGCACCTGGAAAGACTGACGATGGGAGAGAGTTCCACTGCTTCGCTGTTCGCAGGATAAAAGAGAGAAAAGAATCACTAGACTTATGCCTAATCGAATTTTATTTGCTAGTATTTTGTTACCTAGATGACCGTTTTTGCTTCTCTCTGCGCGCCCTTCCTTACCTTCTACCGATAGGCACATAATTTCTATAAGGTAGTTTTTCTATGGAAGCTTCAATAGTCGGTATCTGTCTGTCGCTAACAGAAGATCGGATATGGTGCAGTAAGTAATTATGTCGGCACTCGACACCACCGTTGTTGTTGGTGACTGGTTATTGCAACGATACGTTATTGTGACGCGCACAATGAAAACGCGCGTGACAAATGTGGCGGACATGCGGAAAATTGGAAAAGTGTGGGTCAATTGCAGCCTTTTGTAGTACTTACCTACCTAGATTTTATTTTGTTTTTTTTCAGCAAGGCGGCAGATACATTTCCACTATTATAAATGTTGACATAGACTACGGTTCTATAAGTAGAAACGAACAATGTTCCTTTTATATGCGTTTTGGTACTTAGGTACTACTTTCTAGGTACATATATACCTAATATTATGAGAGATAATTATCTAGCTGTAATGCCTAAAAATAAGCATAGAAAATATAATATTTTGTATACTATTACTCCTCACTAAAATTAAAAAACATAGGTATGCTAAAAAAAACGATATTGTTATAAGGCGATCCTGGCCAAAAAACGCCATACAAGAATTAACTTTTCTCAAAGAAAAAACTCGGTTATTAAACTGAAAAAAATATATGTTATTTTTAAGCATATTCTTGAGTTAATTCATAAATCTGATCCACATAATAAATAACTTCACTCGATAGAAAAAAATCCTAAAGTTACCTCTATTTCGAATTTAAAAACGATTTTTGACTCCCTTTTTACCAATCTTTAATTTTAAATTATTTTTTTATACATTACTTATCAATAAAAGTAATTAAATCATAAATAAAAATGTAAAAAAGTTATCATGTTAATTGTATATGATTTTTTAACATGAATTCATGGCATCAGAGCTCGCTCACTTGACCGCCAGTGCGCTCGCAGAGCTCGTCGACGTAGGACCTGTGTCAATTTTTTCGATCTACGCAGCGCCACACAGAACAGGATCAAAATGAATATCAAACAACAAAATAAAACATGCTCTGGGCTAACTTTCGACTCGTTACGCTTATCTTGATGACTTCCTGATTGACGGTGAATGACAATTGATTTCGTAAGTAGTGAAAGTTAGTATCGTGAAGGTAATGTAATTAATTAATTAATTTAATAATGTGTGTTAATATTAAGAAAAGGGCTGTTTTTTTTACAAATAAATGGAACTTTGAAATAACTTGTCGAACTCGGTACTGTGATAGTTCCAAAGTACCTATTATCACAGTAGCGCAAAATATTCTTCGAAAGGTTATTTTGTACTTTTGGGTGTTGAAGTCGGTTCCATTTTTTGGTAAAAAAAAATATTTTTGAATCTTTTTAGTTACCCTTGCTACTTACGGGATCGATTGTCATTCATTGTCAACGACTATATCATCAAGATAGGTCAATATGTTTCAGTTATTGGTGTGTAACTCAAAAACGACTTGAACGATTTTGATAAAATTTAAATGAGACTAGACGACAAGCATCAGCTTTCAAACAAAAAAGAATTTTTGAAATCGGTTCACACAGTCAAGAGTTGCGGAGGTAACAAACGTAAAAAAAATAGACGAATTGAGAACCTCCTCCTTTTTTGGAAGTCAGTTAAAAAAGGGGGAGGTCCTCAATTTGTCCGTTTTTTTTTACCGAACCGATTTTGATGATTTATTTGATTTGAATGTTGATGATTGTCGTGTGATTTTATTTAAATTTCATCAAAATCGATCTAGCCGTTTTTTGAGTTACACTCCAATAACTGAAAGGTTTTTTCCTATCTTGATGATATAGTCATTGCCAATGAATGGCAATCGGTCCCGTAAGTAGCAACGGACACTAAAACGGGTGAGAATTTTTATTTATCAAACCTACTTCAACACCCAAAAGTGTGAAATAACTCTTCGAAGTCGGGACCATGTGCACAATATTGTGATAATAGGTACTTTTGAACTATCACAGTACCGACTTCAACAAGTTATTTCGCACTTTTGAGTGTTGAAGTCAAGCCCATTTTTCGGTAAAAAAAAAATATTGAATTTAGTATTGAATTTGTTAGTAAATTTGAGTCGTCTTTTTTATGATTATAGAAATAATAAGTGACATTAAGCGATTTTTAAAACTGGATGGATATAAATTAAATTATAAGTAAAAACATAAATCTGGCTGTATGGAAACTCATGTCACGTCACGACCATGATATGCGATGTCACACCCGTGACTTGAACTAGTTTTTTGATAACTTTCTAGGTTCAATAACCTTGCTAAAATGCAATGAAATTATTGTTTTTATATCTAGTTTTAGCCAAATGCCTAGTATTTCGTACCCAGGGTCTAAGATAATGAAGTTAATAATCAAAGCCCAGTGTATGGGTATACACTGGGCTTTGAGTATTAACTTCATTACCATATATAATCAAATCTGTACTTTAGTATAGATTTACTCCACCCTTTTTTAATTATTATATGATAATAATAATATATATATTATAAATTCAAAAGGTAGTATGTGTTTTAGCTTCTTAACCGACTTCAAAAAAGGAGGAGGTTTTCAATTCGTCTATTTATTTTAAATGTTTGTTACCTCAGAACTTTTTACTGATAAACCGATTTATATGATTCTTTTTATATTTTAATGTTTGTCGTATGGTCCTATTTAAATTTCATCACAATTGGTCAAGCCGTTTTTTAAGCCGTCGGCCCCGGTTGTTGTCTCACGATGGCAGTAGTATCAGCATGGTAGTAGGGCGTTTTGCATTTTGAATGCCCGCCTGGCTAGCTACCACCCTTAAGAAGAAAATCTGTCGCCAAGCACCTAACGGTGTGTTCCGGCAGCTGTCCTTGAGAGTTCTAGGAGTAATTCTAGGGTAACCTGAACAACATCCTAGACCACATCTTTAATAACCATCAAGTGAGATAGTAGTCCAAAGCTAGCCTATCAATAATTATAAAAAAAACATGCATTTATTAATACTCGTAGTAGAATGATACACAAAGTTGTCAGTGACTATGATTAAATGAAATCATCAACATTCATTTTAGCACCTTTGTGGCAAGCCCGCAGTAGCCACTTAATCGATCATTAATTATGTATTACTGATAATTAATTAACCTCAGTCACAAACGAGATGCCCTTAGTCTGCCATAATGAACACTGCATCTATTAGGATACTACTAGTCATAACAAGCGCTCTAGGCGCACGCCTATTAGTAAGGTACGGACGAACTCAAAAATTTTGCTCTATTTTAGCGAACACGTTTTAGGTACCCACCCCACCAACTTAAGCATAGTAAGGGGTAACCAACTCCAACTTCTTTAACAAATATTTGTAGTTCACGACCGTGTAGAATTAGTTTCACTCATCTGTGGAAACCGCGGTGTAGTTGTACTCTTATCTGTTTTTTAGTTACACTCCAATAACTGAAAGGTTTTTTCCTATCTTGATGATATAGTTATTGCTAATTAATGACAATCGAATCCGCAAGTAGCAAGGGACACTAAAATGGGGGAATTTTTTTTACCCCAAAAATTGAACCGACTTTAACACTCAAGGGTGTGAAATAACTTGTTGAAGTCGGGACCATGCGCACAATATTGTAATAATATGTACTTTTGACCTATCATGGTACCGACTTCAACAAGTTATTTTGCACCTTTGAGTGCTGAATTCAAGCCCATTTTTCGCCAAAAATTTGCTTAACACCGCTGAATGGATTTAGATGATATATCATAAAACGTATTCTAATTTTTATCTCGATTTTCCGAACGGTTCCTGAAGGATCAGGAAAACCAATTTTGATGAATGGAATCTAGATATGTTGTAATTGATTGTTTAAAACTATATCTAACTCGTGTAGTTTTTAACGCAATTTGCGAACCATATACTATTAATATGTACACAATGGTTAAATTAAGGTTAGTAAATTGTTATCACTATTGTTAGGTCCAATGCCAAAAAATATGAGTTCAGTTTATTCTGTTGTATCTCTTTATAC
Source organism: Plagodis dolabraria (assembly GCA_963854805.1). NCBI lineage: Eukaryota > Metazoa > Arthropoda > Insecta > Lepidoptera > Geometridae > Plagodis > Plagodis dolabraria. The sequence continues at coordinate 13,875,896 of OY978441.1, forward strand.
TTGTTATCTGGGGAATCCTCAACTCAACTGTAATAAAATATATATTTAGATTTTTTTTATGTATATCACACATAAAAACTCTTTACATTTTCGCAAGCTCATTGAACCTAGAAAAATATTAAAATACTAGTTCAAAGTCTCGGGTGTGACATTGAGTACCATAGTCGTGACGTAACATGAGTTTCCATACAGCCAGATTTACGTTTTTACTTATAATTCAATTTATATCCATCTAGTATTAAAAATCACTTAATGTTACATATTACTTCTATAGTTATAAAAAAATACTACTTAAATTTACTAACAAATCCAATACTAATGCAATTTCTCAATATAAAAAAATGTTTACCGAAAAATGAAACCGACATCAACACTCCAAAGTGTGAAATAACTTGTTGAAGTCGGTGCCATAATAGTTCAAAAGTACCTAGTATAACAATATTTTGCGCATGAAACCGACTTCGACAAGTTATTTCACACTTGAGTGTTGAAGTTGGTTCCATTTTTTGTTAAAAAAAAATTAAACTCTTTTTAGTGATTCTTGCTACTTACTGGATCGATTGTCATTCACTGTCAAAGACTATAATATCATCAAGATAGGAAAATATTTTTCAGTTATTGGAGTGTCATTCATGATACTTGTCGTTCAATTTCATTTAAAAATCAAACGACAAGTATCAGCTTTAATAAAAAAAGAATTATCAAAATCGGTTCATCCAGTCAAAAGTTCTGAGGTAACACACATAATAAAAAATATAGACTTATTGCGAACCTCCTACTTTTTGAAGTCGGTTCAGAAGCTAACACACATACTAACTAACTGAGTTTATTATAAATATGTTAAAAACCTTATCTTACAATTTTCATAAACTACTTTTATATAGTAACTTAAAATTCATTTATTAATTTTTAATTCCAAATAACATTTTGATTTATAACAGTGCGCGTATAGACACATTATATCTAAATATAGTATCTGTTGCCCTGTTTTATGACTTAATTTTTTTTAGTTTTACGGGATATGGTTCTACTGTATCTTCAATAATGGACACTATCTGGCAAATTTTATTTTTATTTCTGGCCAATTTTGCTAGAAGGCAAATATCTGCCTGAAGATGATTGCCTTAATGAGCGATGATTATGAAGTAAGATTTGTACTCATTGACTTTGAATTGAGCACTAGCAGTACAGGACAGCTTTATGAAATTTATTACAATGGGGCTCCTGTCACAACCAAGACAATTGATACATATTTTTAGTTTCAAAAATGCTCTCTATAAGCGGTCAACTTAACAAGTATCGTTTTGGATAATATCTTTTTTATTAAACTTGCAAAACAGTTCATTGGAATGAGCTTAAATTATATCAAAAATATTGTGAAATTTGGTTTTATTTTAAACGCGAGATATAATTCTTTGAGATTTGTTATTATGTTGAATACATGGTCTGAAAATAATAATTTAAAAAAACTTAACTAAAACTAAACGATTCTGTCTCGACCATGGGCCACTCGCCACAACCGTGGTTCTATGAAAACCACGGTTGTGACGTCCATGGATGTGAAATGTTCGCACCGTGCCATAACTACAAAGATTAAACAAAAGTAGCCATCTTAAAACAATCACTAGATTAATTGTTATTAAACACACCAAATTAATAAAAATCTGCGAAGACATATTCATAAATACATATTTTAAGAGCCACGGTCTTGACAGCATAAGGGTACTCGTTTTACAAAATAACTAATATCAAACTTATTTTTACGCAGCTATATCACTCGACGCCATTAATTAATAGGACAACTGTGACAGACAGACTTGTTACTGAATTCTGGGAATCTCACATGACATGGTTGTGACATTTAATGTGTTCTTTTAATGAAGTTTATGTATATATATATTTATTTAAAATATAATAATATTACCAAATTACCATTTATGAATAGGTGCATTAAACGGCTTTCTCTATAATCAGTACTAATATTATAAATGCGAAAGTAACTCTGTCTGTCTGTTAGGCTTTCACGCCAAAACTACTGGACTGATTTGAATGAAATTTGGTATGGAAATAGTTTGAGACCCGGGAAAAACATGGGATAGTTTGTATCCAACTGCGCAAAAAGAGGTTAATGTTTTTGCGCGATAACCGACAAACGCGCGGGCGGAGCCGCGCCTGGAAAGCTAGTAAAAATATAATTGAACCTTAATATATTAATTTAATGTAGTTCTCACAAATAAAAGTGTTTTTCTTAAGAATGATAATTTACCCATCTAAAATAACCGTAGGTACACAATAAACTGTATAGATATATAAACACTACTGTACTGATCGAACCCCTACAAGACCCGATTATTTTTCCGGCGTATGTACCAATACACGACAAATGTTAATTCCATTCTAAAATGTCATACTGACGTGATCTCCGCTACGTAGGTAGGACTGTACTGTACCTTACCTGGAGAGCTAAAAGCGTGCACGCGGCGCATCGCACACAACTCTGTGTCGCGTAAATGAATACGTCGCGCTCGCATAAAATACCTAAAGTCCGTGGAAAGCCTCGCCTTAATGAGTATACTGGAAATAGACGCTTGATGGGGCTGACTTATACACTCCTTTGCAAAACAAAACGGGCACCTAACAGTTATTGGATTTTCTATGCATAATATTATTTGTTGTAGTAGGTAGGTATGTCATTAGTTTTATATAGTTTTTAACACTTAAATCCTGGAATGGGTGTTTTAGCGAATTTAAACAGAGCTAAAATGGACTATTTTATGACTATATATATATATAATAAAATTAAGATGACAAGTCATTTATGGTAAGTAAATAAAAAATACAGAGGAATTGAGAACCTCCTTCTTTTTTTGAAGTCGTTTAAAAGACAATATGAAATAAAAATTAATAACGAGTATGACCTCCCCTTGCAGCGATTACGGCTTTCCAACAGGCTTTCGATGGTGTCCTGTGGATTTATTTCCCATTCAGCCGAGATCACACGTTGATGTTTTATCTTGCATATAGGGATTGCAATCCGGAAAAACGGATCCAGTAATCCGGCGGATCCGGCATCAATAAACGTTTACCGGATCCGGTACCAATACACCAGATCCGGTGCTAGCAATTTTTAGCAAATAATAGATCTGTTGGTAGTAGACACTCGCGTGGTGTTCAGTAGTGTAGAGTATCATTCGCCTCGCTCTAGTCAATAAATATGTGTTTTGTTTTATTTTTTTTCAATGTGAATATTGATTTTCTTATATATATATAATGAATACTTCGATAATTATTACTTAAAACTCTGCCTTTATCGGTCCCAAGCCCGGATGAGAAAAGAGGAGGGTTGGCTTGGAGAACTTGACCTACTCAGCCGTGAAATCGTCAACGCCGAGCATCGGGCGGTGGTAACTAACCCGTATCTTGGCTTTCAGTGGCCTTGAGGATCTAAATCCCCTCGTGTTTTGGAGCCCATGTTAAAAAGTTTATAAACCAAAAAAAAATTGCGAACAGCGTTCATAAACGCTATGTGACAAAACGCAAGTTCAATTAATGATCTAATAAAATTGGATACCAAAAAATACGGATGGGTAATTAGAAACAATCGCCTAGAACCTCTGTGGTATGAAGGTCATCCAACACTGTAGAGTCCATTATAATAAATGATTTAGAGGACGATGATATCGATCAAACGTATGATAGCTCAAACGACGAAAGTGATTGCAATTTTTGAGTCTTGATTTGAAAATTTATGATGTTTATGGACTCTGTTTTTTGCATCTTACCACAATGTTAGAAAATAGTTCTTGTCGCCAGTTCGATTTTTTGTGGATTAGTTAGTTGGGTATTTATGATCAATGGCTAGGGAGCAATTATTAATTCAACTTTAACCGTATTTCGGTGAATTAGAGTGATCTCCGGTGGTAAGGTTGATTAGGCGTTTACTGTATCTACAGGTTCTAGACTCTGAAGCCTACAGTTATTATAAGTCTATATTTTAAGTAATCTACAAGATTTGCATGCCTGTAATTTGGTAAAATGTGTCAGATTTAATATTTTTTCTCTTTACCTTTATAACTCGCACATAATGCAACAAATTTTCATTTAATTTAAACCCACATAATATTTCAGATAATTATAATGCGCACTTTAACTAAGTTTTGATTATTGTACCTAAATCGGAAGACAACATGTTATTGTACTCGTGGTATATGATATTATAATAATAATAATAGTTTTATTTCACAAATAATGTACAATTTGGTTACAAACTAAATAAGGTTCTTAATATTATAAATTGTGACAAAAAGCTATGGCTTGTATGTTTGCCTAGTCTGTTATTCGCACAGAACCTACACTAAGAAAATAATTTCTTGTGTTGTAGGCTCTGCATACCCTTCAAGTGTACAATAATATTAAACATGACAAGAAAAAATTAAACAATTACAACAAATTACGTATTACATTGTGGTACATAACTACGTCAAGTTGTGTATTACCTCTTAAAAGTAAATAAATAAAATGAAAATAAAGGAATGTATTTGAAAGTTACTTAAATTTTAAATTTTTAATATTACAATTTATCTAGGTAAGTACGAGTATTTAGATAATAATATAACTGTGTGTTTACGATGGGTATTGAAGGAATAAGTAAGAAAAAAGAATGAGTGTGATTGAGAGTGTTTGTATGTGCGTGTGAGAGGGTGTGTGTGTGTGTGTGTGTATGTGTGTATGAATTTATGTGGATGTGAGTGCGTACATAATAGGAAAAATATATTAAATTTAAAGGATATCATAACTTAGGAAGTATGCAAGACACAGAAGAAGAAAAAGGGTATTAGTCAGTACAGGATTATCCAACTGTTTTTAACAATTGCTCAGTTTCATCATAGCTGAGTTTAATCAGCCAATCGTGTACTGCACGTTTTCCGTTTCTCTTGTTTAATAATACGAGATCTTTAATTACTCTACTAGCTTGATTATATAAATGAGGGCCCATAAAACGCAGATAGCGTTTAGCAAATTTTGTGTTAAGTTTCGGCTTAGTATAAACAAGGTCTTTCCTTCTTTTGTTGTTTGACTGATTTGGTTGTTTGTGTTGATTAAGAATACTTTCATATATATATAATTGACGAACAGTCAGTACTTTACAATCCTTGTAAAGTTCAAATGTTGGGTACAAAATTGGCCTATAAGTAGCTACTTTTAATATAGCTCGCTGCGCGCGCTCTAGCGTTATCATGTAACAGCTGTATGCTCCTCCCCAAGATGTATTGCAGTATGTAAGGATCGACTTGCAAAGTGCGCTGTAAACATCAATAATTAATTTTCTATCTGCGACCTCTCTTAAGTTTTTAAATACATAAATTAGCTTACGAACTATGCTACTAAGCGTCTTAATATGTACATTCCATGTCATTCTACAATCCATGATTACCCCCAAGTACCTTATACAAGAGGCATTTTTTAATTTTGGACATTGACAAATGTAAGGCACACAATCCCTTGAATGTACCTTTATATATTCTATATTAGGTAGTGGAAGACGAGGGTTATTAAATGTTATAAATTTTGTTTTATGTACGTTAAGAGAAAGAAGATTATCTTGTAGCCATTCATTAACAATTTTCATACCCTTTTCAGCCCTCAGTTGTGCTTCTTCCCAGCTTTTACCAACAAAAAGTATGGCAGTATCATCTGCGTATGAAAAAATGTGTCCATGATCCAAATTTAAATTGCACAGATCGTTTACGTACACTAAGAAAAGGCTCGGACCCAAAACGCTTCCTTGGGGAACGCCATAATTGGTTGTTGCTGCATCACTAATTTGATCACCTATTTTGGTCCTCTGTGTTCTTTTCTTGAGGTAATCTTCCAAGAGACATAAAGCCCTATCTCGTATGCCAATGTGTCCAAGCTTCTTCACTAGTATAGGAACAGAGACGGTGTCAAAGGCTTTGGCGAGGTCTAAGAATATCCCTATGACTTTATTATGGTTGTCAAGTTGATTAATAATAAAGTCAGTAACTCCCAGCACAGCATCCGCAGCCGATCTACCAGCTCTAAATCCAAACTGATTTGGGAAAAGGATATTATATTTATCGATATACGAAATAAGTCGTGTCTTTATAATTTTTTCCAGTATTTTAGAAATAGTAGGTAATATTGAAATAGGCCTGTAGTTTCGACGTTGTCTCTGTTTCCTGCCTTGTGAATGGGAGTCACAATGGATGTTTTAAAAATAGTTGGATATGTTCCAGAATTTAAACTTAAGTTGCAAACATGATTAATTATAGGTACCAGTATCGGAGCTGCTTGTTTTATCATTTTAGTTGAAATACCATCAAATCCACATGCACAGTCATTTTTCAAAGTTTTTATAAGACTGAGGATCTCAGTTTCATCAGTTTGTAACAAGACCATTGAATTTGATTGCGATGCATTTACTGTCGTATAATAATCACCTCTGCTGTTAATTTCACTAGCAAGATTTTTTCCTATTTTCGCAAAATAGTTATTGATGAAGTTAATGGAATCACTAGGAGTAGGTTTAATTTTCAACAATATCTCATTAGAATTTCTTGATTTTTCTGAACATGTAATTTTTTTTAAGGTTTGCCAAGTCTTTTTTATATTATTTTTATTCTTTTCGAGCTCTCTTTTTTGATAATCAATCTTAAGTTTTTTTAATAATTTGGTACAATAATTTCTATATCTAATGTATGTTATTTTTAAAATATTGTTATTTGAAGTTTCTTTTAAACGTATATGCATCTTGTCTCGTGTGCGAATACAACGAAGAATTCCTGGTGTGATCCAAGGCTTAATAATACGCTGGTTTAGAGGAATTTTGAAAGTACTAGTGTTAAGCTTTACAATTTCAATTAATTTATTTATCAATAATTCAGCTGCAATGTTAGCATCTAAACACTGTAGCACCTCTGAGAAGCTATGCGCTTTTATTTGCTGGTCTATTTTAAGAGTATCCACCTTTGTTACGAATTTATTCGGAGAATGTGATGGTGAGGTATTTTTAATGTTGAGTATGGTAGGATAGTGATCTGTTACAGCGGTACTAATCACTACTGCTGTACACTGGCTCTTACTCTTTAGCATTATATGATCCAAACAAGAACTACCTCTAGTAGGTATGTTATGGCTTGGCAGAAATCCGTGGCTACTCAACAACTCTAAATACCCTGCAGAGTGTTTGTCCATATTATCTGGGTTAATGTCAATGTTTATGTCTCCTATTACGGTTGTCGTCTGATATCTTTTGCATTTCAGAAGGATATTGTCTAATGAATTCATGAAACGTTCAGTCGTGGTGAATGATGGGGACCGGTACAATGCAATTATGGCAGTACTGCGTCCTATTTTAATTAGCAGACAATTGGCTTCTTCGAAATCTGGTTCCTCAATAAATATATCTAAGCTAGGCTTAAAATAGGCTACAATGCCACCATTTTTGTTATAACAATTTCTTGTATAAGCAGAATTGTAGTTTTCAAGAGCCGGAAAGGGTTTGTCATTTTGTATCCAACATTCTGTTAAGATTATAAGATCACAATTAAAACCAAGCCTGACTAGGAGAAGTTCCAATTTATGGAAGTTCTTGTTAATGCTCCTTATGTTCAACGCAAGAATATTTATACATTTATTATTTATTGAGATAAGGGTTTTACACGATTCTGGGGTACATGATTTTGCTTGAGCAATAGACAAATTATCTATAAGGTGGCATAATTCATATTGTGGAGATTTATCCATAATTGTTGTGGTGGAATAAATGTGCACTTTTGATGGTCCTAAAAGATTTGCTCAAAATCATTAAGCAAATTATATCACAGCTATTTTCTTCTTTAATATCCTTTAATATGTTTGAAGGTGATGTGTTAGTGTGATAGTGTATGTAAGTGGTTAAAATAAAAATGTAAATTGTGTATGAGTTGTTCATAATTATGTAAATGTGTACGATAATGTGTCGTAAATAGTGATATGTTACTAGGTTATTATATGGTAGTCCTAAATTAATAATAATAATATTTTTTTTGAATACAATATGACAATAGAAAAGGCACTTTGTTTACTAACTAGTTTTTTTGTTTGAGTTCCTCAAGCTGCTGTTCACTCGTGATAACGATTGGCGGCGCGCCTTCTGTTTTCCGCAGAAATACTTTTCCATTAGCAGACCAACAAAAGTCGTAACTACATGTCTTTGAAACATCACGTGCCAGAAAGTAGAGTCTTTTCGCTTTGGGTGTTAAAAACTCCGACACGAATACGGGGCATTTTACACCTTCTATACCTAGTGTATTTGTGTTCAATCTGTTCGTGGTGTTAGAAGCATTGTATTTCTTAACGGCTAGAAGAGTTTTTGATTTTTGCAAGTTCGTCGCAAAAATTACCACTAGTGGACGCTCACTATTCGGTTTCCCCTTAATGCGATAAATATCTGTAACTGCATTTTGATGGACTTCAGCCCCAATTTTAGAGTGCAATTTTTCCACAATAGAAGCTAAGTCTTGTTTTGACTCATTCGGTTTAGATGGAATTCCTCGTATTTCAATGCTAGTACTTCGGGAAAATCTTTCTAGTTCCTCGATTCGATTTTCTAACTTAATAATATGGCTATTTTGCGTCACTTTCTCACCCTCAAGAGCAACTACTCTCGCGTTCATTTCGTCATATTTTTGCATGTAGAAATCAAGAGATTTTTGCAACTCTGAATGTGCTTTTTGAATATCGGCATTACTTTTACGAACTTCCTTTATTTCGGATAGAACTTTTGTTAACAATACCATCATTTCCTCTTGTTTATCCGGATTCGGGACTGCCACCGGAGAGTTAGGAGAGCTATTAGGTCGCTGACGTTTGGTGCGAACCGTCGGAGTTGCAACTGCGGAGTCTTGTATTTGAGACTTAGGTGGTGAGTGATACATATTTTGAGTGGAATACGTTACTAGGAGAATAGAAGTGCCAAAAAGTAAATTTTAGCTATTTGTATTTTAATGGCGTTTAATGATAATAATGTCGGTCAGTGACTATTATGTTCATAACATAATATATGTGTATCAGCCAACCCTTTCAGGGATATACAGGCGTGACGAAAGGAATCACTTGTCCGTTCTGATTACCAGGCGATCATAAAATGTTTGTAGTACTGACCGGATACGTATGCGCTGTAGTGAATGAACTCTCGTGTGACTGGTCGCTACGCTTGTTTGCGTAGGTAGAAAGTAGGCGGGGCTTCGTGCTGCTCAAGATGGCGGTGTAGGCGCAGGCGGAGCCAATCGGAGCTTCGATCCTTCCAATATGGCTGCTAGTTACGATGACCGCAGTGTTGTCGACACACGTGAAGGTTTATGCACTCCTATTTTCGTAAACGAATTAAATTAACTTTTACTGTTAAAATAAATTACTGAATAAAAATTGACACAGTTCTGGTACACGTCTACTCTATGTCGAGGTCCGGAGGGAAGGGGGGATATTCAATTTTATATATACATTTTTAACACTACATTTCTTGTTTTATTTAATTTTTTGATGAAAAACTAGCTAATATTTATAAATTAAGAAACAAGTACTATTATAAGTTTAAGTGAAATTATTTTTTTTTTATGCCTGATAGGTTAGCCTTTGACCACTATCTCACCTGATGGTAAGTGATGATGTGGTCGAGGATGTTGTTCAGACTAACCTAGAGTTACTGGCTCTCAAGGACAGCTGCCGGAACACACCGTTAGGTGCTTGGCGACAGATTTTCAAATTGAGGGTGGTAGCTAGCCAGGCGGGCATTTGCAAAGTGCCCTACCACCATGCTGTAACGACTGCTATCTTAAGACAACAACCGGGACCGACGGCTTAACGTGCCCTCCGAAGCACTAAATTATTTATTAATTATGAATTTAAATTATTTATATATAAATTATTTTTATATTAATTTAAATTATTTATTATTATTATTTATTATTTACGAATTATGCTGCCTACCTACTTCAAATGCTTTCATCACTAATTTCCGGCAAGTTTAGACCTGGCAGACCTTTTGATCCATAATCAGGCGTTTCTTGGCTATCATTTGGCGCAAGTCCCATCGGGGTACTCGATGAGGTAGGTTGAGCGTGTCGGAAGGGCATATTTTTGGGGTTCTGCCAAGTACTTCCGGCAGGGTGCGCAATGACAGACCAACTTTTTTTTACATTATTAATCAATGGTTAACTGTTGTCATCACTTTAATTAGGGTACCACATGAGGTAATTTTCACAAAAAAATTACGTACAAAAATATCGATTATTTCCGTGACCCGGCAGGATCGGCTCTGGCAGACCTAATTTTTTTTACGTGTTGGAGTGTCGGTTAACGATCTAAAGATAGCCTATTGGGGTACCCGATGAGGTAGGTATTTTTGCAACGGGCTCTCGCACTATATTGTTTTATAACACAGTCCAGTAAATGACGTTTATAAAATGAATAATCTAATGTACGTTTATCACTGAATACCTAGTAATCTAAGAAATTTCCAATTTAGGAACGGCATATATCTTACGTTATAACGACTAAAAATAATATTAGGTATGTGATCCTGTACATGTCATTGCTCAGATGATTATTAGATGTGTGATAAATTTTATTCACTGAAACGTATATTGTTAACTTAATACTTTCCTACTCTGACAAAATACTAGAAAAGACGGAGGCTCGTAAAACATCAAAATGAAACCACACTTCTATACATGTGTGCGATAGAAGTGTTGCCATATGAAACCAAAAATAACTAATTTGTATGATTTATGGGAGAAAAAGTTTGAAGATATAAATGTACAGCAAAATCTGTTCGTAAGAATACTTCGCAATAACGTATTATTATTTATATATGAAGTTTGTGCAATATTCTTATAATACACACGATTATTGCTTAATATGTTTCGCATTTTTTTTAAAGATATGCTAGACGTTATATTCTCTAGGAATAATTGACCAAAGGCGTGTTATGTTACGTATATGGTAAGGTTTCGTCGCTGGTGCCGTAGTTGAAAAGAAAACTACTCGCCGCGTAGTTGGATGTATGTTGTTTGTCCACGTATTTAGAAGAAACTATAAATTGTATTGCAAAAATTCTTATTTCATTTAATAAAAGACTTACAACTTAGAATTTACTGTCATTTTTATCGAAATCGGTTAAGTAATATTCCAGATATAAAAATTTATAATTTAGAAATTTTAGCGTTTCAAGGACTCTGTACAAACTACTTTATCACTTATACTATGTAATTAAGGGATAGGTCAAACTTAATACTGCAAAAATTGGATGTTACATTTACAGAGAGTGTGAATAGTAGTGATGTGTGTTTGAAAATTAAACGAATTACCCAGTGAAGATTTGTGAATATTTTTTTAGTTGCAAACATAACTAGTAAATACTTTTAAAAATGCATGTTAAAAGTAATTAAAAAAAAACTAAACTGACTATAATCTTAATAACTAAAAGGGAGAAATAACCTCAACAAAGAGTTAATTTTCGTACCTACTTAGGTAGACGTCCAGATTTTGATTCATTTATTTTTCCCTTTTTGGGTAATTACAATATTTTAAAGTTGGTTTAATTTTCATAAATTACTTTTAGCACAATATCTATTTTAGGAAAAGGTGACCTTCGAATTTCTAAGGGTTCATAGTTTACTCTGTAACCCCAAAAAACTATTACAAGTTAATTCATTATAAAAATCTATTTATCTGAATCAAAGTAGTACAAAATGTTCCGAACAGTATAACTGTAGTAACAGTATCCTTCCTCATGTTTGCTGAAACCTAACATCATGAAATGGACAAGGTGAATACCTTCATCAATTGTATGATTATATTTAAAAAAAAAATGCAAAACAACAGTAAAAAAATTATACACGAACCGACTATTAAAAACTGCACACTTTTGGAAACAACCTAAAGTGTATGTCTGGCAACACTTTACGATTGCACTGTTTACATTTTGGTTCGAAGTAATAACCTTATTTGCGTAGTATAGTATTAAAGAAAGTACATTAAATTCAATATCTACGTGTGAAAAGTAATTCCAGATAAATTTTTTTCACTGAATATGATCTGTTTTTATGTGTATGTCTCCAGCTTACTCAATTGAAATTTCTTAATTCTGAATATGCCAATATTTAGAGCCGATTTAGTGCAATTATGAATACCAACTCAAAATTTAGGTGCCAAATAAACTTCGATGCTACACGTGATTATTAGTGTGTTAGCTGGCGTTATGGTCTCCAGCTGACACATGCTGTATATACGAAACGGCTGAAGATGTGATTATATACTATAGCCAGAGATTTAGCGCATAATTTGTGCCAGTGGCACAAAAAAATTGAAACGCCCTACTTGAAAACTGTAGTAGTAATGACCCGATTACAACGTGTAAGCTGGAGACCACGTGTCTACAGCTGCTCATCTGTATCTTCTGAACGAATGGGCCTACGACTTTGTTTAATATGTCAAAATTTAGCGCCAAATTTGTGCCATCGGCACTAAAATTTTCAAGTCTGTGGCTATTAAGGTTTTGGAGCTACAAGCTCAAATAAACGTGTAAGCTGGAGACACATGTCCCCAGCTAGCACATGCTGCACAGCTCAAACGGGAAAGGCTAGACTACTGTTTAATAGCTAAAAATGTTGGGTAGAATTTGTGCCATCGGCACCAAAATTTTCAAAACAATGGGCCTCATAGTTTTTGCGTAATAAGCAAAAACATTTCTTCCCGCCTAAATATTTAAATATTTCGTTGAAAACGTTACTGAACGCGGCGTTGCCGTCCCGTTCGCTGTAACTGCAATCTGTTTTGAACCTTATTTCTATAGCGTTAGAACTTACTTTTTGCTTTCACGTTAAGGATATGTGGAAGAAGTTACAAAGAAACAGTAAATGTATAGACTAGGAGAAGGTGTTGTGTAGTTTGACAACCATATAATGCCAATATATTTCCAAGATATGTAGGTAGGTATTTTTTCTCTCAGAATGTTGACATATTTACTAGATCTTTATTACATCCTCTTTGTTTGAATGTTGGTAGGTATTTTTTATCTCAGAATGTTGACATATTTACTAGATCTTTATTACATCCTCTTTGTTTGACCAAGATATTGCATTCTAATCTAATCCTACACTCTACATCTATCAGTGATAACTGGTTACGAATATACTGTAATTTTATAATTGAAAAAAAAAAAGATAATTGTTCGTAATTCTGTTATGGAAAACCAACTAAAATTAAGTGATATATAAAAGTTCTTAGTTTGTTTGCAATAGTCCAAATTGGTATAGCATTTACAAGTCATGATCTAGAAAGACAGTAGTTCTGCAATCGCAAAAAAAAATAACAGGCCACGTTTAAAATGATTGTATATGTATCCCGCACACAACAGTATGCGAAGCTAGTATTGTTTTTAGAAGCGGAGTGCATCACTGATGGTAAAGACGTGATACCAGTAATTAAAAGCTTTTTCATAAAAGTAGGTGAAATTTATGTTTTGATTTTGGGGTACCAATGAATTATCTTAAATTGATTTAAACATCTTCTTTACATAGTAGCTTGTGCAATTCTTTGATACCTGATAGGTTAGCCTTTTACCACTATCTCAGCTGATCGTAAGTGACGATTTGATCGAAGATGTTGTTCAGGCTTACTCAAAATTACTGGCTCTCAAAGACAGCTGACGGAACACACCATTAGGTGCTTGGCGACAGATTTTCTACTTGAGGGTGTACGCACATTTTTTTTCGCGAGAAACGCACGCGGCGTGCCAATGTATACCGTTTTCAAAACAGCGGCTGTTTTGTGTGTGATTGTGTTCGGTGCGGTCATCATTATTTTGGGCGTCGGACGTTCATTGGGAGTAAGGGAGCAACGGTTTCCTATCTGCGGGCCTCTACGTTACCATCGGGCTCAAGGGACGATTGATGAAATTAAAATTCCTTAATCTACGACTATTTAACTTCACTTAACGTAGGTTAGGGTGTTTTGCATTAAGCCCCCTTCGACGGAGCGACTAGCGAACCGTTAAGGGGTAAGTTATATATATCGGCTTGTGTCTTCTTGTGACATTCTAGGAAACCAGTCGAATACGCCACGACTTCTTGGTAAAGTGTGGGACTACGGGACATTGAAAAAGGGCCCCCCGCCCATACAGTAAGCCCTCGTAGCGAAGTTTGCTTAGCCATTCTGAATCGATCAGCAAAGTTAAGCAACGTCCGACGCGGTCATGAGTTGGATGGGTGACCGATTTTATGGTGGCCGAGGTGGTTTAGGCATCCGACGCGATATCCGAGGACGCGGGTTCGATTCCCGCCTTGGGCATAACATTTTGTAAATAATGTCTCCAATAATCTGTTAAAAAGAATAAATTAAAATTTTTGTTTTAATATATAATCTTCACTTTGAAAACTATCGCGAGTTTTTTCCATATTAACTTATTTTTTTAGCCATTTTCAAATAAGTTAATAAATAATCAATAAATTAATACCTAGTCAGAAACGATAAACTACATAGGTAGTATCAATTTTTTTTAAGCCATCTTGATGTGTTACGTAGATTAGGTACCCAAAACCGTAATACTTCTTTATTTAAATTAAAAATTGGGAATTTGGAAAAGTAAAAGCAACTCATGCCCTTAAATTTATACTTTATTTCGATCAGATAAACCATGTGCCTTTTCTCCTTCGTCCATTGCCGTGAGACTAGCGAACATAATAAACTCACAATGTAACTTGAGTTGCCAGCTAATATCAAGATAATCTTGTTTGTAATGTATGTAAAGTTTTCCGCCAGATTTCACTAGACGTTTTTAGCGTATGGTAATGAGAAAAAAGCGCTAAAGACCTTGAGAGAAATATTCTAGACCTAGCACCAAATGCGCCAAAACGGTAACAAAGTGAGTGAATGACCGGAGTCGGCGGCAGCCCTGAATGGTGGGGGCCGATGCGGACGTTCTGTTGTTGTAGAATTTATTTGCAATTATGATACATATATGTAATACAATCTAGTAGGATACCGATTGCGGCATGAAGAGTGCTGCCGGGCTAAGAATTAAGTCAGTCATTGAATCTCATTTCGAGTTTCAAGGTGGATCCACGGTGCAACGTTGATCGAAAGCAATATGGTAAGTTCAGTTCTCTTATATTTACTAATCAAGACCAGGGCACAGATTACCTACTAATTTAATATATAACACTGTCCTTTCAAAGAGAAAAAATACCTACAAATTTAATCGCTACCACTCTCAGATCAGTAAACGCAAATACGTGTCTAATGCGCTAGACTTAGTGTTACTTTCGCTATGTACAGCCCGCGATGATAGCAGCATTCACCATTGACCATCATAAGACTGATGCGCTTTCTTAGGGCTGACTTGCCGAATCAAAAATAAAAGATTCATAAAGCAGCCGCAAGCAAGAGACGCGCGGACGTGCAGCGAATTTATGTATCGCTATATCATATAATTTTATAGAACATATAATAATACGTTAAGCATATATTTCTTCTAGTAAAACATTGGTCAACATAGGTGTCATGTTTTCTGTTGCCGCTTGATAGTAAGTGTCTGTCACGTCGCTATTGACAAATGTTTTATTATATGTTTATTTAATATTGTAATTTATAATCTGTTGACTGAATGGCTTATTTTATAATTTATGTAATTTATTTTTAGGACCATGTAAATTTGTTTTTTTTTGATTAATTATTGTAAATGGTATGTCCGTAATAATTAATAATAAATAAATAAATAAATAGTTACAACTTTCCGCTTTGATTTCTGGTCTGTGTGGTTTCTAATGTGTGTGTGGAACACACTTTTTCTCGTTTGGTAGAAAAACACAAAAAGCGGGTTAACAGGACAACAAAATACCGAATGTGTAAACGAAATAAGAATCGCATTAACAGAAGAAGAGAATACCGATTTATCCAGTAAAACAGGAAACGAGTTAAGAGAAGGACATAATAATGATTAACTAAGTAAGCTTAGTAAGACGGAGTTTTTACTCTCCTGTCTTAACAGGAGAGTAAAAACTCCGTCTTACTAAGCTTACTTAGTTAATCATTATCTTATTTACCGCCGGAAATAAGATACAGGAAATTAAATTATATAAACATAATACTGACCTAAATCCTAGCACTAGTAATGGCTGCAAAATATATCTGGAAATCAGTTCAAAGAAGCAATGAAAGAAGACAGTTTGAAGAAACGTTTCAAATTGGCAATTAAAAAAAGATAAAAGCTTTCATAAAAGATACATACAATATCATGACATGCAAACACAAATGCACTATTAAAATAATTGATGACATTTAATACGTTCCTTTGGGAATATTGGACGACCTTCAGGATATGAATATATAAGAAATTATCAGTCCAGTCGAAGAAAATGTATATATACAACTTTTTTTTTATTGCTTATTGGTATGCCTGTGACCACAATCTCACCTGATGGTAAGTGATGATCTGGTCGAAGGTGTTAACAGGCTTAACCTAGAATTACTGGCTCTCAAGGACAGCTGCCGGAACACACCGTTAGGTGCTTGGCGACAGATTTTATACTTGAGGGTGGTCTCTAGCCGGGCGGGCATTCGCAAAATGCCGTACCATCATGCGGTGAAGCTCAAGCCCGCGGTGGGATTCGAATCATGGACCTGCTGCGCGGCAGTCCATATCCAATGCCACTGAGCCATATAACTTTTTCTCACCGTAATGCTTATTTTCACAGAATATGTTGACGACACAGAATTGTTGAATATGTTGACAATCTGCCATACTAACACATTCACACACATTCTGTGAAAATTTCATCCGGTTACCTATTACCGTTCCAAAGATACAGACCTATAAATGTCAGCTATCCATGCTGCTTTGTAATAGGTTCCTGTTTTCTAGTACGGAACCCTTCACATTAACGAAATACACTACGACCTTCCCTACCTAAATTTAAAAACAGACTGCAAAAACATCGCGCTTTATCAAATAATACAAACAACAGCAAGCTAGTGAGATAGGTACATACCTGCTCTACATACGAGTAGGTACGCATGCATGTAGCGACTAGCGAGTTAGCGACCCGACGAAACTCGAGTGTGTTCGAGTACTATGGTACCGAATGTTTCCGAAACCGATGGGAGCTTTTTATACTTATACAGCCGAATGAAATAGGCGCTAACTAGCTACAAACGTGGACTTCCGCGTAATATATCCTTATTCAATACGTCGGATTTTCAAAACTCTAAATAATTTCATTTCAGAACGAAAACTGAAAAACCGCTATAGCAACGATGGGAAGATAGTTTTCGAAACCAGTAACGTTTTAAAACGACCACTCGTAAATAGTGACGGCTTCAATACCTTTGATATCCGGAAAGCATGCATAGTATAAAATATTTGTAAGATTATATTTAAACCTTCATGCTCCTAGCCTATGTCTCAACGGCGTTTATTTTGTATGAAAGCGATAATAGGTTCCAACCCTATAGAAATAAGGTTCAAGACAGATTGTAGCTACAGTTATCGGAACGGCAACGCCGCGTTCAGTAACGTTTTCAACGAAATATTTAAATATTTAGGCGGGAAGAAATGTTTTTGCTTATTACGCAAAAACTATGAAGCCCATTGTTTTGAAAATTTTGGTGCCGATGGCACAAATTCTACCCAACATTTTAAGCTATTAAACAGTAGTCTAGCCTTTCCCGTTTGAGCTGTACAGCATGTGCTAGCTGGGGACATGTGTCTCCAGCTTACACGTTTATTTGAGCTTGTAGCTCCAAAACCTTAATAGCCACAGACTTGAAAATTTTAGTGCCGATGGCATAAATTTGGCGCTAAATTTTGACATATTAAACAAAGTCGTAGGCCCATTCGTTCAGAAGATACAGATGAGCAGCTGTAGACACGTGGTCTCCAGCTTACACGTTGTAATCGGGTCATTACTACTACAGTTTTCAAGTAGGGCGTTTCAATTTTTTTGTGCCACTGGCACAAATTATGCGCTAAATCTCTGGCTATAGTATATAATCACATCTTCAGCCGTTTCGTATATACAGCATGTGTCAGCTGGAGACCATAACGCCAGCTAACACACTAATAATCACGTGTAGCATCGAAGTTTATTTGGCACCTAAATTTTGAGTTGGTATTCATAATTGCACTAAATCGGCTCTAAATATTGGCATATTCAGAATTAAGAAATTTCAATTGAGTAAGCTGGAGACATACACATCTGTTTTTGCAGTGTTTTAATACGCAAGTGGGCTTTTTAGTTTATTTATTCCAAAGTGTGTGTAATGTGCGACGGTCTATCGTGAATGAGGGCAAAATTGGCCGAATTTGGATACGTTTGTGCGAGTAAGTAGTGTCTGACATAAAATTGGCCGAATTTGATGCTTCATATTTGATTTTCATTAGACTCCCTCTTTCTTATTAATTTCTCTGAGCTTTCCTAGTATAATTGCTCAAGTACATACCTTTAGGTATGCTAATTTATGACCCATCTAACAATCATCAAGTATTAGGTTAACAATTTAGTGAATTCACTGGTCGAAGGGGTGTTTGTGATCTGTGGTCACTGGAGCAGACCACAGATCTCAAGCATTCCTTCGTAAATAAATACTTAATTTTTATCACAATCTTGACAAAGGCGCCATCTACTCGCTCCGTCGTAATCGATAGCACTAGCAGCTAGGTACAGTTCTATACAAAAAAGTAAATAATTCATTGTACCAATCTAGCCACCAGCTAAGCGTCCCAGCAATGCATAAACCATCCACTAGGTATCACTATAAACGCTTGTCTTGAGTCCTTATGACTATCACATGTTTGCCGGTGGGTCACATCCACAAAGGCTCTTCTAGTCCAGCCTTGATCGGTAGCAGACAGAACCAGTGGACCTACCAGCTCCTGGAAAGTAAACCGGAGCCACCATGCGTTTAAGACACACGTACCCAATTCCAAGTGATTGGAGTCGCAGTTGTCCCGTTGAAGTCGCACAACATGATACGTAAAAATAACAAGAAAAATTGTGGGATATATCAAAGAATAACAAAACGTAAATAATATAATATTGAACTTAATGACGTTTCACTTATCATTGTGTTTATGTATAAAGGTCTGGAATTGATGAACTAGCCATGTCTTGACACCTTTGTAGGTGGAGCAGGTGGGTTGTAATGCTCGATATAGATGGAGTCCCAGAATTGGACCCTTTCACGCAATAACGGTGAGTGGTTCACTCGTAATGGGACCTCGAGTGACATGTATGGGGAGAGATATCCTTCAACTGGCAGCCATGGAGGCATAGACGAACCTTTGGGCGTTGGATTCCTGCAAGAGTTCATAAACTAATCAGAAATGCATTATCTTTACCACAATCTCAGCTGATGACAAGTGATAACGTGATCGATTGGTGAAACTAAAAAAAAGAACTGGCTCTCAAGAACAGCTGCCAGAACACACCGTTAGGTGCTTGGTGACAGACTTCCTACTTGAGGGTGGTAGATAGCCTCAATGCTTTGTGTCGTTGTTTTCAAGCCACCTGAAGGCCTACGATAAAACATAACGACGGCTAACCTAAAACAATAACCAGAGTTCTTATTGTGTATCTAGAATGGTAATGAAAATAAACTTCAGTGGGACATTTGGAATCCATAACGGTCTTAATAACGTTAACTCCATATCAATTCTAATTAGATATAAAAAAAAAACAGGAATATAAGAGGAAAAAATCCACGAATAGAATCGCTACTCTGAGCGAGCTCGGAAAATGAAGCGAACCTACTTGTACTTAGATTTTATCCTCTTACACTTTTTTATGCTATTTGATGGAACAAGCTCGAGGCTCACCTGGTGTTCAGCGGATAGAAATTCAATTAGTCTAAATCAAGGTAAAAGGTCAAAATTTACTCTGACTGACTTACCACTAACTACTTATCTATAACCTGAGTGTTATGGCTTATAATAATAATTTAACAACTGGTTTATGTTTAATTTATTTCGACCAGTCATATCGATAAAAATACGATTTAAATAACATTTAATTTACAAACACCCATCCAAATTGTATAATAGACAAATTAGTATCTCAATCATAATAATAAATCTACGTAAAACAATAATATTACCATAATAATTATGTTAATAATTACAAAATTACGACAGGAAAAATAATAGTCATAAATATGCGGGATTCGAACTAGGAAAAAGAATTCGTAAATTTGTAATTTTGTTATGTAATCGGCAATGACTTCCAGCCTCCCGATGACTTCCAGCCTCCCGAACAAGTCGGGTTCCGAAAAGGCTTTAGTACCATAGACCACATACATACGCTCCGCCAGATTATACAGAAGACTGAGGAGTATAATCGGCCATTATGTTTATCGTTTCGATTCAAGCCTTCGATTCAATCGAAACCTGGGCCGTACTGCAGTCTCTTCAGCGATGCCAAATTGACTATAGGTACTTCGAAGCGCTGAAGTGTTTGTATAAGAACGCCACCATGTCGATTCGACTACAAGACAAGAGCACGGAACCAATCCAACTGCAGCGAGGCGTGAGACAGGGAGACGTTATTTCTCAGAAAATGTTCACGAATGCGTTGGAAGACGTTTTTAAGCTCTTGAACTGGAAAGAATTCGGCATCAACATTTATGGCGAATACATCACTCACCTTCGTTTCGCCGATGACATAGTCATAATGGCAGAGTCGCTTGAAGAACTCAGTACAATGCTCAGCGACCTCAGTAGAGTTTCCCAGCAGGTGGGTCTTAAAATGAACATGGACATAGGACGAAAATTATGTCTAATGTCCATGTTGCACCCTTACCAGTAGTTGTTGGGAACGATACGCTCGAAGTTGTTGACCACTACATTTACCTGGGACAGACTGTCCAGTTAGGCAGGTCCAACTTCGACAAAGAGGTCGCCCGAAAAATCCAACTCGGATGGGCAGCGTTCGGGAAGTTACGCGACATCTTCTCGTCCAAGATCCTGCAGAGCCTGAAGACCAAAGTCTTCAACCAGTGTGTGTTGCCAGTGATGACTTATGGCACTGAGACGTGGTCCTTAACTGTGGCCCTCATGGACAAGCTCAGAGTCGCTCAAGCCATGGAGAGAGCTATGCTCGGAGTTTCTTTGCGCTTTAAAATCCGGAACGTGTATATTCGCCAAATAACCAAAGTCACCGATATAGCTCTCAGAATTTGCAAGTTGAAGTGGCAATGGGCGGGCCACAATGCTCGACGAACCGATAACCGTTGGGGAAGAAAGGTTTTCGAGTGGTTACCACACTACACCGGAAGACGTAAAGTTGGTAGGCCCCCCACTAGGTGACTGACGACATCGTGAAAGTCGCAGGTAGCCAATGGTTACAAGCGGCTAATAGCCGTTCTTTGTGGCGCTCTATGGGGGAGGCCTTTGTTCAACAGTGAACGTCTTCCGGCTGATGATGATGATGAATCGGCAAAGATAAAAATATAATGATAATCATTATATTTCAAAACATGAGTAAAGTAATTTTGACGTCTTTAGATCAACGCGTAAACGTGCGGGCTATAATTTTTAAATTTATTTATTTAACAACGATATAGAGTGAGACCCTGTCACAGCACAGTATATCGTTCACATATTGGCAAGAGTTTGGACTCAAAACCAACAGACTGTCGCACTCAGCAGCACCATGTAATCCACGGATCTAATTATTAAATATTAAGCTCTTCATATAGGTATATCATATCATAAAAGTTTATCTCTTACTATCCCTTATTATTATGATTTATTTTGATCTTGGGCGTAGGATTAGACTCAAAAAGCACAACGATTTCGAGTCCTTGATTTCATCTCTAGAGAAGGATGTACAAATCCGCAACAATGTTTCTATATGATCGAAATTTAGTATTTACATGGGACAAAAGTTCGTCAATCCCTTTAATACAAGAATTGCACGCATGGAGGGATGCACGCAAACGAATGAAATTTATTACAGATAATTCTCACTTCAATACGAAATTTACAACATCTAACAAGTTATAATGGTAGAATATTCATTTAACAGATATAATTATGTCATAAAAGATTGTATGGTAAATCGTGGTTTTTAAATATAAAATACGTAGTCAACAAAATAAATATTAGAACAATTGAATTATGATGTCCATTGATATGGTACGAACTGAAATTATGCAAAGGAAAATTGTATTAAACGTTCTTATACTAAAACAAGTATGCTATCTGAAGCTGTTATGTAATCTTTGATAGCCTTGCCACAAGGGATTGGTCCTTTTTATTCTGTGCCTGTACCGCAACCTAGGCTTCTTCGATATGAGTGCTTTACTTGACTTTTAATGATTGTATGTAATTAATTTTATCACGGGCAAGCACCGGTCAAAAACGGTTTCAGTTCACTAACTTCAGTCTTCAGTCTGATGGACTTGGGTTGACTAACGATTTAGGCGTGTCTTAAGCAATATCAACTTAAAATTATATCTTTGGAACTATCTATGCATCCATCAGTTCGTAATGGTAAGCCAACTGACAAAGGCTCAACGAGAGTATTCCCAAAAGGGTTGTTGCCTACCACGCGGCCGGTCATATTTCAAATCGAACTTAAAGCTAAAACAAATTACAGACTCCATGACTACCGACCATCTTTGGGAATGCTCTTGTTTATAATTGAATTTCTTACAAAACTAAAATTATGTAAGATTTAAAAACTCACCCTGTTGTAATGAAATTCAGCCACAATTCTTTAAGTGTGTCTCTCATGACTATAAATGTGTCGGAATGGATCACAGATTCAGCGTCTTTAATAGCCTTGGTTTGCTCACAATGTCCCGCACCTCGAAGATTTGTGTTCGGTATCAACGTCGAATCTTCATCAGCAAAAGAGTATTCATATAAATATATAGTGTCACCTCGAGACGCTCTTCGCATGTTGACAGCCCTAGCCATGGGATATGCAAACATCACGTCAGTAAAGTAATCAATATATGCCATAACCGTATCGTTGCTTACTATTTGGTTTCCAAAGTAAAAGTACTTTACTTTTGCTGCGACATATTCCTTTTGGGCCTTGTTCTCAAACTGAAGGTCAGACGGTAAATAGTCCGAAAACTTTTCATTCATGCCAAGCATCCATTCATTGGAATTGGGTATCCGGTACAATCCTTCCATTTCAGAAAAACCATAGAACAATGGCACTTTTTTGTAATTTCCCTTCAACAATATATTTAACGGCGTATCACGGAGAAAACTTTCACCTTTAGTTTTACGCTCAACACACGGCGCGAAGAGCAACAGACTACCACGTGTTTCTTCATAAATGAAATCTGTTTGAGATAATAACATTTCATTCGAAGCAGTCTTGTAGAATTCTTCTAGAGCACTAAAGTCATCCACATTAGTGAAATTAAGTTGTCGCGCGTAATTTTTTGCATTCTTCAAGGGATCTGTTTGTGCTCCTGTGCCTCCGAAAAACGCTCCACTTCCTGCGATGGCTTTTTTAAACAAACCTTTTGCCATTGGTGATATGGTAAGAAAGTCTACGGATCCACCGCCGGCACTGCAACCAGATATTGTAACATCGTCGGGATTTCCCCCAAAACTGGCTATATTTTTCTTAACCCAGCGCAACAATGCGACTTGATCTTTCATACCAGCGTTACCTGGAACATCTTCTGTTCCGAGACAGAGAAAGCCATGCACACCTAAGCGGTAGTTAAATGTTACGACGACTACTTTCTTTGTTCTAGCTAAATCAGCTAATGAAGCTGTAGATCTAGTTAAATATGCTCCACCGTGAACATTCACCAAGACTGGGAGATTAGTTTCTCTCGTATCTGGTACGTAAATATTGGCGACAAGACAATCTTCCTTAACTGACAATGAGTCTACTCTGTTGTCGGAAACATATTGGTGGCAAGAGATCTTTCTATCCACTGCATCAAAAGTTTCTTCCCATACCGGGGGTGGGAGAGGTGCCTTGAAACAAAGTTATATTTAATTAAAATTTTAATATTGGGCATTGCAATAACAGTATTTCATTTCGTTTAGTAAATATATGATAGATTTATCAAATTTGATTAGATCTGAAACCTTATATAGTCATGTAACGGTTATGAGTAGACGGGGTTGTTTTACGTTTATGTAATTGGTAGCTGGACAAAATATTATGTATACCTACTTTTTAACTGTGGTTTAAAAAAAATTACGTTGGAAGACAAATAAAAAAAAAGAGCTAAGACAAGGGTTTGAATAATTATGCCATCGAATTCAACAAATTGTGACATAATGCGTGAGAAGTAAATTTTAAGGTACAAAATTAGATATTTTTTTTTGCCTTTGACCACAATCTCACCTGATGTTAAGTGATAATGCGGTTGAGGGTGGTAAGCAGGCTTATTCTTGAATTTTACTTTTTCTTACCATAGTCACACTGAGTGGTATATTGCACACCAATCTGATTGCTGACATCGTCAGTGTTGTGAAAATAATGTCATCTATTTTATTGAAGATTACTCAAAATGACGATGAAAATTTTTCACAACTTACTTAAAAATTTCGTGTCATGCAAAAGTAAGTCATTTAAACCCCATCTATCTATAGGCTCATCCAAATAAACGACATTTAAAATCGTTGGCATATTATAAAAATCATTTATCGTTAGCAATAAAGGGGTTTATATAATATAATGTATCTCAACATTTACGTTAAGCGGGCACCAGAAGAAGGGCCTACTCATAGCGACTTGAGAAAAAAAGTAAAAAGCTTTTTTATTTACAAAGAAAATTATGAACTCCGTCGAAAATTGAGAACCTTAAGCTATTTTAACTACCATGGCCACAATTTTTAATTTTTTTTTTTTGGTAGAACTGCCCCCATAACCTCTTAAAAATCTCTGAATGCTTGTAGTTTTACACAAATATCAATCATAATCATACTTTTAACCTAAAATTTTCAGTTATTTACTTTGAGCCCACTTTCACTAATCTTGCTGTAAAGAAATGTATAGAGACTCAATTTTCAATGGCCATGATATTTTTTTTGTAGTTACATGAGTTTTTTCTTCTCTCCTCCTTCTCTTTTTGTGTTTTAATGCCCAATCCGGACCAAGAGCGTCGTCGCGGCAACGACAACACTGGACGGACCGCACCGTGCTCCCTTTGAATACAGTTTTGAATATTTACATAGAGCTAAGTAATTTTTCAACACCAGGTGGTCCTCGTGCTTATTCCGTCAAAAACAAATAAATAAAGACAAAACAAAAACTTCTCAAAATGTTTGTTAGGAAGTCAAGCCTAAGAGGTTGTTAGCCATTTACCAATAACCCTGTGTATCGCGGCGAATGTAATCGTTTGGTAACATCAGTTGCTTTAGGAGACAGAAATTGGCAAGGGTCATAATATATTGCCTAAATCAAGACCATATTCCACCACCGATATAAATACCTTAAATTTATGAACTCCTGTAGGTGCAGTTGCATAAGGAACATCGAGGAATTGGTACATATCCCCTTGTGTATCTTTATAACCCCGCACATATCCCTGCTGATCTATCTCCACTACCATCGATTCATACTGTGCTAGCACAACCCTTGCTAAAATTAGCAGGTACACTACTTTACTCGTCCACATCTTCAAGCAAACGTGTATCAAAAATATACACATACTCGCATATATATAAGTAACAGATACAAAACAAGCTATGTAGATAAAGATCCCCGAAAATCTTATCAGAATTTAAAGATAGATGTCTTCAAAAATCAATATTTATCATCTTATTGACGCAAGGAGGGGAACTTGAGATTATTCATAAACAAACCTTTCAACGTCAAGTGCATTCTTGTTGTTTTAAGAATAAGTAAATACCTACAGTAATAGCTATATATCTAGGTTTAGGCATTATTGATATTCAATTATGCATAGTTAGGATAAAACTCAAGTTAAGCCTTTCTTAACTTTTAGCCTACCTTATTGGAGCCCAACCTAACTAATACAGCAAAATCTCCTAATGTCATCACTTCTAAAGAAACCACCTTCTGAAGAAATCATCCAGAACTCATTTTACTGCTCATTGTCTGTAAAACCTTAAAAGGTCTAAGACACACGTCTTAGACCTTTTAAGGTTTTATTTCTGAGTGGACTTTAGTAAAACCTGGCACCGCTATTTTATAATTATAGGATTAATCGTGATTGTCAATGTTTAATTTAATTTTTCATAATTTTTTACGAACATAAATAGGTACATAATATTTTCAAATATACAGACTTGGTAAAGTTAAAATATCAATTTCTTTAAAAAGATCCCTCAAAGATTCCCTAGGATCAATTTTTTGCATATTATATGGCTTGAATTGCACGCTTTTGTAAGATTGTTGAATTGTTCAAGGCGCCAAAACTTTAGTTGTGAAATGAAGTTGCGAAACATTTAATAGTAGATAGTGAATAACTTGTTGAAGTCGGTACCATAATAGTTCAAAAGTACCTATTATCACAATATTGTGCGCATGATACCGACGTTGCAAATACTGAGATCTGTGCTTCGATCGTAAATGGTCCAAGTACCTAGATGATCTTGACTGCTACAACAGGCGTAACGCGCTTCTGTTCAATGGAATACCAGAAAAGAGTAATGAAGATTGCCGCGCAGTGATTCTTGATGTCCTCCAATCTATCATAAAATTTAGTGACATCCAACCATCTGCATCGTCAATTTTAATTCAAATTCTTATCAGGTTTGTAGATTTACATACTAGAAACCTCATTTGGAATGAAAAGAAACGACTAAAATAATCTTCGGTAGTTTTGGGTGAATTCTTGACTCGCTCACGGCAATGCATCTACGCTTTGGCTCGTAAACATTTCGGAGTGTCTCGTTGCTGAACAAGAGAAGGAAATGTGCTAATTAGATTACCTAACAATGAAAGTAAGCGTATTACAACAAGCGATGAATTAGATCAGCTAATCGCAGTATTCCCGTCTCCACTTGTCAAACTTGTTACGTCAGAACATCAAACTCGCACTGTGCCGGAGCCGCTGCCGGCAGCAGCTGCGCAGGAGCCGAGACGAAGAGCTGTGTCGAGAAGTAAAGCATCAAAGCGACCTTATTGCCTCTTAGTTTTTGATCCTTTTCTTCCAAGAACATTACAACAGAACATACCTTAGCTTAGTGAATTTGCCGTTAAATTTTCAAACGTATACCGAAAAGGCTTTTAGCATAGTAGGTCTATTAAATGGGTAGTGTTTACAGTCGTCTTTTATTTTATTCATTACGACTTTTATCTAGGTTCCACCCGCAAGTGGTGGACGACGAATCTTGTCAAAAGGCTGACTGTCGTTGGTAAATGCATTATATAATATACATATTATATGTATATTATATATATATATATATATATATTATATAATATATATATATATAATTATAATAAATATTAAAAGTTAATCAGTACTATCAGTACTAATATTATAAATGCGAAAGTAACTCTGTCTGTCTGTCTGTCTGTCTGTTACGCTTTCACGCCAAAACTACTGGACCGATACGCGCGGGCGGAGCCGCGCCCGGAAAGCTAGTAAGCAATAAAATAAAAAATAAGTGGGTATTTTCTAAATCAAAAATTAAAAGAGAGGAGAAAAAAATGAAATTAGCAAAATATTTTTTGTACTTCCTACTGGCACTACAAATTCAAGGAGCTAAAAGACTTACCACAAAATATACTACATCACCGGTAGGGGTTTTCAAATACTGTCCACTTTTGTGTCCGGAGAATCCGGATTGATTGAAATATAAGCAATTAATTGAAACACCGGCGCTGCATATATGCATATTCACTTCACTCGTAAGCTGCATACTTACAACTTAACTCCGGCGCTGCAAAATCTACAACAACAACAGAACGTTTCCAGCGCCGCCGCGCCGGCCCCCACCATAAAAAACTGCCACCGACCCCGATCATTCACTTCCTGTGTTGCCGTTTTGGCCCATTTGTCGCTAGGTCTAGAATATTTCTAGGGTGTTTATCGCTTCTTTCTCATTACCGTACGCTAAAAACATCTACTGAAATCTAGCGGAAAACATGATAATATTGATATTAGTTGGCAACTCAAGTTACATTGTGAGTTTATTCGCTAGTCTCGCCATCCATTGGGAAGAAGGAAAAAAACTCACAAAAAAACATACGGTTTCTTCTCTGATCGAAATAAAGTATAAATTTAAGGATCTGAGTTGCTTTGACTTTTCCAAATTCCTGTTTGAAAAGAAAGATTACTTTGACAATAGTTTGAACATCTGAAAAATACCGAAGTAAAAAGATTTTAATTGTTTTATGTTAAATTACTAAAATACGAGAGGAAAAATTATAGTCATGTGCGGGATTCGAACCCGCGTCAACCACTTTTAGCCGGGGTGTGCTCTAACTGACTGAGCTAATATGACAATAAGCATTGTGACAATTGTCATGTTAGCTCAGTCGGTCAGATCCCCCAGCGTCATCCACCCCAGCTATTAGGGTGGATGACGCGGTACACGACTTTAATTTTTCCTCTCGTATATTTGTAATTTTGTAAAGAAAAAGATATTGAGCTAGTAGGCCATATAAAAGCTAGTAGGCCATATAATGATAATACAAATCTTAGATCAAATTCTCCCAGCCATCGCCCACGTCGCTTGTCGTCAATTTCTCCCTTAGCTGTGGTCAATTTCCTGACCAGTGGCGCCAAGCTCACGTACTTCCTCTTCCTAAAGTTGTTAATCCGACGCTCCCTAATCAGTTTCGTCCCTATTCCATTCTACCATTCTTATCTAAGGTGATAGAATCTTAAGTTCAGAGGCAAGTCATAGATTCTCTGTTTGAATCAAACCTTTTTAATCCATTTCAGTCAGGTTTCAGAGCAGGGTATAGTACTACCACCGCCCTCTTGAAAGTGACGGAAGATGGAACTATATACTGGATGAAATTAGATACTAAATATGGAAAATACCTGAGTCACGGTTCTAGTTTTGGTTGATTTCAGTAACGCTTTCAATGCAGTAGACCATGACTTACTCCTTGCGGTGCTTTCTAACCTCAATTTCTCACAAGTTCGTTGGTTCTCTTCATATTTTCAAGACCGTCGTCAAGCCATACGGAATGGCTTGGTTATCTCTATGGTTATCTCTGGCTAACTTCTTCGGTTACTTGACGATAAACCATAAAAAATCCCGTGCTATTATATTTCACCACTTTATTTTAAATTTAAGTACAAATCGTAATACTTTAAGAATAAAAATTCGAGCGTGCATTCGCCGTCTGAAACAAGATCTGACTGACTCACGAAGCTGGGTGCACGCTTATAATAAACAGTACAAACGTACAACTTGGTACCGCGGTACCTACGAGAAGGAGGCCAACAGGTCCTCGCCGCTTCCAGTCTTGAGTTCACATTCACGTCGCTGGGTTACTCCAGGTTTTAAAGCCAGCAGAACTCCGCCACAGGGAGTGGGCCTATCCAATCCTAGTGACCAGCTGTCAGGAACTACCTCAGCATCCTCGACTGAGCTGTCTAAGAATGTTTCCCTGGCGGCAACAATCAAGTCAATAACAAGGTAATATTCCAAGTGCGAAGTTCAGTTTTTAAACCTCGCACGTTTTGGTACAGGAAGCTACAATATTTAGTTACTTAACTTACCACAATACCACCACGTATGTACCTATCTGGATACAAAAATATATTTTGAAATACCTCATCGTCTCAAATTTAGAACTAGGCTTGGGAGATAACGTGTCAGTTCTGTGACAATCAGTGCGATGAGGAACTGTTATTTTTTTTATTATAATCTGATAAAATAATATTCTATACGTCGAACATTACAAATATTGTATACCTACCTACTAGGTATATCTAGTATCTATTAACTATAACGGAGATAATTCCACCTCACCTATCACGAGTAGGTATAACTTTCATACTGTTTAGTTATTTGTTTATAGGTGGCGTGATTCACGTTATGGTTCATGTAGCTCAGTGTCTAGGATAGTCTAGGCTTCACACGCGTGTATAAAGTCAGCGCCACAAAAAAATGTCCCGAAGTTAATAAGGTTATAAGAAAGTAAAATTGACAGGGCCGCCATATTTGGGGATGGGAGGTCTTCATGTGAGTAGTAACGGTGTTTTTAATTTTATTTCGAGTAAACTAATTTTATGGTGCCTAAAGCCTAAAGTAGTAAATACACTCGAGAGCAATGAATCCGGGTCACTTAAAGAATCCTAAAAATCTCGGAAACTAAAAATGCTAGGTTAATGCAATAAATTGTATTTAATAGACAATGTAATACTCCTTAAATGAAGGTATTAAAACTTCTAAGTTATTGTAAAGTTATATCATAAAAAAATCAAATTTGAAAAAGGGCCACTTTCGAAGATGGAACTACGGAATTACAGCATTTGGTTTTGCTTTTGTTTGTAATCTGTCATTTATGTGGGTACATAAACCATGTTGATAGTGCTCTATATTCATTATTCAAGCTGAAATTATGTCGCTTACGCCTGAAGAATGCACCAGAATACTTACAATGCTGGAAACCGGCCGGAGTCAGCGCGATACAGCCAGGACTGTCGGTGTGTCGCTGTCAACAGTACAAAGAGTTCACCGACGTTACGAAGAAACTGGTTCTAACCTACGCAGACCAGGAACGGGCAGAACCAGGTGTACCACAGCACGAGAAGACCGATACTTGGTGAACACCATGCTTCGAAATCGCTTTCGTTTTGACGCCTCGGAGGAAGTAACCCAAGTGCATGGACAGTAAGACGTCGGCTTGCTGAATCTAACTTAAAACCCCTTAGACCTGCAAACGGCCCTAAACTGGAGCGTGGGCATCGTATTTCGAGACTAAGATATGCCCAGAGCCACGTAAATTGGAGTATTGAAGATTGGTCAAAAGTTATGTTCTCCGACGAATCAAAATGTATGCTCTACAAGCACGATTGAAGACACAGAGTGTATCGAAGACCAGGGGAAAGATTCAAGCAAGCATGCATCGAAGAAAAAGTAGCCTACGGTGGTGGGTCTGTACTTGTGTGGGCCGGAATTTCTTCTGAAAGTCGCACAGAGCTGGTGATCATAGAAAACGGCTCTTTAACTAGCGTAAGATATGTGGAAGAAATCCTCAATGATCACGTTGGTCCATTTATGGTCAATTTAGGTGAGGATGCTATATTTATGCATGACAATGCCCGACCTCATACAGGTAGGATTGTGAATGACTACCTTCAAGAGATGAACATTACTCGTATGGAGTGGCCAGCGCGCAGCCCGGATATCAACCCGATCGAGCATGCTTGGGCCGAGCTAGGCAGATGCGTAAAACAACGAAACCCTCCCCCAATCACGCTTCGTGAGCTCAAAATTGCTCTCACAGAGGAATGGGAGAATGTTCCCCAAAATCGTATAAGGAACTTGGTGTACAGCATGCCAAACCGCGTAAACGCAGTAATGGAAGCACGAGGAGGCAATATGAAGTATTAAAATTCAAGAAAATCGTAATAAAGTTCAAAAATTTCATGTTTCCTATTTTTGTTTTAAGGAGAGATCAGCAGTTTTTTTCTTTATGTAATTTTGTGTTAATAAAATGTATGTTGACTCATATTTTTTTTACTTTCATTTAAGGAGTATTACATTGTCTATTAAATACAATTTATTGCATTAACCTATCATTTTTAGTTTCCGAGATTTTTTACATTCTTTAAGTGACCCGGATTCATTGCTCTCGAGTGTAGTAGAGTCGAGAAATTATTTAGGTGGTGAAGGATTTTTGCGAAGTAGCCAACAGAGACGTTCAGTGATACATAAGAAAACAAGGAAAACCATGGATATATGGTTTTATTGTGATAAAATTTGTAGTACGATTGACATTCATACAGATTGACATTTCATGCCACTAACACTATCAGTACTTCAGTACTAATATTATAAATGCGAAAGTAACTCTGTCTGTCTGTCTGTCTGTCTGTTACGCTTTCACGCCAAAACTACTGGACCGATTTGAATGAAATTTGGTATGGAGATAGTTTGAGACCCGGGAAAAAACATAGGATAGTTTTTATCCGACTGCGCAAAAAGAGGTTAATGTTTTCGCGCGATTACCGACATACGCGCGGGCGGAGCCGCACCCGGAAAGCTAGTAGACAATATACAAAAGAGTATTAATGAAACACCACATTCAGATTAAAAAATGTTCGAGTTAGAGATAATACCATGACTGATAATTTTTGTCATTGCTATACAATATTCCTTGCCCTAAATGTATGCAATATTTTCATATAAATGTTAAATAAAAGAATAATAATCTATTTTTTATATATTTAGTTAATTGATTAGCCTTTGACCACAATCTTACCTGATGAGAAGTGATGATGTGATTGGTAAGATCTCAGACAGATTTGGAACTGGCTCTAAAGAACAGCTGCCGGAATACACTAAACGGTGCTTGGTAACGAAGCTGGTACTGGGGAGCACCCGCCCAG
The DNA here is from genome assembly GCA_963854805.1 of Plagodis dolabraria. Classification (NCBI taxonomy): domain Eukaryota; kingdom Metazoa; phylum Arthropoda; class Insecta; order Lepidoptera; family Geometridae; genus Plagodis; species Plagodis dolabraria. The sequence continues at coordinate 13,908,425 of OY978441.1, forward strand.
AGTTCAACACAGTATTACATGTGAGGCCGATTTTTTTTTATTTGGTTGTGACGGAACAAGCACGACGCTCACCTGGTGTTAAGTCATGTGACGAATTGCACTGCGCCCGTCACATACAGAGAGATACATGAGTCATACAGCAGTAATTTTTCTGGCTCTCAAGGACTGCTGCCGTAACACACTGTTAAGTGCTTGGCGACAGATTTTCTACTTGAGGGTGGTAGCTAGCCAGGCAGGCATTCGCAAAATGCCCTTCCACCATACAATGAAGCTCAAGGGCGGTGGGGATCGAACCAGGTACCTGCGGCACGGCAGACCAAAGCCATAACCACTCGGCCATCATTGCTTCAAAAGTAGCAAGCAGATAGATAAGCAGTAGCATCTGAGTCTTATAAAATTATAGGCGATAGGCCGACGTAAAGTTTCGTCTCTCTTTTGCGAGCACACCAAGCTTCCTACAGGCTAAAGTAGCATTGTCTTCTTGCAATTCTCTTTGTGCAAATGCCTCAATTCTATTTATATTATAAAACTGGCTAGCTATTATGGTTTTAACTCCTTGTAAGACGGACAGGTCGGTCGGTTATTAGTAAAAGGGTTATGAAATACAACGTATATTATTTATTTTAGATAGCAGTTAGTTTCATAGTATTATATGTTCTATCTATGGTATGGTTCCAAAAAAAAGAGAGCATTGCAATTGGCCGGTTTAGTAATCATATACTTTTACTTCGAATTAAATTATACAGAGTCGTGATGGTTGGGATTTGTTCGAAACTGTTAGATTGTTAGCTCGATTGATCGAACATTCCATTGTGTTGGGTCATCACATTGCACCTATTAGGTCGGTAAGATCGCAATAACTTGCGAACAATGCAATTCATTTCATCGTTATCTTATAAAAATGCCCCCTGCGGCTTCGCTCAAGTGTCATTCATTATCTTAGTGCTCGAAGCGGATCATGCGCTTTGAGCACTTTAGATACCTAGAAATGCTGTCTTTAAATGGTGACGATGCGGCTTTCTTCTGCTGATGAGAAAGAGACAATCTTTATCTTACATACCGTGCAATTTGAGCCAAAGGTATATATGAACTGTATCCTACCGAGTCTGTAAGGGTTTTTTTTAATGATATTTTGACTTTACCGAGTCTGTATTATACTCGTATTTCAAAATATCATAAATATCATGTTTTGAAGCGCTCGTAGCCAAGTTTGCTTAGCCATTCTGAATCGATCAGCAAAGTTAAGCAACGTCCGCCGCGGTCATGACTTGGATGGGTGACCGCTGGTTGGGCATTAATACTGAGCGCTTCCGTGCTTCGGAGGGCACGTTAAGCCGTCGGTCCCGGTTGTTGTCTTAGGATAGCAGTCGTTACAGCATGGTGGTAGGGCACTTTGCAAATGCCCGCCTGGCTAGCTACAACCCTCAAGTTGAAAATCTGTCGCCAAGCACCTAACGGTGTGTTCCGGCAGCTGTCCTTGAGAGCCAGTTACTCTAGGTTAGTCTGAACAACATCCTCGACCACATCATCACTTACCATCAGGTGAGATAGTGGTCAAAGGCTACCTATCAGGCATAAAAAAAAAAAGTTCGTAACAAAAAAACAATGACAATCCCGATTTTATAACACTGTGCATAGAGATAAAATAGTGGTAGGATCTGTCCAGTTTACCGGGCTCCACCAATGTCCGTCCGCACAACACATTTTTAAATTAAATAAGAATATTCAAACGATTTTGACTCTTAAACCAAATTCCTTAAATACTTTGATGTTGTATCTATAACTTAGACGTAGCGGCATCTTCCGTAAGTAAGCAGCGGAGTTTTAGTTTTCATTTAAACAGCGAGGTGAGTGCAAGCGTGTAGAAAAGACAAGATTAATAAAAAAAAATAGTGGACTGGTGTTTTCAAATGGTTAGTTCCATGCTCATTTAATCATTAAATCAAAAGAGGTTTATGTTATATACAATATACCTACATACGTCTATTTACTCAATTTAGGTGTAAAGTATGCGTTATTTTGTACAGTAATTTAAAAAAATCGGGGGCCGGTGCACTACCCGGCCCGTCACTAGCTTTGTTGGGTGGAAGTATTTATTATATTTTATTGTAATCAGCTTGCTGTAATATATAAATTTATTAGTAATGTCGTTCTTAATATTTAGCTAACCTTACGTCCAGTCTCCAGCCGCAAAAATAGGCTGTATAAATATTATACGTAAAAGACTTTGTATGAGAATATGGTGGCCGGACTAATAGTATTGTCTAGTTCACCGGCCTGAAAAAGACTTAGTGGCCGAAAAACTGGCTCTAATTCCAGTCTCCGGCCACTATCTATACGTAAATCTGTTGTATCAGCGTGTCTGTCTGCACATTGAATATATTTATAAAAGTGATTGGTTGAATTTCAATAAAATTCTTGGATCTACGCCACGTTAACCTTTGATACGATATTATTATAAGCGGAGCGGTAGCCAACGCAAAAAAGCATAGAGCTAAAATAGTATGTATATACTTATGAATATTTGGGATCTTCGGTTTTATTTGATTCTTTGGAAATGGCTCTTTTATATAGTTAAGAATCAGTAAAAGAATGTATTAACATACAAAACCAGTTCTTATTTCAATATAACGAGAGTCCTATGGCCATTCACAAGCCATTTAGAGATATTAGTGCCCTGTGGCCAGCCTCTAGCTTTCTGTTAGGAGGCCGGCCACTAGGCATAATGTGGTCGGGTACTAGATTGGGACGGCCGGATACTGGAGAAAACATACTTTTCCAAAACACTATTTTCTATATAAAAACTGACTGTCTATGTAAAAATAAAAATAAAAATTGTGCAAATTTTGTCAGTATGAGTTGCACTACACGCAATTCTGCAACTTACAAGGACTGCACGAAAATATATTCACCATGCACCATCTCGAGTCTCAATAATTACCCTCGCGATTCCTTTTGACCCAGATATGGTGTCCCACTGGCCCAAAATATTATCATGTAGTTTATATTCTCGTAATTTTATCCTACTTTGGTGAAATTGGCACTAATTGAAAATAATAATGATCATTGTAGATTATTCTAAAATTGCTTTACTAATGGCGCGAATTGCTGAAACGATTTTTAACTGATTACGATATTTTAAAACTTTTTATACTACACCTGCTCGGAAAGTACCTTGATACTTTATCAAATTTACGGTAGAAAGTACGTCATTGCATATCGAACAAATATGCGGGGAGAAAACGCATCTGAGCGGGAGAGAAAAGTGTATGAAAATCCATTTCTTACGTGGTTTTTCTTTTTTAATTTTGGGTAAGACTATGCGCTGGTAACCTAAATATCAAAAGCCAAAAAGTTTTTACAGTGAGTTTTTATCTCCAAGTTCGCAAAATGACACTGGCCACTAGCTGTGTGTTGGATGGTGTCAAACAATTTGAAAAAAGAACATGTGAAAATTGCAGACGCCATTGGCGCCATTTTCAATTTGTGTGTTGTTTGAGGATTCAGTTTTCGTAGAAAAGTAAAATAAAAGGTAGGTGTAGTATAAAGCACTATGTATCACTCGAGAGAAAGTGCGATTCCCGATCTCGGGTGTTTTAAAGCCTCAAACGATTTTAAAGTTTCAAACGACACCCTCGACGGTAATCGGTCACTTTCTCCTCTCGGTTAACAATGTACTATTGGATATTTTCTGCAAATTAAACAATTTAATCTTTGTTTTTACATTAAATACCACTTTTTGATATGAGTGATAAAGCGATAAGGGCCGGTAAAATTATAGCCCTACTTGAAGAAGGTTGTTCGCAAACTTACGTGTCTCAGCGGCTAAATGTGAGTCGTTCAACTGTCCAGAGGACTTGGCAACGGTATCAAGAGACTGGTTCGGTCAAAAGATGACCCGGTTCGGGAAGAAAACGATGCACAGAACCAAGAGATGACCGCTTTTTGGTGAGTCAGGCGTTGCGTAATCGTAAGGCGTCAAGTGTGGACCTGAAGAAGAGCCTTGAAGAAGTAAGAGGAGTAGAAATTAGCTTATGGACGGTCAGGAGGAGGCTTTTGGCTGCCAATATCAAGAGTTTACTGCCCAGCTCGGGGCCCTAAATTACTCCGTGAGCACCGTGTTGGTCGACTTCAGTTTGCTCGGAACTGTGCTTCATGGACTCTGGAGGACTGGAATTAAGTATTGTTTTCTGATGAAACTAGAATATCTTTGTGTGGAGAGGACCGACGCGACGCCGGCGAGTGCTGCGAAGACCACGGGAACGCTATGCGGAAGTGTGTTTCGAAGAAATCACTCCTTATGGCGGAGGCTCCGTTATGTTTTGGGCAGCAATTAATTCGACGGAGCGTACGGAGTTAGTTTTCATAGAAAATGGAACATTAAATGCACACCGGTACATAATGGAAGTCCTAATTCCATATGCACAACCCACATTGATTGCACTTGGGGAAGATTCCATTTTTATGGACGATTATGCTCACCCGCACCGTTTTGGCGACGTGGAAGCGTACATGCAAGAAGTTGGTATCCGTCGTTTAGATTGGCCAGCTCGAAACCTGACCTCAATCCAATTGAGCATGTGTTGGATGTTCTAAAGAGACGGGTAAGATCAGTGTAACCTGCTCCACAAAACATCAGGGAGCTAAAAAGAGTAATTGCAGAAGAGTGGGAACGTATTCCTCAAAACGTTATTAAAAACATCGTGGAAAGCATGCCCAGAAGGATTCAAGCTGTGATTTTGGCAAGAGGAGGTCACACTCGTTATTAGGTTTTTACATTTGTAACTTTATTTAATTAAAAAAAGTAAAAAAAAACTTGTCTTTTTTGCCGACCACTTCTTATTGTTTGGGCGTGTACATCGATTTTAAAGAAACCATCGGTTTTTTTTCTTTTAATTGCTCGAATTCACTTCACGCGCATTAATTTACACGATTTATAAGTATACAGACTACGTCAAAGATATAAATTTCATTTAATAAACTAAAATCGACCTTAGAACGAAAATTTCCTTAGGTGCCCGTTTATTTTGCAAAAGAGTGTATCTTACTCAAGAAGTGTGTTGATTATGATATTGCTTTAATCTTGCAGTTTTAAGTTGATTTTGATCCTTATTAACTTGAAATGGTGCTGTGATGATAATTATAAGTTAGCATAGTATTAACTTTTGAATTTTCTTGTTTTGTTTATGACAAGCTTATTTTGTTAGAAACTGTTATTAAAAGTTTTATGATTATTTGAATAGAAAACCACTCAATTTATTGATTTAAAAATAAGATATTTTTTATGATAGACATTTTTAATGTTGTACCGACTTTTTTCAACCAAAAAAAATGCAATACATACGAAAATGTAAATTTCTCTACAACCCGAGAAATTAAACTCGAGAATTATCGAGACCCGAGAAATTGATAAGCTTGAGAAATCATGAACCCTGGATATCATACATGAATATAATAAAATAAATCCTTCGATCGTAATTTATATATTTTATTTAGACTAATGATATATTACATATAAAGACATTAAAGCTCAACATGCGGTGGTGTTGGTGGCGGCACGGGCACGCGGTAGTATTTTGAATAGATACCGCCCCAGAACTGGGCACGTTCTTGCATCAGAGGACCTTTAAGCTCCACTTTCTCCCCCAACGACATATGTGGAGAGCAGTCTGCACCCACAGGAGGCCAATGCGGCAGTGTAGAGATTTCTGGCACTGGTTTTCTGCAAAAATACAAGTTACTTATATGTTTTTTGGTAAACTAATTTTGAAGCGCTCTGAACCGATCAACAATGTCAAGCATATAGTTATGGCTTGGATGGGTGACCACTGGTGGCATTACTACTGATCGCTTCCGTGCTTCGGAAGCCACGTTAAGCCGTCGGTCCCGGTTGTTGTCTTAGGATGGCAGTCGTTATAGCATGGTGGTAGGGCATTTTGCGAATACCCGCCTGAGTAGCTACACCACCCTCAGGTAGAAAATCTATCACCAAGCACCTAACGGTGTGTTCCGGCAGCAGTCGTTGAGAGCCAGTATTGCTAGGTTAGCCTGAACAACATCTTCGACTACATCATCACTTACCATCAGGTGAGATAGTGGTCAAAGGGTAACCTATCAGGCATTAAAGAAAAGTAATTAAAACAAAACACCAAATTACTATACCAAAGCATAGAACATATATGACCAAAGTTATTACATGTTATGCATCACAAAGCTACGTCATCGTCCGACATCATGATACGAAAGCAGTCGCTATGCAAAGATGATTACAGTAATATAGTAAACTGTGAGATTAGTTCTGCAAAGTGAGGATTAGAGTGGCTCTATCGGAGTAGGATGGAGACCCCCAACATGCAGATTCAAAATAAACCAAGAGTCTAAATGATTTTGTATTCTCATTTGCTCAAAGCATTCGCAGGATACCCACATAGCATGCATAGTTTGGCCTTAATGTATCGTCTTTAGCGAGAAATTCAAATATATATTTTTATCAAACTCGGTTGTGTAGTTTGGTTTTCAAATCAAAATAACTCCAAAAATGTGTCATCCATGTAAATAAAATTGTGTATTTTATACTGTTTAATGATGAAAATTGTAATTTTCATTAGTTATAATTCTATAAACCTAGGGTAACCATGATAAATGGTTATTTATACAAATCAAATACCCACTTACCCAGTTTTGATGAAGTTGTACCATATTTCTTGCATTATTTCCTTCATATGTTTGTATTCTTCAGTAACATTAACGTCGGTTGGATTCAAAAACTTCCTCCCATCAAGAACGTGGATTGTCTGAGCGCAGTGGTTGGCACCACGGACATTTGTATTATGCACAGGAGGAGTATCGTTGTCAACAAAGGAGTACTGATATAGATATATCTGATTGTGGCCGGCCTCTACATGCAACTTTACCGACAATAATGTAGCATACCCAAATTGGATGTCAGTAAAGAAATCAACATATCCCATAATAGTATTTTCATCAATCGATTTGGCACCGAAATAATATTCTTTTACAACCTTTGCTACTTTTTCCTTTTCTTCTTGACTTTCAAACTGCAAGTCTGCAGGCAAAAAGTCGGAGAACTTTTCATTGATTCTATCTTTCCAAGTTGCGAAATTGGGAATTTGGAATATGCCTTCCATATTAGTAAAACCGAAGAGCATAGGCAATTTTTTGTATTTCCTGTTTCTTATGATATTAATTGGTGCATCTTCAAGAAATATTTCACTTCCAGTATCTCGCTCCACGCAAGGTGTAAATCCAAAAGTTGAATTAGGATTAAATATCCCGGAATTTTGGAAAAATGTATCAACTGGAGCATCTTTGAAAAATTGCTCCAAAGCGTAAATATTATCAACTTCTTTAAAACCAAAATGGCGGGCATAGTTTTTGGCATTTTCTACAGGGTCAATTTGCAAAGCTATCACACCTACGCTAGCTCCACTTTCTGGTACAACTTTATTAAACAATCCTTTGGCTGTTTTTGATAGCATTAAAAGATCGACTGATACTGATCCAGCGCTTCCACCTATTATTGTGACTTCATCAGGATTTCCGCCAAAGCCAGCGATGTTTCTTTTCACCCAACGTAACAGAGCTAATTGATCCTTCATACCAGCATTTCCAGGTGCATCTTTAGTGCCGAGACAAAGAAAACCATTGATACCTAGCCTATAATTAAAAGTCACAACAATCAGGTTCTTGTTTTTTACAAAATTAATTGGTTTTATCATATCTCCATATCCTATTTGAAAACCCCCCCCATGTACGTATACTGCTACGGGTAGATTTTTTTCTTCTGTATCTGGAACATAGACACTGGCAACGAGACAATCTTCTTGCATCTGCTTGTGAGCCGTAAACGGGTTTGAGGGTTGTGGGCATATGATGCCTTTATCGACTGCATCCCAAGGCTGCAACCATGCTGGTCCGTGCAGAGGAGCCTGAAAATATACTATAGTGAAATGGAAGTTTGTTCACGTGTTTGTTGATTTTACTCGCAGGCGCTTTAAATTTTTAAATCCTATCAAGGCGAAAGATATCAAGATAAAAAATAATGATACATATTTAGTTGTGTTTGATACTATATACAAACTTACATAAGGAAACAGTTTCTGTGTATAGACCCATAATTTATATTTCGTACGAAAATCGATCTAATCCTTAGATAAGCCATTGGTTATAGTCATTGATATTTGGTGTCAATAAAGAGTTTTCGTATCGTATCGTAGTTACTCATACCAACCTTAAACCTTTGCGATCCAACCGGTGTAGTAGCATACTGTATGCTGTAGAAAGCAAATACTCCACTGCCAGGGTCTCTGTGCCCACGCACAACACCTTGCGCAGTTTTCACTAGACGAACATTTTCATTATCTTCTTCAGTTTTGGAGCCAGCTTGTGACCTACTGGCCATAAGTATGCTTAAAACCAACACCGTTCGCCACATTATTTACCACTTCACCGACTGAACCTTGTCAATTATCAAAGAACTTCATACAACTGGTGTTATCATGTTGTTATCATCATTACAAATTTAAAAACTACTCCTTGTGGCAACTTATCAGATTAAACGTTCATCAAAATTATTTATATTAGATAATATATAACAAAACATCTAAACATTGTTACGCCTTGTTAGTAATATATCTATAAAAATAAATCTTATAATATATCTTTTGGAGAAACTCGGTAGAAACACAATATATTTCTTTTACAAAAGAGATTTCTTCGACAAAAATGTTATCTGACATTTTATCAGGAATTCACATTTAAGAAATATGCTGGTTTGTGAAACTAACGAAGGAAACTCATTTACTAATCAATCCTGTAGCGATAAAATCTTGCACAGTAAATATATTTAAGATGTTCATATTTCGCAAATTATTAACTCCTTAAGAGGCATTTCACGTTTAACGCGCGTAATCTAAGATTTTAAGCGCTTAATTTACTTACTATCACAGGAAAGATCTACAATTTATTGAATAATTGATAAAAATAGAATAATCTGTTCTAATTTCGAGTAATGTACTACATTTACAAACATAACTTTAATTATTTTGTAGTGACCAATCTCCCGCACCTTGTTTTACGAATTATGGTACACATAGCCAACTTCAGAGTTCCATTTCTTGTATAAAAAATCATCAAATTAACTTTTTTAAAAAAGCTATAATTCAGGCATATAATCTTGTTGCTACATAATGTACCAGAATATCAATAATTAATCATCCTTATAGAAAAAAAAAATTGTGCGCCAATTTCTACGAATCATATCAGCAGTTTAACACGATTTATTGCGTAAAATAAAGTGTAATTCCATACAGATATTATACCAAAAGAAAGTACATTCTTCAATTAATATGATCTCAAATAATTGTAATATTAACTCTGTTATGTTAGACACGAAAACATATTTAATGTAACTCTAAATTAGCATAAATTGAAATGTACAAGCGCGAGGCAAGGCGATCAGTACGGCGCGAGCGCCCATCGAGGTAGGACCTGTGTTCGTTTTGCCGAGCTCCGACGTTCCGTACGCGAGACGCTTAGATGCAAGTTTATAGTGCGACCACAGAGTTTTGATCATATCAGTATTTTTTTAAATAACAAGCTAGAGTTTTCTGTTGTCCATAATATCACTATTGTTATTTAAGTTACTACATCTATTGTATTATTATATTAGTTATAGCAATGGGACGAAAGGATCCTTTTTAACATTGTGTTAAAAAACGAAACAACAGCTATTTTTAGAAAATGTAAAAGAACAAGCTTCTAGACGCCATGAAGAGAGTATCTGTACTGTACGGTAACTGTCGGATCGTCCACTGCTGAACACAGCCTCCCCTATTAAGGGGGTATTTGCCATAATCCCCACGCTTGGCAGGCGTATTGGGGATCGCAGTGAAAGTTAGCAGTTCTTTTGAAGGCGCTGCTGCCCATCTTCCAGTATTTTTCCCTTAGTTGCTTCTTACGACACCCACGGGATGATATGGGGTGGTGAAATTCTAACCTGGCACCCCACGGGGCAGAGTATCAATTGAGCAATAATCCGGCACCCTCCGCCCGCGCCTCCCTCGCCTTATACGCCTATGCGCTCCAGTGCCGCGAAGTCTGTCGTCTAGCAGTCTCACCTCAAAACTTATCACGTGCACGTGCGTCATTTATTATCTTTATTGTTTTTTTTTAAATACTGCCTATTAGTGCTCTGAATTAACTAGATATTTTTTCTCTTCAAGGAGAAACCTAGTTTATTTTTGTTGTGAACTTTTAGTCTTATCTTTTAACTATCATTGAACAATATTATTTATTTATAGCATTCTTTAGCTGACCATTTATCTGTTTTAAAGGCTGTCACTATACAGTCTTTGTCTCTTAGTTGTATATAGTTTACCTGTTTCTTTAAAGTAAGAATAGTGTGTAGTTAAATATGTTAAATAAACAAAAAACTCAAGATACTAGACTTGAAAGATAAAATGGATATTTTAAAGAAGTAAGATAGTGGAGAAAACATGTGGTATTGGGCGTGCTGCTATACACGATCTTATGAAAAAAAGCATAGTAGACCACGGGAAGACGATAGAATCTGGGCCAGGAAAGCGTAAAACATTAAGCGTTGGTGATTGTCCAAAGATGGAAAACGCTCTTTACATGTGGTTCATGCAACAGCTTTATAAACACACTCCTATCTAAATTAATATAAACCTACTCCCCTATATGGAGAAATTCTGAAAGCAATAGCAATAAAATTTTATAAAAGAATTACCAAACAAGATTTTTGGGCCAACGATGGATGGCTGGATAAATGTAAAAACGATTTAGTTTTATTTTATTTATTATGTTTTTTTCTCTATAATCCAGTAATCCGAACATTTCAATAATCCGGCACCCTGTTTTTTAAAAGTGCAGGATTAGTGAGATTAGACTGTACATACAAATTGGATAACATTGCCTCAGTAAAACACGGCAGAGACAATGAACCAAAGGCTTTCACCTCAGCGTACAAGAAAACACGGTCATGGAAAAGTATGGACTTTTCATTGAAATGGAATACTGTTTTTTAGGAGCGACGCTGACGGATTGTGCAATGAAGGTTTAATCGAAATAAAATGCCTTAGCTCCGTTTTCGGAATAGATCCTGATATTGCCATATGAGAAAAGAAACTTAAATGTTTCAAATTGGATAAATCTCAAGTAGAAATGAACCAAAATCATGACTAGTACTATCCAGTTGCATATTGCTAGAAAAAAATACATGTTTATTTGCTGTTTGGACTGGACCTGATTTTCTCTTAAAGTAGTAAGGATAAAATATAAAGATGATGTTTTTGGCAAGTATAAATGCTTCCGAAATTGGTATGATTTTACAATGATTGCCTAATCCCAGAAATCATAGACCCTAGAAAAACAAGATCAATGCCGTAACGTCAAATATTTATATAATTTTACGCCCCTCAATTTTTAAATTATTTAAATTTATTCTTGGAATTTATGATTCAAATATTTATATTTTTTGTTCAACATTCAACAAGAACACAATATAGGATGCACAATGTAGGTAGACTTTTTAACGTGCATGCCTACTTCTGTCCCATATAACTAGTAAATAATCGACAGTAAATTGATTATTTACTCATTCCAATCACATAATTTTTAAAATCACAATAGATATTTCTTTATGAGTGTGATAGCATAGGTAAATATTGTGTCGTTAGATTTACGTTTTAGGTAATGTCCTTTGTTTTAATTTTAAGATGTTGAATAAAATAGGACTTGCAAGGAACTATTTATAAGAATTTGTATCATGTTGAACCATTGTACATTTATTTAAGGTTTAAAATAAGAGTACTTGATTTGACGTTAGTCATATTAAATATATTATATTTGTTCAATACATACAATTGTATAAAATCAATAATAACATTAATATATTAATACCTATGATTAAAATAGTTATTTATAAGCACATTCTAATCAAATAAAAAATCAAACAAAAAATCTTGCATGGTGGTAGGGCACTTTGCAAATGCCCGCCTGGCTAGCTACCACCCTCAAGTTGAAAATCTGTCGCCAAGCACCTAACGGTGTGTTCCGGCAGCTGTCCTTGAGAGCCAGTAACTCTAGGTTAGTCTGAACAACATCCTCGACCACATCATCACTTACCATCAGGTGAGATAGTGGTCAAAGGCTAACCTATCAGGCATAAAAAAAAAAAAAATGTAATTATTTAAAAGTATTTATATTGACCGTCGAAGTTGTTATTTGAAAGGGGCTCTGCCCAGCAAGTCAGTCGTCTTTAAGCAAGCTCAGAGTGAACAACTCAGATCTCAGTGGTGTTGAAATATATTTTCAAAGTAGTTAACGACGAAGTGCTGCCCGATCAAGATTGTGTGAAAGTTAAGTGATTTATTATTCTCTTTTATGATATTACTGAACTAACCTTGTTTATATGTAATGGTTCTTAAAATGGTTTGTTAAAAAGGTTTTGACAGTTGTTATAAATTATATTGAATTATAATTATAGTAATGTTAATTAATAGTTGATGAACCAGTAAAAGTGTACATAACATGTATTTAGAAAGTAAGTATCACATTGTTAGAAGATTTTTAAAAGAATGGCCCCGAGTTTCTAGCCCGTTCTTCTCGCAGTGGCTCTATACAATTTTGTTTGCTGAACGTGGCAGTAAAATTACAATATTTCAATATTAAAATTGCATTAGAGCGTCGCAGACGCCTAAATTGAATAAATAGTTTTGACTTTGACTTTGACCTTTTATTTTATTAAACTAACAAGTGCAAGTATCAAAATATGTTACTCACAGTCATGCTATTCCGTCGTAATTTCTTCCGCTTGTGCAAGCGATGCCAGCGCATTTATTTAGGTAGGTACAATTTAATTAGAGCTACCACAGGGGTGGTAGCTCTACCTGAGGCAGTTTTAAGATAAGTCAAAGAAGGGCCGCCGGCCTGAGCTTCACTGCATGGTAGAAGGCAGAAAATCTGTCACCAAGCATCTAACAGTGTGTACCGGCAGCAGTCCTTGAGAGCCATAAAAATTGCAGGCACATCAGACAACAAATGTATGTCTCAGCATCACACGCGCAGTGCAATTAATTCGGACGAAATGCATCTGTTATAGGAAGAGGTTAGTCCACTTAACATCAGGTGGGCATCGTGCTCGCTCAGTCACAAACACATAAAAAAGAGGGATAAATCATATTCCAAGATAGTATTGTATCATGGGATAAATATGAAATAATTGTCAAGCCGCTTGATATAGTTTATTAAGTCATAAAGCTGTAAGTATACTATTGTTTACATAAAAACACACAAAATACATACTCCATACTTTATATAAATTAGAGATCAATTTATGGGTGTCGGGGCAGTGATCAACTATTTGGTAGGCAGGTCTTCAGTAGGAGCAGTACCAATTTTATTAATTTCATTAGATTATGAACCTACATTGAACACTTTGTGATCTTATGTGGGTACAGTCGCCTGCAATAAGAAGTCGCATAATGTCGCATTATCTTCGTCTTATTGCAGGCGACTGTACATCAAATTTCATAATAGATAATTATTAATAATCGAATATATGATACAAGTAACAACAATGTTTATTTCATTCTTTTTACCTATTTATAAAAAAATCTTAAAGATTTCAATGCTTTTTCCTCCTTACTTTCACGCTGCATTTGATCAACACCCAAGGAGCTATGTTTGCCTGGTAGGTACTTTTAACTGTAAAACCTTTAAAGTAGTTAATTTACTCAGATCATCACGAAATTGATTTATAAGAATTTGAGTCAGTTAGATCACCGATGATTAAAATTGTGTTTTTATTTTACGGAACATAAATATACCTATAATTGGTTATCAATATTTTGAGGTAATCCGTCGTACCAACTGCTAATAAGTTAACTAACTACAGGAGCACGAGGATATGTTATTGCTCGGGAGACATATTCTCAAATTAATATTCCTCGTGAGTTCTACGGAGTAATTAATTATAATATTTCCAACAAATACTAGGCAAACATAACGCGTAAAAAGTTATCCATATAAAAAAAATGAAGAAATAAAATGACAAATCTATTTTATGATGAATGATCACTTTTACTACCTCAACGATTACGGGTCTAAGTATAGGATCATAGTCGAAAATAATAATTGGACTACTGTCGAAGACTCGTAGTCTAACTGGTTGAGCAGAATAGTATGACCACTGCCACAACACTAATTTATGTTTATTTGTACACTTAATTAATTAAATCCCACCTTATATTTATATAAAAAATCTGATAACCTTAGAATTAAATTAAAATAATAACAAATCAAATTTAAATATTAAATTCAGCTTGTTATCTATTTATGGTAGAATGCATTAGTTATTAGTATTATTTTTGTGATGGATACATAACACATATAAGAAGTATTTACAATAATGTAACAAGTAATGTTGATATACATGAACTATATTAAATACAACCGACGGGGAATTAGGTTACCATGTCTTGTTTTCTGATGTTATTCTTTCTGAGATACATATTTCAACCGTCAAGTAGTAATGCTCGTATTACTCTTTTCCTGTTTTAAGGGTATGGGTTCCGGTGAAATTAAAGGAACATGAGTCTTAAGAACTTTACGTATTAGCAGTTCAGTTCATCACTTGTGACGAAATGTATCTATGGAAGGCTGATGCTAAACCCTAGGTGGTCCTCGTGCTATAGATGTGTCACAATACCACATATTAAAGTCTTACTCATTAATACTCATTGATCTTATTGAATTCTATTGTGATAGAGGGGTGAACATCTACTGAGCACCGTCTATTGCCTGTGGTGTACCCGCGTATCTGTGTGGAACAAGTAAGATAATACTATTATTTCATATAGTTTGAACAAAGAAGAATTATTATTTAGTGTAGTTGGAACAACGGAAAATATTTTAAAAGTTTCACCTAGATGGGCTATGGAATGTCAAGCAGCTCACCTTTATTTCTCTATCTGTTCACCAAGCACCGCATTTACAATAGATTAAGCCTGTTTTATCTTATTTTGCTACACCATGGTCAAAGTATCTGTGTACCTCCCTTTCCTTTAGACTCGATGATTTTCGCAATATTTTAACCTTACAAAGCAATAGGCAAACCGGAACATGCTACTGACTAATTTACGTTAAGAAAAACTCAATTAAACATTGCAAAAAAGGTCTTGTACAATCCTAGTCGAGGGTGGCATTCAATCCAGGATCCAAACTCGAAATTTAATGCTTCACGTTATGTATGGTTATGAAATAATAAAACTCCGTGAAAATGACTATTATCATCTAATAGATACCTATATTTAGTTTTAACTTAAGGTTTCTTCTGATCACAATGTTGTGTTAAACTACTTAATACTCACACACTTCCGCAAAGCACTAACAGATTATGCGTTATTGTTGTCTCGTTCCTCGATGAAGGTTTACTGAGTAGTAGGTAACCAGAAACTAGGCACCACAATATACATATCGAACCCCTTTAACACACTGCCCTGGAGCACGATACTCGAGGGACTGAAACACCACAGAGTGCCCCAGTACATTATTAGACTCGTCGGGGACTATCTCTCCGATAGAGAGGTAGTCTTCCCGACGACAAATGGGGAGAGACGAAGTCCCATGACGTGCGGCGTTCCGCAGGGGTCGGTTCTAGGCCCGCTCCTGTGGAACGTCGGGTATGATTGTGTGCTTCGTGGTGCTAACCTCTGTGGCGTCAGCGTCATTTGCTACGCTGATGACACATTGGTCACCGCTCGGGGAAGCGACTATAGGGAGGCGGCGATTCTGGCGACAGCCGGTGTCGCAACGGTCATGGCCAGAATCCGGATGCTGGGTCGGAAGCAGTAGGGCACCTTTTCAAAAGGTACAGTAAACATGACGAAACAAGACGCATACATACATATCTTCATCATCATTATCAGCCGTAGACGTCCACTGTTGAACAAAGGCCTCCCCCATAGAACGCCACAAAGAACGGCTATTAGCCGCTTGTAGCCATTGGCTACCCGCGACTTTAACGATGTCGTCAGTCCACCTGATGGGGGCCTACCAACTCTACGTCTTCCGGTGTAGTGTGGTAACCACTCGAGAACCTTTCTTCCCCATCGGTTATCAGTTCGTCGAGCAATATGGCCCGCCCATTGCCACTTCAACTTGCAAATTCTGAGAGCAATGTCGGTGACTTTGGTTCTTCGGCGAATATCCACGTTCCGGATTTTATCGCGCAAAGAAACTCCGAGCATAGCTCTCTCCATAGCTCGTTGAGTGACTCTGAGTTTGTCTATAAGGGCCACAGTTAAGGACCACGTTTCAGTGCCATACGTCATCACTGGCAACACACACTGGTTGAAGACTTTAGTCTTCAGGCTCTGCGGGATGTTCGAAGAGAAGATGTCGCATAACTTCCCGAACGCTGCCCATCCGAGTTGGATTCTTCGGGCGACCTCTTTGTCGAAGTTGGACCTACCTAACTGGACAGTGTGTCCCAGGTAAATGTAATGGTCAACAACTTCGAGCGTATCGTTCCCAACAACAACTGGTAAGGGTGCAACATGGACATTAGACATCATTTTCGTCTTATCCATGTACATACATATACCTCGTACCTATTGTTAACTGGAGTTATTTACTGTAAAAAGATATTGATGTTAACAAACCTAAAATAACTGAGATCATACTTGATCACACTTGATTTCTAAGTTTGCAAATGGATTATCATAGGGCAGCCTTAACTGCATAAGATCAGTATTATTTACATTAGTAACATCAGCTGCAGAGGCTGTCAATATAGATGACATCCGCAGAACGGCTGGTTGGACTGAGGAATGAGGTACTTTTGGAATGTTCTACATAGGTCTATTGTAAATAATGGAAACTTCGATAGAGCGGTATTGAGTTCCGAGGTAAGGTTAAAGGTTTATAGGGAAAAAAATAATTTCTTATTATTGTAATTACTAAAAATAATAACGAAAACTCCCGATTGATATCACAATATAAAAGTTTAATTCAATCTTATAATTTAGTAATAAAGTTATTGTGAATAAATTTACTAATATTACTATTTTTGAACATGTACTAGATGAAGAGTCCCTCCCTACACTGATATTATTGTTATTAAAGCTAACTCTATATGTTAAATCAGGAATAAACAGGGTAGCTTTTAAATGAATAACGTAATTATGGTGTCAGAGATAATAGACGCACATATAGAGATACGGTCAGGTATTTTAGCTTTAAAATTTATGTTGCGGTGCGTAGTGACTGGACACATACTACTCTATAAATGTTCATCTTCGGACGAGACAACAATACTGCATAATATCAGTCGAACTTCACTTTCAGGAAAGTTCGTTTACAATTCAATTAAAAATAGAAAGTACCTACAATCATATAAAAATATGTGACACATGTTACTTTGTACAATATAATTATATTAAAGCATTAGTATAAACGTCTACCTTATTCAAAGAGAGGCCGTTCTATATTGTGGTCCAATCCTTCACTGACGAAGGCGCGCCCCTACCTTTAAATAATTGATGCATTTGTATGGGTAGCCCTCGTTTGTACACTAGGTCTTAGTGTGGGTGTAGATTACAATGGTACATACAGTAAAGCAATAGTAGCAGTCCTTGTAACTACAGTAAAAAAATTTGAAGAGGTTTCGTGTTTGCATAGAGAATATACTAACTTTGTCTATGGTGAGTGGAAAAGTCAGTAGTAGGAAGATTTTAGGTAAATAAACTAGCCAGAAGTGGTTCCGCACCACCATACATTGTGACAATAAATTTATGTTTAAAATACCTACGTTGACCATAATAATTAACCAACTAATATGTAAGTTTGTGATGACAGTAAAATGTTTTTTTCGTGTGTTATGCTATAACTATAAATTAACAAATATCGTTTATACCACACCAACTCAGAAAGTGTCTCATTGCTCATTCAAAAACGTGTTATAAAGTTTGCCATTTCTCCCTTATAAATGTGCGGCGGGAAAAGTTATATGGAATTTCATTCCATCCCTCCGTAGCAGTGAAGGAATGTTGTATGAAAATCCATACATGCCCTGCTAGCGCTCTTTTGTTTTTTTTAGCTGCTAACAAAAAAATATACATATATCTAATAATTAGAAAAAAGAAGTGGGTTTTTTTTGTACTCGATATTCAATGAAAGGAGGTTGACAACCTTTCTCTCCACTACGAAAAAAAAGCGCAGCAATTTATTTATTTTATTAAATTTTGTTTTTTTGCTAAATTGATTATTTACAGTACATGCTTTTAAATAATATAAATATTTTCCAAAATGTCATCTGATAGTGAAAGTGACAATTTTATAATAACGGCGCCACCAGAAACAAAAAATACAGCTCAAGAAGTCAAAAAGAACTTACTTCTTCAGTCTCGGGACTAATACGAGAAAACTTATAGGTACCTTATGATTTTATTTTCCTCGCAGGTGCAGTATAAAGCACTATATATCACACGGGAGAAAGTTCTATTTCTGTTCTCGAATTTCCTTAAACATACTTCGACACTAGCAGAAATAGATCGCTTTCTCCCCTCGATGTACAATGTACTATTATTTTTTCTAAGAAACGGAAATTACCCTTTAGGATTTGATGAGTTACGAGTATAAAGATATGACAAAAAGCCTTTTTAGAAGATTTTTTACTGTCCCTTGGCAATTAAACCTTTTTGTTCAACTCAACAGGGTCTTGGACAGTCAGCCACCAAAATGACCCTTATAGGGTCCATTTTTCTTTTTGAATTAAGTAAGTCTAAAAATCAAAATGATAGGGCCAATGGTAAGAGATAATTAACTATAATGAAGACGATTTAGTGTTTGTACAGTATGATTAAATAATCGCTATCATCACTTTTCTTTCTTTTTTAACTTTTGTTGTCTTTTTTATAAAATACAAGTAAAACTTTGTTTTAGAAGAATTGATTGTTTTTTTTTGTTTCAATCGTTGTTTTCTACCATCGAGAAACTAACCTCGAGATTGGAATTGACGGTCCGGCTAATCAGGCAACTAATGTGTGATTTTGCAGTCATTCCAAATTTAAAATATTATTTTTCCTAGTGAGGTGCTTACAGTATCGTAATGTGTTGATTTTTTTTATAGCTGATAAGTTATATTATGAATCATATTGGAAATAACAGATTATTCAGGGAGTCATTGTACCATATTCACTTTTTATTTTAGTGATGTAAGACATACTCCTTACTTAATTTCTTTCCTATATTAAAATTAAAATTTATAAAACGATATTTGCTAAGCACTCATTCTAATTTTGATGACCTGACCTGATGGTAAAAAATTAACAGCTGTCGGAACACACCGTTAGGAGCTTGGCGATAGATTTTCTACTTGAGCTAGCTTGAGCGAGCTTGAGGTAGCTAGCCGGGCGGGCATTCGGAAATGCCCTAGCACCATGCTATAACGGCTGCCAATCTAAGACAACAACCGGGACCGACGGCTTAACGTGCCCTCCGAAGCACGGGAGGACTCAATATTAATGTCACTAGCGGTCACCCATCCAACTCATGACGGCGGCGGACGTTGCTTAACTTTGCTGATCGGTTAAGAACAGCTAGGCAACTTCGCTATGAGCGCTTCAAAACTTATATTATTTTATGGTGTTTTAATCTTCTGTATTTATTTCTTGCATCTATATAAAAACAGGCTTAAAAGCTCTTGAGAGTTACCATGATGTACCTAAGTAAAACATTTTCGACAGAAAATGGTAAGAAATGTAGAAGGTAATAATAATTTCGTTTTATTAACATTATGATTATTATGTTTTTATTTGATTCTATATTGTCGTAGAGTTATAAACCTATAAAAGTTATCTTTTTACTTTATCGCTTTGTACTGACCCCAAATGAGTGGGATACGGGGATACAGAAGAATAATGGAAAAATACAGAAGAATAATTTAAGAAGAAGAAATCAAATATCAAAACTTTCAAATAAATCGTGACAAATATAAATTAATTTAAGCAAGTCAAAAATATATAAAAATAACCTTTTCTGCTAAAGACTTAACAAGCACCTTAAATTGGTTGACAAATTGTTTCGGGCTTTGTATTTTTACTGCTGATAGAATAGCCTTTGACTACAATAATTAATCAAATGGCGAGTTAAATACAATGTTATTGCACCTTTTATTAACACCAATGAGCACGACTGTCATCAGCGTTAGCTACTACTGGTCATGTGCTACGAAAACTCAAATGGCGTAAATATGGCGGTATTTTGAGAAAATTGGCAATTCATATTAGCCTCAACATTTATTTTTTTGTCCTGAACGTGTATATATTTTTTTAGGTTTATGTACACATCAGCATTATTTCCTTGTTTAACACGCGTGGGATCGGTGCAATATTTATTCTCTAAAAATACAGAGAACAACACAACAATGTTTAAAATATAATTGCGCTAATAACACAGGTTTAGTGCCATGGATATACTCGTAATTGTAAAAAGTAATAGCTTCGGTTTTATGGCCGGCCGCCTCTTGACACCAACTCTTTTTGGGAATGCTTATGTAAGTACAAATTAAAAAATATTTTAAAAAATATGCATGGTTACCCTGCAAAAGTTTAAATAAATAAAGTAAATAGGCAAAAAAGTTATAACTGTCCATAAGGACGACATA
This sequence comes from Plagodis dolabraria, assembly GCA_963854805.1. Classification (NCBI taxonomy): domain Eukaryota; kingdom Metazoa; phylum Arthropoda; class Insecta; order Lepidoptera; family Geometridae; genus Plagodis; species Plagodis dolabraria. The sequence goes on from OY978441.1 coordinate 13,929,135, forward strand.
ATGATTCTGAATAATTTAAAGATAAAATTTAAATATAATCTTAAATTAAAATTAATAAGTTAGTTTATTATTTAGTTCTGTTTTACTGCTATTATAGCTTTTTTTTTCTACAACCTCACTTGATGGTAAGTAATTATGTAGTAACGGCTGGCTCTCAATAAAAGATGCTGAAACACACCGTCAGGTGCTTGGCGCCCGACTTTCTACATAAAGGTGGTAAGCCAACCAGTCATTCGCAAAATGCTCTACCACCATGCTATAACTACTGCCACCCTAAGAGAACTAAGCCAACCAGTCATTCGCAAAATGCTCTACCACCATGCTATAACTACTGCCACCCTAAGAGAACAACCGAGATCGACGACGGCTTAACATGCCATTCGAAGCACGGAAAAGTAGATGTTCAGTAGTAAATGCCACTAGCGGTCATCCATCTCAGTAATGACCGCAGCGGACGTTGCTCAACCTAGTTGATCGCTTAAGAACGATTGCTTACGATTAAGAAAGGGAAAACTTGCAACAGAAAACTGTTTTGCATTGTAATTATGGGCCACCGACACGTCACCGAGTGCAGTCTAACTTTGAATGTTCAAGGCGTAGATGGTTGAAACTGCAATCTTCATTCATGACTTCAATATATCAAAAACTTTGATGTCATTCACCCTTTTAGGCCATGTTCAATGCAAAAGTCATCAACTCAATCATTATCCGAAGAGTAAATGATTGAGTTGATGATACACAATACTGGTAAGTCTGATAACTTATACTAAGATGGCGCGCAGCACTGTTCACTATACCTTTTTATATAGCATACGTTAAGCTCGCCCGAGAGTAGAGTAAGTTTGTTTAAGAGACTTAAAAATCCCTTTATCACCAATAATACAGACAACTACAACTCAACACAATAATTAAATATCTGAGAACATAATATTCTATATCAATACACATTACCTCTATTCGGGATCATCTATTCAGATTCTGAATACTTATATTATGCTCCAACATGGTTCTTATTATAGACATGAAGAATACACACTTGCAGATTAATAAAAATAGATTTTCACACTAGCAGTCTCATTTGTCCTCCGAAGCCTTTTAAGTCCATAAAGCACTTAACACGTAAGTGTCCACAAATTCATGTACTTTGTTCATTCTGTATTTGTTAGAGTAGCGATTGTTCCACCATGATTTTCTCGAATCCCGTTGGCGGCGGGTAGAGGAAATTGTCCAAAATTATATCTAGGATAGCGCCATCGTCAACTGAAAAGAATAAGATGTAGTAGTTAGTAACAATACAAAAACAGCCACGGGCTACTCTAAGGTTGCGTATACAACAAATGTGAGAGGAAGATGTGCAGTGTAAGAGGGAAAAATCCATCAATAAGCTCGCTTCATTTTCTTATATAAAAATTAACGCAGCTCTCTTAAATAGGCTTGAGGTTGACAACACTAAGATCTTGTTTTGGTTTTGTATCGGATAGTCTGGATCTAGTGGTTATTACATAGTCACGCCTCATTCTAAGCTCAAGACATAATAGTGTAGCCATATGGTAGGTCACATCTAAATCTACATATAACAAAGGTCAAAGCAGAATAATTAGTTCTTAACAGTATGTGATCTAAGCATGTCAAACTTTCAGCGCGCGTAACAAAATAAAGTGCTGGTAGACAGCTGGCATACTATGAAAAGCAGCCAAATTTACATAACGGAATGAATTTTCATCGTACATTCCGTCCATCGATTTAATGTTGATGATAACAGCAACAGTTATGATAACATTTCGAAAGATTGTTATATTTGAAAGTACTCTATTATCAAGATTTTTAAAACATGGTGACTGATAATATCTATAATAAATGTATTTGACCCAATCTTTACGATATGACATGTTCCTTCTTCAAAGCTTAGCTCTCGATTGACAAAGATCACAATATCATCGCTTTGATTGAGATTGTTTTTGGTTTAAATACAGCGATATCCGACCGTCAATAATAGGAGAAATAAGTATAGTCCCTGTCCCTTTGATCGTTTCTAGGTTAGAATGAGTTGGTATTCAAAAAGCGCGGGAGCGGGACGAGCGACCGTCGCCGCGGAGGGTGGCTCACTAGCGCGATGTTGCTAGGGGGTCGGCTCTCCCTACATGGGGGGACAGGCTCCTCGCAGGACTCACACAGAGGGGGGCCGGCACTCGACGTCTCCTCGAAGCGATCCAGCCGTACTCTCTCAGACTGACACAGGTTCTCACCGGACATGACTGTTTCGGGAGATACCTGTGTGAGCCTTCCCCGGTCTACCACCATTGTGGCTAAGCGGAAGACACCGACCGGCATGCTTAGGAGGAGCGGTTAGCATATACGCGATTTAAACCTGTTTAAAGTTGTTTAATTACTATGTGTAACAATCGCGAAAATCTAAGACAACATACAGCTTCATAGGTCATGTAGTTTTCTAAATTCCGTGCATAGTCAGTGGGTAAGTGGCCTTTTCCTATTATAAATATGGAAACATATAAATATATAAACTCACCATAAAGCGCAGGATAAACTGTCCCTCTGACATTGCTCACTGGAATTTCCATACTCTTTCCATTCAAGAAGAAGTTCAATTCAACATGGTTATACGCAACTCCGATAGTATCACCCTCTACCGGCATTACTGATGCCTTGTTTACGTCTTTATCACTCTCAGGTTTCTCGTTTTCGTGAATAGGTGACTCTGTAGATACTAGCAGGTCGGCTGTGGGTGATTCCCGAGGTGCTGGGGATAAGTGGTACAGTTCTATGTTTGAGTGCCGTACTGTACCATCGCTGTTGAGACACCATGATTCTTTGTCCATTCCACCTGGAAAGTGACAAATGGAATTGCTTTTATCTTTCAGTATTATAGATAACAATAGAAATTAATTCATAAAAAACCCATCGTTCCTTCCGTGATGTTGAAATGATTATTTACTACTTGTAATTACTAATCTATAAACGTGTAAATGACAATAAGCAAGTATCCATTTTGGAAGTCAAAGTCAAAGTCAAAGTCAAAATCATTTATTCAATTTAGGCGTCTACGACGCTCTTATGAAGGTCAATTACAAATTTTAATATTGAAATATACTACATTGTACTGCCACGTTCAGCAAACAAAAATTATAGAGCCACTGCGAGAAGAACGGGCAAGAAACTCGGGGCCATTCTTTTAAACGTTTTTTAAAAATGTGTTTGGTACATACTATATAATAAAATTATTACAATACTTAATTTACATTACGTAGGTGTTAGGCGCTAGCTTGGTAGAGGCGAACCAAGCGTTGTTCGCACTGCGGTGCTATTGGCCCATCTGCTCTTTATAATAGGCCTTTACGCACCGTGGTGTCACCTACGTTTTTTTAAACTTGGGCGATTCGGACCGCGGTATGAATGGAATATCAAAATTTTAAAAATCAAGTGTCTGATTTTTAATTTCTTGGGTAAAAAGACGGTTCACGAAATCACTATGCGTTTAACTATGCTACGATGGGACATTTGCTAAATCAGTGTTTTCAACTCAAAATACTGATAATTGAGAGGCAGAATAATTACAGGCACATGAGACTTAATAACTGTATTTCTCAATGTGACGGGCGCAGTGCAATTCGTCACATGACGAAATGCATCTGTTATAGGCAGATGATAATTCGCTAAACATCAGGTGGGCGTCGTGCTTGTTCCGTCACAAAAACATTAAGAAAAACCAACACATTCAATCCAAAGTGGAAAAAATATCACTTATTACAAAATATAATTCTGAATCATTGCATCTAATTATAAGTATTTAACGGGAATTTATCGCTATAAAAACAAATGAATATAAACTTTTAATTATGTGTTTAAGTTGCGAAAGACTTGACACCAAAGTAAGCATATAACAAATAAGCCTATAAATCTGTCGCCAAGCACCTAACGGTATGTTCCAGCAGCAGTCCTTGAGAGCCAGTGAAATTACAGGCACATGAGACTTAACAACTATGTCTCAGTGACGGGCGCAGTACAACTCTTGACTTGTGACGAAATGCATCTGTTATAGGCAGAGGTAAGTCCGCTTAACATCAGGTGGGCCACAAGCTTGTTCCGTCACAATAACAAAAAAAAAGTCTTCCAATCCAACTGGGCAATGTTGTCAGCATGTTGGGCACGCCACTTGGGCTGGAGCATTTGGACTACTAGCTGTTTGTAATAAGTATTTTGTATTAATTAGTTTACATAAAAGAAATGGCCTACTCAATTGACCATGATCTTCTATCAGCCGGACAAGGGGTGGAGATGCTAGTCAGCTGGGACATATTAATCGGCCTCATAACGGTTGAATTATGTTTGTCTGCCGCAGCACCTAACTAAGACTGATCGGCGTGAATGATCACAAATAGTATTTAAAATATTATTTGCTATTTACCTGGATGACCTTAAAAATCAGTGTTGAATCATTTTTAGTTTTAAAGGATTCTGCAACTTTTAAAGAAATTGTAATTTTGCAAACTAATCTGAGAAGTTTTTTGCAAAAACGGGAACAGTAAGCAATTATACAGGTAGACGATCCACATGTAGTTAATGTTTTAGCTGAAGGCTGCCATTGGCAGGGTAAGAAAAGACCGAATATCTTTTAATATTGTTAAGTTTGCAATAACGCCTGCTAGTAGAATTACATTACAAAATTACAAATTTACGAGAGAAAAAATTATAGTCATGTGCGGGATTCGAACCCGCGTCCATCCACCCCTTTAGTCGGGGTATGCTCTAACCAATTGAACTAACATGACACAATGACTCTTAACTTTAATTCTTGCTCTCGTTCTTCAACCATCGTATCGGGATGGAGCGACATCTATAGTTCAACTTGCGTTGTACTACAAACAAGACCAATTTCGCAATTGATTTTATACTTGTAAATGATAACGCATGGACGCGGTGGATGGACGCGGGTTCAAATCCCGCACATGACTTTAATTTTTTCTCTCGTAAATTTGTAATTTTGTACGGAATATCTTATTTCCCCACACCACTACTTTCTTTCGAAAAATGACAATAGTTGATATCTAAATTTCGGACGACAAACCTAGAAAAGCTTTATCTTAGAAACTACAAATTTTGAAAACAGCATTTGCAAATAACTATGGTAGTTATTTGCATAGTATAGTGGTTATTTACTATAGCCAGGAATTTAGAGTACTACTTCTGGCAAAAACTTGAAAACTGTAGTAGTAATTACCTGATTACAATGTGTTTGCTGGAAACTATGTGTCCACTGCTCATCTGTGTACATATATATATATATATATATATAAGAGTAACCTTTGGGGATTACTTACCTTTTCCGTCTTATGGGATTGCATTCATGCGACGTTACACAGAGTCATCGGTCTCCAATAACAAATCAATGTTTGACTCTAATTGTATGACGTCATAATTTATTAACAATCTAGCACTCATGATGTTTAGTCGTAATATCCGACCAGTGATCGGCCCTGCCCATGGGGCACCGGGCTAGAATGCCCCTTCCCCCCGTCGCTTTTATGACACCCACAGCAAGAGTTAGGGGGGGGGGCTTACTCTTAGGCTACTCTTCCTATGGGTGTCATAAAAGCCGACTAGGGGTAAACCGGAAGGTGGGTAGTGGGAAATACATGCTACATAGGAAAAAGTCACAGTATGACTTGTTTAGTGTGGCTGGTTGGAAACTCACCTGATCCCTAAGGCGCAAGCCAAGCATTAGCATTATGGAAAATCCCCTTTAGGCTGTGTTTTGAGCGGACAATCCAATTGATACAGTACAAATCAGGCAGTAACAAGTATAAATTAATCAAAAAAGTAAAAACCCAACTGCAAATTATTTATCTTTGTTAAACGTTTTATCATTCTATTACATTAAAACTGCAACTTATATATAATTATGGAATCGTTTTTAAAGCCCTTCATTTTAACACCCAACTTGATGTGTTTGGATGAATAAAACTCACAATATGACATATAAAATCTGCCAGTTTGTATTTTTATATTTTTATTATACCTGGTGTCACTTGCGCTATCAATTGCGATGTACAAATATCACAATATCTCATAAATTAAAGTCGGTTAAGCCATTTAGAAGTTATGGTGGAATAAAGAAACTTAAAGACATAAACCCAGAAAACAACACACTTTTTTTTGGGCACTCGTGTAAAATGCCCATTCTCTAGTTCTTTTTCCCGAACACTAGTTGGATATTTAGTAACACTGTGAGAGCTAGCCGGTATATTTAGTTAGTTATTTTGACAACTCACATCAGTTTTTACCATATTATGCTGTCATAGTTTCAAAATAAAGGGCAAAAATTTGATAATGACCCTTTCTGTGCCTTATGTGCAGCAACACCCCACTAAAATGACAAAGTAGCGATGGCATGATCACATACATTTTAAATATTAAATTGTAAGGTGAATTTTTTTTTTTTTTATAATTCTTTAACCTTTGGGCCATTGTTTTGAAATTCATATCATGTAGCATTACCTATATAATTTACATGAATATTGCAAGCACATTGCATTGTAAACCAATTGTCATACTCAATATAGACATTCCTTACATAACCAATCTTGACCCTTGACCATTTTGGACAACTAACATTTTATAAATTCTATTCACAAATAATGCAAATTTTGCTGGAAGGTCAAAATGTGATTAATTTTTAGCTAACATGTTTCCAAAGTAAGCACTTATTATGTCATATGTCTATATGACCTACAGGTTCTGCATCAAGGCAAAGCAACAGTTAAGGGGGCAAATTTACCTTATTAAATGCCAATTACAATCTCTTGATCATAATTAAAATAAGATTGAGTGATAATTTTATGGCAACTCTCGGGTCTAACACATACCTAAAATCAATACCTGTTAGTGATTGGAAGCTGGTAATGGGCACTACTCTTTTATGCCATTATTTTCCTTAAGGGAAGTGTGTTCATAGCCTTTTCATCAAAATATACTTTTATAATATTTTAGTTTGAGCCTCTTCTTATTCTAAACTTGAACTTATCCTTCTGGTCCTTTTAACTCGTATATTATGTGCTTCTGATATGCCAGTTTTCGATAAAGTTATGCACATAAAAAAGTATTTGGAAAAAATGTTTTGTATGGGAATTCTTATTTTCATATTTAGCGATAAAATAAATAGTGAAAAATAATTATTCCCGTTGGGGTAGGCAGAGACCACTCATCTACAGTCATCAATCTTTTCATACATGAGCGTCGGTTTAGAGTACTCCTGACCTGGCCTTTTTTCAGAACGTCTTCAATCTGATTTCGGAAAGTTCGCCTAGGTCTTCCTCTTATATACCTTTAACTGTTTAGTCATTCTCATTTCAATCATTGTCTCCACATATGTCCAAACCATCTTAACATACCTTTCTCGATTTTTGTCACTACATTCTCATTCACACCACATTGTTCCCTTATCACACTATTCCTTATCCTTTCTGTTTGACTCCAATCATGCTTCTCAATGCTCTCATCTCCACTGCATTTATTCTACTTTCATGCTTTTTCTGCTCTACCCAAAACTTTCACTACCTTACATTAGTGTCGGAACCAACAATCCTCCATGAACAGCCAGACGAGCCTCATTGCAATGTGTACAGCACATCCTTTGATATGCCATCACATTTAATGTCTATAAAATTAAGTCAGAAACCTTTATCAAGAGGGTGGTGGTTTGTTACATACCATGAACTCTGTTAAGATCTGTTTCTCTAGTAGCAACTCCCACAGCCCATACTCCTCCTTGTTGTAATTTCACTTCAAAGTAAGACTTGCTTTGTACTAGTGGTGCATTTCCGAGGGCACATCCTGAGCCGCAAACTCGCTGCCCTCCTTTTATTATCACCATTTCATGGCCTGCAGTAAAAATTAGTATACAATTTAACCATTCTGTTATATGTATTATCATACTACTTTACAGATTTATGTGACATTTTGATAAAAATAACTTGATAGAGGAAGATAAAGAAGTAGTAAATCTAGATATAAGAGACAAATATTTAATTATAAATTAAGTAACAACATGTGTTGCTATTAGAATGTGTCTAATGGTAATAAGGTAATAGCATTGCTTGTTTCAAGGATATACAACTGAAATTATGAGAAATCAATTGATTTTACAGGGGGAAACAGTTCACTACCCACGCAATTTTCAATTATAATGAAACTCTAGACTTTATCTTTACTATGTAAACTTTAGACTACCAACATCCGCATTAAAATGCTGGTATATTTCATCCAAATATGTATACATTTTGACCAGATTTATGGATACACTTCAGTACGCACCCATATGTAATGTATCCAATTGTACGGGATTTTCCTTGATTCTAATGGGTACACTTGGAGTTAGACTAAAACCATTCATACAACTTTTAAGGCAGCAAAACATTTTGTCTCAGCCACAAACAATTTTAAACAATTAAATAAAATCAATAAAATTCGCAACAAAAACAAGTATGTATTGAAATTGAAATAAAATATTTTGTCGACAGTTGTCCTTGACGTTACGTTGTCAGTGACAGCTGCTGCAGAGATGACATTAGTGGGGCGTTCATACAATCATGACAAAAGAAAGAAGCGTTCATATAACCTGCTAGAGCGCGTTCCCGACCTCGGTTAGAGGGCACTCGGGGTGCAACTTTTCACTCTAACGTCGTTCACAACCATCGGATAGAGCCGCTCTATCCGATGGTTGTGTTAAAGTTGCGCTGCGCAACTTTTTAACTATCAAAACCGGTCGTTAAAATGTTGAATCTTTAACTGACATGACCTTGATATTTCTTGATGAGAAAATTACAGACACTCTTTTATATTTTGCAGGTAACGGTGGTTATTACTTTTCAAACATCATAAAAAGTCTATAAATTTTGCTAAATTCCTCGTCGAAAACGATATTTGAGGTTATGATACCTAGGTACTTACTTTGTTTAGGTTTAAAGATATTTATTCCCAATTAGACAATACAGTCACTTACTTGAGAACAGTGCTTAATCGTCGGTCAATTATTTCTTGTCCCCTCTAGATTTTTTGTGAAATAAAATTAATTTACAGTTTTAAGACTTATAAATATATAATACTTATAAATGCCTTCACAAGATAGGAAATACATCTAATTAAATTTTTCTTTGCCGAGCAGCGCACTTTTACGTAAATATACTGAATTTTGATCGAATCTTCGTATGTTCCTCAATTATTTGTGTCCCTTGGACAACAAATTAATATATTATTTTTATTATAATACATAAGGTTGTATTAAAAATAGAAAAAAGCTTTTGAATTTTGTTATAGATTTAAGCACCATTTATTTAAAATATTTATTCATCTTATCATTTATTTGATGTTATATTTATATATTTATGTCTTTTGGACAACCGTTATATTCAAACCGAATAGTAATACTTTTTTCTCAAGTTAGTTGTAATATTTGCATCAAAAGAACTTAAGGTGACTCTACCCGCCACACTCTCCATACAAACGCTCTTTCGTGATTATTGTTTCGTTAAAAAGTTTTCCCCAGATATTTTGAACTAATATGTACCTATCTTGTACATTATATTTCGCTTCTATTATAGTAAATTTTCAATAATGTTTGTCTTGATTTCAGTAAAATCATCTAAAAATCACATTTTTTACACAAATTCTACCTGAACTTTGGCCCATTTAAAAGAAAATCTGTCGTCAAGCACTTACCGGTCTGTTCCGCTATGTGACCTTGAAAACCAGTAATTTTGCGTGGTGGTCGAGGGTTTTGCGAATGCGCGCCTGGCTAGCTACTACCCTCAAGTAGAAAATCTGTCACTAAGCACTTACCGGTCTGTTCCGCTATATGTCCTTGAAAACCAGTAATTTTGCGTGGTGGTAGAGGATTTTGCGAATGCGCGCCTGGCTAGCTTCTACCCTCAATTAGAAAATCTGCCACCAAGCACTCTCCTACCTATCGATGTGTTCAGCTATGTGTCCTTGAGAACCAGTAATTTTGCGTCGTGGTAGAGGATTATGCAAATGCGCGCCTGGCTAGCTACCACCCTCAAATAGAAAATCTGTCGCCAAGAACTTACCGGTCAGTTCCGCTATGTGACCTTGAAAACCAGTGATTTTGCGTGGTGGTAGAGGATTTTGCGAATGCGCGCCTGGCTAGCTACTACCCTCAAGTAGAAAATCTGTCGCCAAGCACTTACCGGTCTGTTCCGCTATATGTCCTTGAAAACCAGTAATATTGCGTGGTGGTGGAGGATTATGCGAATGCGCGCCTGGCTAGCTTCCACCCACAAGTAGAAAATCTGTCGCCAAGCACTTACCTGTCTGTTCCGATATATGTACTTGAAAACCAGTAATTTTGCGTGGTGGTAGAGAATTATCAAGCGATTAAATAATACCGAGTAAACCGCGATTCTAGCTATCATACTAAAAGGCAACGCGCCGCGCTTATAAAATAGTTAGATTTTTTGTATGTGAAAATTCAATAAACATGAGTGGAACACATTCCGTTAACGATTCTACACCACCCCACGCAGTATCGTTGATGAATTAATATCCACCTTATATAATAGGTCAATAACAAAGTTAAGTTAGTACCTAACTGCAAATTATATGCGAGTAAACAGAGCATTTTCAATTTAACCGGGTAATACAGATTTGTATCAACAAAGAGGTTTAAGGCTAAGTATAATACGTAATCAAACAACATACATTTGCCGTGCGCAAAAAAAAAACTTGCGCGCTATTTTCCATAATTTTCGTATGTTGTTTGTATCGCATTTGTGCAATATTTTTTCACTAGGCTGATTTACGCTCTCGCCTAAGGCTCGGGCTGCAAGCTGCAACCCACAGCCTCGTGTATAATGAGCAACTTAGTTCACGTGTATCATAATATACTATTACAAACAAACATTTTTTATTTATACCTGATAGGTTAGCCTTTGACCACTCTCTCATCTGATAGTACCTAAGTGATGATATTGTTGAAGTATTAATTATTAATAGTCTTGTATTTAAATACAAGAAACTTGCGAAAACAAAACTCTAATCTCAGCCCTAGGCGATTAGTTCTGGCACACGGGTTTACATATACAGAGCGTCCCACGGCGATGCCACATCATGGCCGTAGCCAGGGGGGGCATTGTGGGGCAATGCCCTACCTTGAAATCCCTATGCCCTACTTTAAAAATATCAAGAACTAAAATAAATTATAATAATTAAATTTATTGTTCACAGTTTGAGATAAAAAAAATATTGTATCGATAGGTATCTAAACTTTCCGAAGATACCACAGTTTCTGACATTCATTTCATATTATAATAATCCTTTGTTCTGTGTACAAGTAGATGGAATTTGAAGCGCAATCGCATGAAGCAATGAGTTTATTTAATTATCGACTGGTGTCAGGCGTGTAACTATTGTTGCACGCCGCACTCGGCACTTGGCGCCAAAGCATTTGACAGTTACATGATCAATTGCAGGCGCCGCCCACACCATATGTTCCGCGTGCCGTAATGTAAACAATCGGCTCTTGTGACTCTTGTGTCACGTTCTATGGGACAAAATTTATGTCCAAGGTAGCTAAATAAACAAGAAATACGAAACATAAACATTTACGACATATGTTAAAGTAAATTATTATGATAGAGGCGGGCAAACTCGACCTAACTAAATATTTAAGAAAATAGTAAATATTCTTGAATTTTAAGGAAAAACCTTCAGTTGCTTACTTTAAACATGAAGATAATACACATTTCTACCAAAAAATTACATAAAGTCATTTTAATGATTGTATGTAAAAACATTAAAAAAAAATAAACAAAATGTTCGCGTAATTACGGAACTTTTTTTTCCGTAACTTCACTCCACAGACACATTTGAACGGGCAATGGATGGATAAACGGCGACTAGCTTTAGTCTATTGTCATATTGGGCAACGTTCCAAACCTCAAAAAAGGACCCGGATTCCAAAAATCGAAAATAAAGCTGGACATTCACTATGTTACAACTGTTACACGACGCACTCGCTGTATCCCATTCATGCAACAGTTGTTACATGCCGCACTCACTTGCTATTTGGAGCACTCTCTTCGCACGAATCGTTATAATATCTGTGATGCAGTGGGGATTCCCCATAACCATAGATTTAAAAAAACATAGAAATTGATTATGATTGTTTTTAACGACCCTAGGATGTAGCACTGGGGTGTGCGAATATACGTTTTCAACTTTAACTGCAATCAAATGTGTCACGAGATGGTATGGTATTTCTGGCATTTGAAAAATAAAAGAACGAAATCAGTATCTGAGTGAGGTGCTTCGCATTTTTAATAACATGGCGAATCGTAGAATTTGGCTGTTTTAAATATTTTTATTATTATGTTAATTATTGTAATAAGTTTGCAGAAACAATATGGTATAAACGGCATTTTTGGTCGTATCTATTTACTTAATGTCACCTAACCCAACAATTAATTATTACCTCACTCAGACGTGGATCTCTACATCCAAGTTCAACCATCTTGTTCGCTTGTTCTTTATCATTGAGGATTGAATACTTCTTAGATTCATGCTCACATTCTGTCACATAAATTATTTATCTACAGATAGCTACTGAATTCACATCACTGACCTGAGGTCAGTGATATACATGGTAATTGATTTAGGAGCCCGTGCTTCGAGGGCGGATCGAATAAGATATTTTTTTACTTCCGCCCTACCTGTAATTAATGCTGCCCTACCTCAAATTTGACTCTAGCTACAGCCCTGTGCCACATGGAGGGAAAGTACCCTGAATATTGTAGATGGAACATTTAACTGATAGAAGACATTATTTAAATTTTAAAAACAATTTCAGTAATCTGCATTCATATATATTTAAATAATTACAAGGTTGAACCGGGAATCGAACCCGTCACACGACAGCTGTATGCAACAAATCGAGCCGTATCCTGAGCCGAAAGACGCGCAAATTATTATGTCCATCGCAATGCGGCTGGCTGATTATAAAGAAATAATTCAAAATTTCACATCAAATGTTAAAATTCATGGTCTTCCTTTCATTTCTGACACTATGTTATACAGCAAATAATAATCCTAATGATGAAGCCTTTCGATCGGTATGTTAAAATTAGAGAATGATTATTTTTTTTTGTGGTTCGAATCGTTCAACCATATACTTATTTAAATATACATGAATGCAGTTTAAATTGTTTTTAAAATTCAATTAATGTCTTCTTTCAGTAAAATGTTTCATCTAGAATATTCAAGGTACTTTCCCTCCATGTGGCATCGCCGTGGGACGCCCTGTATACTATATAAAATATCTGTACACTAGGTATAGGTACTTACATATACTTACATAATCAGATACTCTCATGTCTATAACAAATCTATAACTAGGCCTTCCCTAGTTAAAAATAAATATTAGCAAAATTTTATGCTTAATTACCAAGAAAATAAACCTATTATCGATCAAATAAAATAGGTAGGCATCTAAGTAAGATCATATTGATTTTGTGTTAATGGTTCAAACAAAATTTTATTTGTTCTGTAATACAAAGACAATATTTATCGCTTTAATTAAATTGTGTAATCTCACTTACCTTGAGTTATAATTGGCTTCCATGTTTTCCAATTACTTATATGTTTTACTTAAGGGGACGATTTAGATTAATTGGGAGCTGGTAACAGTAAATATTAAGAAAATATAACAAGAATTATATAAAGCTCAATCTCAATTCGCGCCGCACGTGGCGGCTACGAATTTTTCTGTCCGAAATCCGCAAAATATAGAGAAAATACTTAATAGTTTTCACTATGGATGAGATCACATTTTCAACAAGGATTTTTACTCTTTTTAGGATATAATTGGTCACATTATTAACCAATTCCAAAAAAGGAGGAGGTTCTTAATTCGTTTGTTTTTTTAAATGTTTGCTACCTCCGAAATTTAGTCAAAAGTTCTCGAAATCCGAGAGTGAATTTACCCATATAGGTAACTTTGCTAAAAATTTGTAACCAAAAAATGGAACTGACACAATGAGTGGTGATACTCAAAAGTGTGAAATAACTTATCTTAAGTCGGTACCACGCGCACAATATAGTGATAATACGTACTTTTGAACTATCATGGTACCGATTTTAACAAGTTATTTCACACTTTTGAGTGTTAAGTCCAATTTTTGGTTAAATATTTTTAGCATAAGTAATATGTGTAAATTACTCTCGGATTTCGAAAACAGTGTCAAAACAGCTGCACTTCATATTTTAATAACAAATAATCATCAATGCAGTTATGGGAAGTTGCCCAAATTTTCTATATTTTGTGTCTTTCCATCACATATATTTTTTCTAAATTCAAAGCTGATCTCCCGAGGAGGAGAAGCACTCTTAGCGTAGTTTGCTTAGCCGTTCAAGTTGAGCATCGTCCACTGCGGTCATGACTTGGATGGGTGACCTCTAGTGACATTACTATACTGAGCACTACCGTCCTTCTGAGGGCTCTTTAAGCCGTCGGACCCGGTTGCTGTTTCAGAATGGTTGTCGTTACAGCATGATGTTAGGGTAGTTTGCGAATGCCCGCCTGGCCTACCATCCTCAAATAGAAGATATGTCACCAAGCACCTAAAGGTCCTTGAAAGGCAGTAATTCTAGATTAGCCTGAACAACATCTCTTCGGCGACATCATTATGTACTTACGATTAGGTGAGATAGTGGTCAAAGGCTAGCTATAAATAAATAAAAATAAATAAGAGTACATACACCTTCAACCTGACCATACGTATTTTCATAAAGTTTGCTGTTATTTTCATAAAGTTTATTGGCTTTCATTAGTTTCCCCTATATTCTTATTTGTCATACGGCTTTACTTTTAATAAGCAGATAATTATTGTGATATCTATGACATGCAAATCATTTATTTGTAAGGATAACAGGAACAATACGAATGCCCATGCAAGCTGTTCTAATTATTATTTAAAAAAAACTGTTGTTTTCATCAAAACCATCACTGTGATAAGTCTTGCAATTACTCAATTTTATTTTCTTAAGTAAACTCAATTATTTCAGTGTTTTTTTATGTTATTGTGACGGAACAAGCTCGAAGACCACCTGATGGTAAGCGGACTTACCTCTGCTTATAACACATGCATTTCGTCACAAGTCAAGAATTGTACTGCGCCCTTCACCGAGACATAGTTGTTAAGTCTTATGTGCCTGTAATTTCACTGGCTCTCAAGGACTGCTGCCGGAACACACAGTTAGGTGCTTGGCGACAGATTTATAAGCTTATTTGTTATATACTTACTTTGGTTTAAGAAGTAACTTTCAAGACTTTCGCAACTTGAACACATAATTATAGGTATTTATTTACATGTTTTTATAGCGATCCAGAATTATATTTTGAAATAAGTGATATTTTTTCCACTTTGGATTAAATGTGTTGGGTTTATTTTTATGTTATTTTGACAGACTGATTTTCTACTCGAGGGTGGTTGCTAGGCAGGCGGGCATTCGTAAAATGCCCTTCCACCATGCGTCAAAGCTCAAGCCCGCGGCGGGATTCGAACCATGGACCTGCTGCGCGGTAGTCCATAGCTATGCTACTGAGCCATCATTGCTTCAAAATTGCTTGTGTTGGTACATATTTTGCACTAATGGGTAGGTAATACTGCTTGTGTCCATGTCGGGTTGTTTATAAAAGTATAAAGTAAAAATAATGGTATCAATATTTCCAATCAAGAATACTTGGTACATACTTGTAAAACTGGATGAACTTTTTGGGCAATAATTCTAGGCATTTCACGTAAACAAACTCGTCATTCCAGTAGAGTTTACGTTTTATAGTTAGCTATCAAAAGGTCAGCGCTCTATAACACTACAATAAAATAAGCTTTGCTATTTTTCTCAAAACCGGTCGTGGTTATGTACCATAATTCTTCACAAAATTGAGCAAGTTTTTGGACTCATATAGTATGGGATTCCCGAATAACATTATTATGAAGTAGTAATGTATAATACTCTTAGATACTTGAGTCGTAACTCTCGTAGATAAGTCACATTGGATGTAGGATATATAGCACACGGTATTCGCTCGATTATATTTTGTTATATTTTCCCAGCGGTCTGCCTTCATTACCTTAAATCCTTTTTATATTCGGTACTTATGCCTTTATTAAACAAAATACTATGAACTATATACAACACTACGGTACCTTAATATACAATAATAACAAAAAAACAAACTACACCTATTACAACGAAAGCATTTAGATAATCTAAGGTCTTCGCAGACCCGCAGGCAGTCCTAAATTAGGACTCCTACTGCAGCAGCTTGCTGCCAGTTGACAGCGTGCCCAGCATGCATTGCCCTGTTGGATTGCATGCAGGCTTATTCGCTGACCCAAATAAGTGCAAGGTGCTAGCATTTCGATCTCTCATCTCAACGACCAAGCCCTCTGAACTTACTTTAGTTAGCTAGTCAGGACTTGCTTTTTTATATAACTATAACATTGACGAAACTCTTGTGACTACGAAATATTTCCCCGGAAGAGGCTAAGGCAGCCAAGCTTATTCGAAAAATAATAAATTCAAATTTAAGGCCACAGAAGAAAACTGCAGTAATACTCTTGTTGCTTAAGGGCCCTTATTCCAGCAAAGCCATTTTACAGCCGTTTTCTCAAGGCTGTTGCAGCTAAAGTATAAAAGTTTTTGTTTTTTTAATGATGCAGGAAGAAAGTTTATTGTTTTTTTAATGGAGTGCATTAACCAAAACAATAAAAAAAGCAACTGAAATCCGACAAATTTTTTTTTACCAACTCATGTTTTCATAAATTTCTTCATCAGTGTGACTTCAACAGTCTTTTTATCGAACAAAAATTATTCGTTTTACAGATTAAAAAATATCAGTAAACCAATCATATTACCACCAATGGAGTGCATTAATAACATTTTGATAAATATATGTTACAACTGAGTAAATAAGGGATTGAAAGGGCACTTTTGGCACAAAAATACCATTCAAATTTCTTGTTATTTCTACAAAATCTGGTATTTTATCAAATAAATAAATATGCGATTCATTAGTTGAAGTTTTTATTTAGTAGATAATAATATTTTGTCGATAATTTAGTGAAAAATGTATTTTATACAATTTTTTCAATATGACCTTTAAATTACGGAACACAACGCCTTGTATCTCAGTTTGCGCCTAGCGCTCGCGGAGGGAGGACGTATCGCTGCTTGTCCCGCGCCCTACACGTGCCGCAACTACGGTGCGCAATGAAAATATAGCGTGACCGAGTTGTTTTGATCTATGCGTATGCTTTTATTATTGTAAAGGTATTTTTGTTGAGACCATGCCTTTTTCATTATTAACTAGGATTTATTATTTCCAGATCGGAATTGAATTTTTAACCGACTTCCAAAAAAAGGAGGAGGTTCTCAATTCGTCTGTATTTTTTATGTTTTTACCTCAGAACTTTTGAAAGGGTGAACCGATTTTGAGTATTATTTTTTTGTTTGAAAGCTGATGCTTGTCGTTTGGTCTTATTTAAATTGCATCAAAATCAGTCAAGTCGTTTTTGCGTTACACTCCAATAACTCAAAAGTATTTACCTATCTTGATGATATAATCATTGACAATCGATATCGTAAGTAGCAAGGGTTACTAAAACTAGTGATCAATTCAACCAAAAAATGGAACCGACTTCAACACCCAAAAGTGTGAAATAACTTGTCAAAGTCGGTACCATGCGAACAATATTCTGATCATAGGTACTTTTGAACTATCATGGTACCGACTTCAACATGTTATTTCACACTTTGGGTGTTGAAGTCGGTTCCATTTTATGGTAAAAATTTTTTTTACTATGGCAAAAACCAAAAAGTTGCGTGGTTGCTATATATAAGAAAAAAGTTTTTAAAATAACTTGAAACTAGCTAGAGGTAAATATTTTTTTTTCTTATTTGTTCTTTATTTTATATTAGGTATTAACTTGGCCAAACAGATGGAAACGAAGTAATACATTTTTACAACAAGTGTCTTTTACACGAAATAATTGGCCATCAAAAAGCACAATCTATGCCTCTAAGAAATAATTTTATTTAAGGCAAGACTATCTAACGGTCTGTACCGTGTACTGATTTGGTTAAAAATAAAAGATGTTTATAATAATATAGACGTTATATATTTTATTAAACAATTAGTACCTACCCTGAGTTTGGATTTAAGACTTCTATATTAAACGCACCTTATTTTCTTTCCGTAGCGACAACTAAGGCCGCTCCGCCAACGGGGCAGTTATACAAATATAATGAACCAAGATATGCATGCATAAAGCAGGTATACAAACTACGAAACTAAGTTATTTGCCTATATACAATGATGGTTAGAAGTACATAATCGAATATAGATACCAACACAGTAGTCCATTGAAATGTTACAATAATTTAAGACCGAATATTGCATTTCTTAGAGGGCGCAATTTTACTTTTGAGACATATGTGGATGGTCCATAGAAGCTTAACCTCAAGTTTGTAGGGTCGCCACCCTTGTCCTCCGGCCGCCATCTTGGAAAAAGGGGTGAAAACACTTATTTCGCGATATCTTGGAAACTATGCGTCTTACAAAAAATTCTACAGCATATAATTTGCAAATTATTTTGCCTACATATATGAGTACGTGTTTTCACCCCTTTTTCCAAGATGGCGGCCGGGGGACAAGGGTGGTGACCCCACAAACTTGAGGTTAAGCTTCTTCTATAGACCCCCATACATGTCTCAAAAATAAAATTGCGTGCTCTAAAAAATGCAAAGCTCATGTAACTTTTCAATGGACTATAGTTATAGGTGTGCTAATGTTAGTCAATGAGAGGTTTATTATTAGGTTCATTTAAGTCTACTTTGTATGTAAACTGTAAAGATGCGAAATGAATTTACAAAGTTACATAACATTCCACATTATTTATCAAAAATAAATAACACTTCAAAAAGGATCAAAATGTTTTATTCCATGCGACATCGTCTTTGACCGCTCGATCCTTGCTAACGGTGTGCTCGTGTGCGCCGCGCTACGATAAATGCCCAAATTTGAACGATAGCGCAAGGCGTAAAGACTCTTAAAACTCACTCTCATGGACCGCTATTGTGGACAGAGAATCTTCATATTTTATATTTTTTTGCCATGGAATCTACTTTCGCGGGTCACTTGCTGCTTTGGATACTGGAATAGACTTATTGTAGTTCTAAACTTATTTTTGCAAGCTGCTTGTGTCCCAGCACTTTTGCAAGCACTTAAAAAACAACAACATCCAATTCAGGGCAAAGAAAAGCCTGTAAACAATACGTATACGTCCTGTGGCTTGGAACTAACCGTCCTGTGGCTTGCAAAGGTTAGTTGGGATTTAAATAAAATTTTCAGGAATTAATAGTACATTGTTCACCGAGAGGAGAAAGTGACCGATTACCGTCGAGGGTGTCGTTTGAAGCCCGAGCCGTAGGCGAGGGCTTTAAAACACCCGAGAACGGGAATCGCACTTTCTCTCGAGTGATACATAGTGCTTTATACTACACCTACCTTTTATTTTACTTTTCTACGAAAACTGAATCCTCAAACACACAAATTGAAAATGGCGCCAATGGCGTCTGCAATTTTCACATGTTCTTTTTTCAAATTGTTTGACACCATCCAACACACAGCTAGTGGCCAGTGTCATTTTGCGAGCTTGGAGATAAAAACTCACTGTAAAAACTTTTTGGCTATTGATATTTAGTTTACCAGCGCATAGTCTTACTCAAAATTAAAAAAGAAAAACCACGTAAGAAATGGATTTTCATACACTTTTCTCTCCCGCTCAGATGCGTTTTCTCCCCGCATATTTGTTCGATATGCAATGACGTACTTTCTACCGTAAATTTGATAAAGTATCAAGGTACTTTCCGAGCAGGTGTAGTATAAATTATTTTTTTTATTCATTTCAGTATTGTTTTTTAAATGTGTTTAGAAATAGAAGGGAATAGGACGGTAGTTGTCTATGGATATTTTATCGCCTTTTTGTTGGCAGGCTTTATAAACTTTTTAGTGAATCGGGGAATTCTCCTTGTTTGAAGCGAGAAGGTTGATTAATAGTGTTAACGGTGAAGCAAGTTCTCTACCTCAGTGTTTAAGTAAGATTGTATGTCAACAATATGTACCGCAGCTAAATTTATTTTTAATAATAGATAGTACTACCTTTTCGCTTATAGGATGTATATACATATAATTGAACTATTGTGAGAGTTAACTTTTTACAAGGGCTGTATCTTTGGAACCGTAATGAGTAGAGAGCCATAGATAGCCCATTGATAGTATCACAGAATAAGTATAATGGTATAGGGGATTGCTTAAAAAATAAAAATTGCAAATAGATAATAAAAGGAGATACAAAAAAACTGTATTTTTTTTACGTTTTTTGTCAAAGTCAAAGTCCTGAGATAATTATACTGGTATTCATTGCACACACTTCAATTTCAATATGGAGGCAGTACAGCATTCAATGGCCCAACTCCAGCAGTTATTTATGCAGCGGATGGATGCTTATGAAGGTGAGCTTCAAGTTCCAACTCCTTCAACCAATGTAAACAACTTGGCTTCAGACTTTACTGCATTCCGCTCCTTTATTATGACAGCTATTCAATGCCTTCGAGATCAGGTGGCCATGCTTGTTCAACAGCAGGATTCTATGGAAATGCGTAGTCGTCATAAGATCCTGCTGCTACATGGCGTTGTGGAATCCAAGGATGAAGATACTGCATCAGTGGTAGCCAGGGCCGTAGCAACTCACACGAAGTTAAGTGTTACTGTCGAGGATATCAGCCGCTGTCACCGAATGGGTCGTGCGTCCACTCCTGATGAACCCAGACCGATCCTGTTCAAATTGCGTACGTTGGAGATTAGAAACAAGATATGGTTCGCAAAGACGGGTTTAAAAGGATCCGGTTTAACTCTATCTGAGTTTTTAACTAAAACACGGCATCAAACATTCATGGTGGCTCGCCAAAGATATGGCATTGGCAAATGTTGGACGAAAGACGGTTTCGTGTTCATATCGGGTGCTGACGGAATACGACATCGTATCAGCTCTCTTGCAGAGCTCGATAAGATTGGTGGAACGGAAGCACCGATTCCAGTGCATGATGCTCCCAAGGAGTCGATAGCTACAGCCAAGCCGAGACGAGCTGCTTCCAAAAAGCGATGACATTACTGCTTCAATCTCTTCTTGATGGTATAATTAGTACATAATTTTGTTTACAATATGGTTTGTTCGTATTTGGGTATTTGGTACCCTATATATGTCTTCTAATTTTATGCACTTTACGTAGGTAGTTAATATGTAGCTTTTGTCCTTTTTACATCATTCTAAATAATTTTACTACCTTCTCGTATCAAAACAGTTTTGACATTTGTTTTGACGTTGAAGTTTTTTATTTCACATCAAACCATAGAGTTTATCACCAACCATAGAGCTTGTCACAAACAATAGCTTATTCTGTTCAAGCCTGGTGACAAAATGACCTGAATATAATTAACTCATATTGTCATAACATAATTTACAATTTATTATATGCATATATGTGTCTGATGTGGTTAGTTTGTGTCTATGTGTTGGTGTTTTTATTATTTTTTTCTTATCTGGGTAAAAACAAATATTAGTAGGTATCCGTGTGTATTGTGCGTGTTTGTTAAATGTATTCTTTGACCTACTGATACCCAACTGGCAGGTGGATATTTATAAAAAAACCTCTTATACTAATATATTTAATTATAATTATTTGTAAGTATATATTTAGTATATATAAATATATTTATTAGTATATTATATTATAATATATATATCTCATATTAAGAAATATGTTAAATTTATTTAAAAACGCGGATGATAGTGATAGTGCTGAGTATTTGTCATTGTCTTCTAACAGTTCTCTTAGTGACCAGAGTTTCGAAAGCATTCCAACGCTTAACGATACTCTCGACTCGCAGTTTTCTGATGTACCGAAGAATTTTAACGTGATTCATATCAACGCGCAAAGTATTCCGGCACATTATCCCGATATGCAGGCATCTCTAGTTCACAAAAATATTCACGCCATAATAGTCTCTGAGACATTGTTCAAGCCGTGCTTACCCTCTTTATCATATTCCTTGCCCGGCTTTAACCTAATCCGAAATGATCGTAGTGACAGCCGTGGGGGTGGGGTAGCTATTTATCTTAGATCACATATTCCTTTCTCAGTATCCTTGAAGATCTTACCCCTTCATATATCCATACCATTATCATGGGTGATTGCAACACCTTTCTTTCAAACGTGATTGTCGTACTTCTTCACTAGAAGCTGTCATTAATTCCTGAAACATGCATATTCTACCTTCCAGCTCCTTGGCTAACCAATGATATAAAAGTGTTAATGCATAAAAAAGTTGTCACTAAAAGTAAATACAAGCGTAGACCATGTGATGAAAATAAAGCTGTGTATGTTAAATCTCGCAATCGCTGCAATATGGTGTGTAGGGATGCTTTACGCCACCATGTTCACAAATCTGTCGCTAATGAGGACCCTGCCAAAGTATGGAAATTTCTCAGGTCTCCCAATGACCTGAGAAATAGGTAAATCACGACAAGAATCTATTCCAAATGATGTAAATATTAATTCTCTAAACCAACATTTCTCTTCGTTGTCTGATATTAACATCTCAGATAAAAACAATACCTTACGTTACCTTTCAACTTTACCGACTCCCGACCATTCGCCATTTATTTTTAATCAACTGTCCGCTTGCGATGTTAAGAAGAGCGTAATTTCAATCACTTCTAATGCTGTTGGTGTTGACGGCATAAGTCGTAACATGCTTATGCCCATACTAGATGTTATACTTCCTGTTCTCTGTCACATTTTTAATAACTCTGTCTCTGATGGAGTATTTCCCTCAATTTGGAAAGACTCAAATTATTCCCTTGGCTAAAAAATCAAACCCTAAATCTTATTTCGATTATCGACCATTTCCATTCCTGTCAAAAGTGCTCGAGCGTCTTATCTACAACCAAATTAGCAAATTCTTAACTAGTAACAGACTTTTAAACCCTTTTCAATCTGGCTTTCGACCTGGGCATAGCACAGTAACTACTCTCATAAAAATTACTGATGATATCCGTCTTGGAATGGACAATGGCGAAGTTACTGTATTAACTCTTTTAGATTTTAGCAACGCATTCAACACTGTGAATTTTGACATTCTTCTTGCTCTCCTTAGCTCAATTAACATTTCTCCAACGGCAGTAGATTGGTTTCGCAGTTATCTGTACGGGCGCAGGCAGCGTGTTCGCCTTGAAGATGAATACTCTTCCTGGTGTAGCACGACCGCAGGCGTCCCGCAAGGTGGCGTCTTATCTCCTTTATTGTTTGCTTTATTTATTAATTCGATTTCTCACAACCTCACTTCTTCCTACCACCTATATGCAGACGATCTACAGATTTATTCTAAGGCTCCAGTGAATAAACTACCTGAAGCCATTCAGATTGTTAATGCTGATCTTGATCGCATAGCTAAATGGAGCAATTCTTTTGGGTTACAAGTAAATCCCATTAAGACACAAACAATAGTTATTGGTAGCTCAAGATTAATGTCAACAATAGACTGGGTATTACTTCCTCAAGTTTTCTTTAGTGGTATTGCTATTCCCTTTAGTAGCTCTGTAAAGAATCTTGGAATAACAATGGATCGCTATATGAGGTGGGATCAACAGTTAAAAATTACCAGTCGCAAGCTATTTGCCGCAGCAGGATCCTTAAAAAGGTTGCGCAACTTTCTTCCAACAGCCACTAAAATTGCATTAGCTCAATCTCTATTACTTCCAATTCTTGACTACGCTGATGCCTGCTATCTCGATCTCACGGAGGAACAGCTAGATAAACTTGAGCGTCTTCAAAATTTTTGTATTAGATTCATATTTGGTTTACGCAAATATGATCACGTCTCTCAGTTTCGTTCTAAGCTCAATTGGCTGACAATACGTTTTCGCCGGAATGCTCATATTCTTAGTCTCCTTTACAATATATTGTTTAATCCTACATCCCCGCGCTATCTCAAGGAACGTTTTGATTTCCTTCACTGTTCTTCATACACTTTAAGGTCATCAGAAAATCTTACACTTGAAATCCATCCTCATACTAGTTCGTTCTATAGCAAATCTTTCACCGTTCAGGCTGCTCGCTTGTGGAATTCTCTTCCTGTATCTATCAGACAAGCACCGACTCTCAGAATGTTCAAGGATCAAGTTAAAAAGTTTTATTTGTCCAATTAATTTTGCACTACATTTTTGTCAATGTCTAGGCTTTGTATGGGATAATATTATGATATGTATGTATCCTTATATAATTTATTTATTTATATATATATATACGTATATATGTATATATATATCATTATCTATTTATGTATGTTGATATGTGTATATATTTATGTATATATTTATTTATGCGTATATATATTATGTATTTATTTATTTTAAAAACTTACATCCTATTTTTATACATTTGTTTCGAAAGTATAGTAAAATTCGTTTTATTTTTAAAATATTTTATGAATTTGTACTTTTTTCATTGTTAATTGTTAGACTACACCCGCCCCAACTGTTTTGTTTATTCAACTCCATCCTAAGGTTGCCTGGTAGAGATCACTTTTAGTGATAAGGCCGCCCATTGTAACACTATGTTATTATTATTTAATTAAATATTATGATGTAAACTTTAATATTTTATATGTGGTGTAACAATAAAGAGTTTTCTATCTATCTATCTATCTAAATCAGGATATTACACAATTGTATCGCTTGAAGACCAAAGGAAAGGAACCGCAGATTGGCACGTTGACACGTGCTTGTCCAGTCTTTTAAAAAGATCGTGAGAAAAGTGTCCTCGAAGCAATGCCCTTCACCACGACAATGTTTTTCTAAGTTTTGTAAGAATCAAATTTATACTTTAATGGTCTAACAATAAAGAATTATCTATTTATCTAACGTAACGAATTTGGAGGCTTCAAATGTAGAACCGATATGATGACGCATCCCCCATACAGCCCAGACCTCACACCTTGCGACTTATTTTTGTTTCCTAAAATTAAGGAAAAACTTAGAGGCACATGTCCTCCGAGCCCTGAATCAACGGTGAATACTGGTCCAACTGATTTGTACAATGATTCCGATAGTTCTTGTTTTTAAAGTATATAATCTATACATTTTTGAATTCTCTACGATTATATACTTTGCATATACTTTAAAAACAAGAACTATCGGAAGTCTAATTTATTTATCAGAATCCAGAAACTTTCAGTATTACTAAGTACCTACCTACCTGAATAGTGTCAAAAGGTGTGTCATATACCAAATATACAATTTAGCAATCACCCTTGGGCTGCTGGTTCAAGTTCCTTAGGATGAACGCTAATATCTTGGTGCGTTTTTTTTACTGATTACTATTTTGTATTTTACTAGTATGTACCTGTACTTAATTTTTAGTATTTTAGATGGTTTTTGACGTGGCTTTAGTTATCTTATTCATAAACAGCAATCTTCTTATAACTTTTGTCGCGAACTCCTGATCCTAATCATACGAGTATGCATATGTTATAAAATCCGAACAAACTATTATTTTCTAATTTTCAGTCATGTGCTAAGTGATTCTTTAGACGCTCCAAGTTTACTTAGGACTCAACACTCATTACTTTTTTTTATGTTACTGTGACGGAACAAGCTCGAGGCGTACCTGATGTTAAGCTGACTATAACAGACTATAACTGCATATAACAGACGCATTTCGTCACAAATGACGAACTGCACTACAACCGTCACACTGAGACATAGTTGTTAAGTCTCATGTGCCTGTAATTTCACTGGCTCTCAAGAATTGTAACTGTTTACTTAGGAATATATTGAAAAATTAGACGGTAGGTTGTAAAGCGCATTTATATCAGTACTTAGTATATACGCGTTTTATCTGCTGATCTCATAATGAATGATTAATAAGATCTTTGACCTTATATTGTAGGTACTATCCCCTCTCTGACTAAAACACATCGTTGTTTTGAAGTCAATTTTGCGTATGTGCGTCGCCTTCAGCTTCACCGATTCAAGCAGCACCACATTTTTTAACCTACTTTCAAAAAAGAAGGTAGGTAGTTCTGTATGTTTTTTGTTCATATCAAATTCATTAAAATCGGTTGGGTACTTTTTAGGATTCCGTACCCAAAGGGTAAAAACGGGACCCTATTAAGACTCCCCTGTTCGCCTGTATGTCTGTTTGTCACCAGGCTCTTGAATGTCTCATAAACCGTGATAGCTGGACAGTTGAAATTTTCTCACATGATGTAGGTACTTATTTATGTTGCCGCTATAACAACCGATGATTTGATACTCCACTCGAACGCTACGATGTAGTGTTTGGAGTTTGATTTTTAGGGTTCCGTACCCAAAGGGTAAAAACATCACTGAGACTTCCTCCGTCTGTCACCAAGCTTTATCTCAAGAACGGGGATAGCTAGACAGTTGAAATTTTCACAGATGATGTATTTCTGTTGCCACTTTAACAACAAATACAAAAAGTTGGCCAAGTGCGAGTCGGACTCGCGCACGTTAAACCAAAAAAAAAGGTTTAAATATGAAGTCTAATGTTGTATAGCTAATGGTAAGGAACCCTTTGTGCGCGAGTCCGACTCGCACTTGGCCGATTTTTTATTTATTTTATATGTACCTAGTGTCACTTGCGTTATCAAGATGAATCTAACGATATCGGTTAAGCCGATTAGAAGTTATGGTGGAATAAAGACAATCACAAGAATACTCGTACATACAAACATGAATCCTGAAACATTACTCTCCTTTTTAGGACAGTCGTGTAATAATTTTTTTTGTAAGACTAATTCTGTTGTGCGTTTATAATTCCAATTTATTTTCTAATTAAATAAATTTACTCGGAAGTAGATATTGGCAAATAAAGACATCATTACATATTGTAAAACTTTTGTTTATTTTTATTCGAATAATTAGAATAGTAGGTACCTCGAAAAATCTAATATTATATCGAATCAAATATCTGTACCTGCTGCTTCAAGGCAGAATACCTGACTCTCCGGTATAGTACCATTACTGAGGCGGACTCTTGCCTATGAGAAGTACAAACCGGGGAACTATCAAGTTCAGGATCTGAGGAACCCATGCCGCCAAATGTAAGCCGTTACCGCATGACTCAAATACAAACTTTCGCATACTTACGTTTACATGTAGGTGCAGTTTGATTGTCGACAGTATTTGCTGATGGCTATAGAATTTGCGTATAGTAGCAAAATTATAGTGTTGGATTTTAAGGGTTCCGTACACAAAGGGTAAAAACGGACCCTATTACTAAGACTCCACTGTCCGTACCATGCCTTGGCCCTAGCGTCGGATGGTCGCGGGTTTGAATCCAGAAGTTTCCTTACGTTATATATAAGGTCACTTTTAATTCATCAACAATACTGCGGGGGGTGGTGTAGAATCGATAACTGAATGTGATCCACACATTTTTAATTTTCACATAAACAATTCAATACTAACTATTGCCTAAGCTGTGGCGCGTTGACTTTGAGAATGATAGCGACGACAACACTCGCGGCCGCCGTGGACAAGACTCACATACACACACGTTCTAGGTATTCTAACGCATTGCGAGGGCAATGAACTCGGTAGGTATACCTACGCATTGCGAGGGCAACGAACTCGGTAGGTTTACCTACGCATTGCGAGGGCAATGAACTCGGTAGGTATCTCGGTAGGTATACCTACGCATTGCGAGGGCAACGAACTCGGTAGGTTTACCTACGCATTGCGAGGGCAATGAGTCTTGTCCACGGCGGCCGCGAGTGTTGTCGTCGCTATCATTCTCAAAGTCAACGCGCCACAGCTTAGGCAATAGTTAGTATTGATTTTGTTTATGTGAAAATTAAAAATGTGTGGATCACATTCAGTTATCGATTCTACACCACCCCCCGCAGTATTGTTGATGAATTAAAAGTGACCTTATATATATATATATATATATATATATATTTATAGTATTATATTTTATAATTTATACTCTGAGTGATGTAATACCTTATGTCAATAAAGCATACAGCAAGAAGGTATGATTCATTAAGTGACTACTTTCGTATATAGCTAAGGTATGCATGTTCTAGGGCACTTATTCAGCAACGATTGAAATATTTTGTTGTGTCTGTGCAATTGATATACCAACAGCGTCGGTACATACCTAATATTATATATTTTTTCCAAATTCAAATAAAGTTCCCCTGATGAAGAGTACCCCTTAGAAGTGACCTAAAATCAAGAAATCTCCGCCTTGCGTTGAGAATGCGTACTTGTCTGTTTTGACTTAGATGTATAGCTTTCTTGTCTTCTGTGTCAATATCTACACAAGAGAAATAATTCTTTAAATAGATATCAGGCATGCAAAAAGTCCAAACAATAGACGCTTTCGTTACAAAACGGAAAAATGCAAAGTATGTTGGTGTGAGTAACACATAATTTCACAAACGGACACACGCACCGTGCCCAACTTACCAGATGTTTGCTATTACGAAAAACACACAGGAAATAATACTCATACATATTATTACTATTATTTAGGTACATGAAGAACGATGCTATTATTAAAATACTAAAGACTAAGTAATTACTAAGTAATTTAATTTGCTAAAGACAATTTACTAACAATAATTTATGAAGTTTTGGTATGCCTCTATGTAACCAACCTCTTTGATTTTATCCGATATTTTTTCATAAATTATATTTTTGTGGGGCCAGTCTTTGACCGGTATATCTGTGTCACCACCACCACATTTTCACTTTGAAAACTATCGCGAGTTTTTTTAAACGTATCTACCGGCATCCGGTTCCTAAATAGTACGTAATCACTAATTTCACTATCTCACTTGTTGGTAAGTGAAGGTGTATAAGAACACACTGATAGATTTTTTACTAGAGGGTGGTAGCTAGCCAGACGATCATTCGCAAAAATCCTACTAACTACATGTAGAGGATTCCAACCCATGGACCACAAGAGCGGTTGTTCATAGGCATTGCTACTATGCCATCATTGCTTTAGTCTATTTCCTTATTATTAAATCATTAGGGTCTCAATCAACGGATTTTAACTAGATTTACTTACGCACATAAGTATTAATAAAGGTAGCATATTTACCTGACTGTTTATGTTAGTTTGTTACACCCCCGTCTTATTATTCCTTAATTTCCTCTCCATTCCAAGGTTGCCTGGAAGAGATCGCTGTCAGTGATAAGGTCGCATATTGTAACACTTGATTATACGCCTTCGTATTTTATTATATTGTAATTTAGTGGTGTGAACAATAAAGAATTATCTATCCATTGTTAGTCCAAATTTTTTACACACAACAAATACTATTTTAGACTTTCTAGTAACAATTTTAAACTTTATCCTAGATATCTATGTAGCATAAACAAAGATACATGTAATTATTGCGTGTTATGATGTAGAAAGCCCGCCTCCTGCGTCAGACAGTCAGGCTTACTTAGGTTCATCTTGTATTGGTCTCATCTCATACATATGGCAGACTTTCAGCTACCTCTGAATTTATTGAATATACATTATATTTTACTTCTATTCTTTTACTCAGAGCAATTTAAGCATTATGTTATGATCGCAGTCTCGCAGATACAGCAATTAAATCAACAAAATAACTCTTAAATATTTTCATTTTAATGTCAGATTTTTATTTTATTGTGATGTTTGCCAAAAATGAAAGTTTAATAGCTATTAAGTGAATTTTATAATTTTGTCTGCATCATAAGCTTTTATTTTACGACCAAAATGTATGATAAATAAAAATATAAATTAATTAATCTCCTTTCCAGGCGTAGGCACTTTTTAACTTAATGATAAAATAGCTTGGATTTGGTTATCAAATACTTAATAATTGAAAGAACTTGGCTTCTTTATATTTAGCTTGTATCCTACGGCTGATTTAACCCTACGAAGCCAAGGGGCGAATCGGATGAGCCATGCGCGACCCACAGTAGGTACTTCCTCCATATAAAACGTAGCGGCTGCGCGCACGCATCAGTTTGTGACGGACCCACGGGACATAAACACTACTAGGTGAGCACAACTTTTTTATTTACGTAATTAAGTGATACGCAGTGATTAAATTATATTATGTGATTCTGCGACATAAATACGTATAACAAACTATTAATTAATGATTTGATCGTGAAATCAACTAAGTGAGTGCCAATTTTGCTTGTAAATATTTTGGAATTTAAATTTCGTATTTCTTAACTATACTTATTTAATTTTACTTTACAAATATTGCTATTTCCATTTAAACGGGGAGGTATACTTTAAATAGTGTTTTTAAAAATAATGAATTACTTGCTAAGTAGTTAAACTAATTAGCTTGAAAATTTCATTACTAAATTTAAATAGGTACTTAATTTGGTATACTCAAGCGCTACTTGTTATGAATGAAACAAACGTTAGTTTACGAGCTGTTAGCTATAATAAAATGATTGAAACAGGTTGGAAACATAATTTACTGTAGGAATTTATAATTTCTATGGCATCTTCTTGAGCGCAAAGATCGTGGGTGGAATGAACTTGTTTGTGCCCGGGGGCAAGGTCGCTTTCTATCCAAGGGACCGGTCCAGGGAGATGTTTATCCAGGGAAAGTTTACTAGGTAATCATACTTTATGTTGCTCTTATTGTAATCAAACACTATTCTTAATTTTCAATTACTATAAAAATCATATATTACGACATTTAGAAATGTGTAATAAAAATTATTTAGGTACCTAATATTATTTGATAATACTTATAAATATTTTAATAATGTAATAAATAAACTTCAGAATAATTTAGTGTGGAATTTTGTACTATTCAGATCATTATTAAATCATGTATCAAATAAATATATATATCATGCAATTTATATGAAACAAAAAAGTTTTAATATTTGGTAATAAAATTAATTATTCATTAATATGTTCAGAGATCACTCACACGTTTTTTACAACTTTTTTAACCATATATGTGGTATGAATACACCCGAATTACATTCGGGTGTATTCATACCAATAAATTACTCTGACTTAGAAAAGCGAAAGTAAGAAGATATTTGATTCTTGAAGTACGAGTAACTATATAAAAATTCCACTAATCGTGACACAACTTTTTAGAGTTTCTAGTGCATTGTGATGCTTTAAGGGTAGGTATAGTGATCTCTGCCCTGGGGTGACTCAGACTCATATTAATAAATGATATAGTTTTGAAGTTAAATGTATGAAACATCTGTTAGAAACTGCACAGTCTCAACTTTAACATGCATTTAGTCTAAGTTACCGATATTGTAAATTTTACGATTACCAACATGTTGTACCTATAAAGCACAAACAAATTACAAAGTACGAGTATATAAAGAGAAACGACATTATTTTAAAAATCTGACCTGGGTTCATGACCTTTGGGATATGAAACTGTTTATGTATCTAATAAATAATTTAATTATCACAATATGCGGAAATCCTGTTTCATCTTTATAAATAATATATTTGAGACCTAATCTTTTGAATTCGATTCGATTTTAATTGATGCTTTTGAATTTTGAACAACTCGACGAGTTTTTGATTTTTTAATTTTAATTAGCCGAACGCTATGAAAAGCCAGCCTTTGACCAGTGACTCACCTGATGGTAAGTCTTCATGTCAACGAAGATGCTGTTCAGGCTTATTTAATACTAGCTTTCCGGGCGCGGCTCCGCCCGCGCGTATGTCGGTTATCGCGCAAAAACATTAACCTCTTTTTGCGCAGTTGGATAAAAACTTCATTCAAATGGGTCCAGTAGTTAGGGCGTGAAAGCGTAACAGACAGACAGACAGACAGAGTTACTTTCGCATTTATAATATTAGCTGGTTGTTTATAACAGCTGCCGCAAAACACCGTAAGTGCTTGGCGGTACATTTTTCACTTGAGGGTGGTAGCTAGCTAGACTTGCTGGCAAAATTCCTACCAGCCTTGCTATAACCACTACCATCCTAAGAAAACAACCAAGAATTGTTCTTCGAGTACGGAAGCGCTCAGTAGTAATGACATACTACTATGCTACTGACTATCTACGCTATGAGTTGTTCAACATTTTGTTTTAAGGCGAACGCTGAAGTTTATAACGGGTTTTTTGTTTTACGAGTAGTTTTCTTACCTATACACTGTCGTCGAACTATTGTACTTGATCACGTATTTCGCGTGGTAAGTACGCAAAAGAATTTTTACGATAAGTATGTGATGTATTATTTTTATCCTTATTTAATTGGTTAAAAAATATGTTAATCCTATATATAAATTTACGGATATTATTTTTTTTGTGGAATCAATTGGGCGTTATTGTTCAGTAACTTTGGCAGTACAATGTAGTATATTTCAATTTTCAAATTTGTAATTGACCTTCATAAGGGCGTCGTAGACGCCTAAATTGAATAAATGATTTTGACTTTGACTTTTCAGAATAATCCGCGCTACATTAAACTAAACAAAAAAATAACTTCTCAAAATGTTTGTTAGGTCTAACAGAAGTCAACCCTAAGAGGTTGTTAGCATTTTACCAATAACCCTGTATAATAGCTACAAAACCTAGCCACAAGCGCAAAAAACAAAAAATATATAGAATAGCGCGCCAAGACGTGAGATTCCACCTTATGTTTTTAATATTATATGTATAGATGTTCAAAATTAATCACTGTTATATTAATTATTTATGGAGTATGGTACTGACTTACTCATAGGTAGTTAAAAGTAAGTTATGCGGCCTTTTCTTTATTATCAATATTATAAACTTACTTTTTTACAAAAAGAAACTACACTACGTCAACAGACGCAATACCATTTTATTCTGTGGCAATAAGGGTGCTTTTTTTCAAAAGCAACGGGTTTAATTCTGTGAAGGATAAATTTGAAAAATGTTTTTCATATAAATTCAAAGCCTGTTAATTTAAATAAAAAAATATTGAGCATTTTTGCCTTTACACTAGGTATGTAATGCCTGAACCTATGAATAACATTAATAATACGATCTTCTCATGGCATAGATATGCCTGTTAAGTTATTTATATTACAATTAATTAAGTTATATTATGTTATAATTCGGTGTAGGTATATAGTATATTTCCATTTCGAATACCTACTTGCCTATGACATTACAATAATATTAACATTAATATGAATATAGCCGAATCGCATATCAAACATAATATATTTAGTTATGAAGTTGTCACAAGTTTTTGGCGCCATGCAGAATAAGTTAAGTTAAAAATATATAAAAAATAAAGCCTCTTATGAGGGAAAATATAGCTAAGATGTTTGAAACCTTCCGTGTTTCAATTCAAAAGTTGATAGCGTGTTGCACTGTGGGGAATTAAGATTTATCTACCCTGTTCAAATGAAAAATCCCCAGAACACCGCCAGTAATGCTATTACACAGTGAAATTATAAAAACGAAAAAAACTAATATAATTCGTACACGTATTTAAAACATACCTATAGGCTACCTTTTAGTTGGTTACTTTACGATACAATGTTTATAATACCTACCTAACTAGTTACTACTCGTAGTTTAACTGATGCAAATATCGTTTTTTTACAATAGAGTAGGTACTACAGGCACAGGCATCAACATAGGCCTTTTACTATTCTTGGTATACTTACATACATTAATTACCGATTACTTTGTTTTGAAGAAAAGTTTTAGCATTAGTAAAGTTAATCTTAGCTTGAGTTGACATTTATAGAATGTATTATTATGCCAAAGATATATAAGTTGCATTTGTATATATAAATATTAATTTAAAATGTCTAGAGCAAACAGACTAAGCAATATAAAAGAAATATTATATTTGATAGAACGAAACGGTTATCAGAAAGTTTACTGGTAGGTACGGGTGCAGATCTGCCCGTCGCCGCGTCGTCGGTTATGGATTATATATAATTATATGTTTCGTTCTGGTTGGGTTGAAACAAAACAAGCTCTGAATTTCCGCAGCACAATCTCCAAAACCTTAGGTCTATTCTGTCAAAAACCTTCTCAATAATAAGATCAATTATAATAGTAATAACCATGACACAAAATCGTTTGATTATGTGTTTTTTCTATCCTATATTGCATAAATCGCTTTATAGTAACTTCCTACAGATTTTTTATGTGTCAATTCAAAGGAATTTTTTTGCCTGATGGGAAGTGTCACTCTTGCCTAGGAACGTTCCAATATAGTCACGGGTCACTCCAAGATTCTGCATGAATTGCATCCGTCGCCCTGGATTGCTCTCATCACCCGAAGCAAGAGTATCTTCTTATCTTCATTTGTCCAATAATCTAACTTGTAAGCACAGCATTGTTTACACTCTGCTTCTTGTGGGTCGAATATCTGACAATGCGGTGGTTCCTACAATATTACGGGGTCTTACTCAAAGGGCCAATCACCCGGTGGCCTATTGGCATTTAGGTTATAGTTGGGAGAAAGTGGACACACACTTGGTGACTACAACACCCACCCAGAGCGTAAATAATCACCACTTTCATGCTGACACTTATAAACATGACGTGGTGATGACGTCAACATGTATATGACACAATATCCTGATTTAATAATGAAGGCCTTAATACCTTTTGTAAAATATGTGATAGTTGTATAAAGAAAATATGATTTTCAAGCACTATTCATGTTTAAATCAAAAAAAATCTAGTCTTTGTCTAAAAAGGAACCCGCATCTTCCGGTTTTTTTTTATGCCTTATAGGTTAGCCTTTGACCACTATCTCACCTGACGGTAACTGATGTGGTCGAAGATGTTGTTCAGGGTAATCTAGAATTACTGGCTCTCAAGGACAGCTGCCGGAACACACCGTTAGGTGCTTGGCGACAGATTTTCAACTTGAGGGTGGTAGCTAGCCAGGCGGGCATTCGCAAAATGCCCTACCACCATGCTATAACGACTGCCGTCCTAAGACAACAACCGGGACCGACGGCTTAACGTGCCCTCCGAAGCACGGAAGCGCTCAGTAGTAATGTCCAACCAGCGGTCACCCAACCAAGTCCTGACCGCGGCGGATATTATATATGCGCTGAATGCATTTCCATCTTCGCTATACAAAGTCTAGAAGCGCAAATGCTGTGCTCTAACTGATTTTTTAACCGTCGCGTCATAGACGACGGTGCGTATACATCAACCATAGTACTTACTTTAAGTAGACTTGAGAAAATATACTTTTTTTTTTTTATTGCTGATAGGTAAGACTTTGACCACAATCTCACGTGATGGTAAGTGATGATGTGGTCGAAGGTGTTAATAGGCTTAACCTAGAATTACTCTGGCTCTCAAGGACAGCTGCCGGAACACACCGTTAGGTGCTTGGCCACAGATTTTCTACTTGAGGGTGGTCGCTAGCCAGGCGGGCATTCACAAAATGCCCTTCCACCATGCGGTGAAGCTCAAGCCCGCGGCGGGATTCGAACCATGGACCTGCTGCGCGGCAGTCCATAGCCAAAGCCACTGAGCTATCACTGCTTCAAATACCTGAACAAAAGAAATGTTTTGTAAACACTGTACTAACACTACACTTTTACAATGATGTCGACATCTAGCCTTCTGAATTTCTAAATATTATATCGCTTAGGTACTTATTGCCCCTGTCGAATATAGAATCATATCAATATGATACATACAATTTTGGAATGAAAAGATGATTTTTGTTGCAGAAAAATGAACTATCTAAGCGCATTGTTGTTGGCGGCAGTGGTAGCCACGGCCGCGGCTCAGTTCCCCAACGGGCGCATTCTGGAGCCCCCAGTGCCTTCGCTCTGCGTGCAGAGGACCATCCACGAGCGATACGCAGACAGTAAGCACTCTTAAAATTATGAAAATATACTGAAGCATTTTTCATAGCAAACAGGCAAGCATTTGATTACCCACCACGATAAATCAACGCACGAAGGAAATTTTACAGCTGCAGTCCCCGAGATACGAGTATCTAGGGTCTAACCAACGTTCGTTAGACGATCGGTGGTGGTAGCACTTAGTGGAAAAGAACGACGCAAAAAAGAAATAAAGCACCTCCAGCACCTCTTCTATCTCTACACACTTTGTATGTTCTTCTTACTGCGTTTATCCCACGCTAAGACGTGTCATCGCATCGGCACAACTTGCATCCCTTTTCTCTATACTCAATTCTATAACGCTATCTCTAAGTACCTACTTATATCACACCATTCATATTGCCCCTATAAAAAAAAGACAGACAGCAAAGTTTTTATCGTTCTACATTGCTCCGTTGACACTCATATTTTTTCTGTCTGTATTAATGTTTTTTTAGTTAACACTTTATTGACTCGTTAAATTTATACAACTGTATACGATGGTTTTTATCTAACTCTGTTTGCCGCTGTAGACCATCTGCACCTAAGAAACTATTTTGCCTTTAAAACGTTATTCCGGCTCAGTAGGTACTCGAAGTACCTACTAGTAGTACTCAGTAGAGGTACTAAAGAAAGAAAGAAGAATAAACTCATGTAGACATCCCAATTTAATGACTTGGTATATAGAATATAATTTTATAATAAACATGAAAGTGAGTTTGTCTGTTTGTAAATATGTGTTCGTAAATCTTAAAACTTTTTCTGGCTAAAGCTATAGGTATTAATTTTTTTATGAAATTTGTGACAGGGATAGCTAGTCTGATTGACGTCTGGAAATGGGTAGAACTATGATATTTTAAACAAGAATAGTCATTATCAAACTAATGCAGGTTTAAAATCTTGTACTCTACTCGAAGGAAATTATCGCAATTATACTTAGTTGAATCATGATATATATTGTGGTAATTATTATGGTAATATTGTACAGTATTATCTCATATATATCATTATTATATTATTAATTTATTAGTATTACCAATGATAGTACCTAACATAGGTAACGTGGGCTAACCGACTGCTATTCATAACTAAGGTCTAGATTCTAGACCGTAGTGTTTTAAATTTCTAAACTCTAGAAACTATATACCTAATATTCAAAACGCTTCCCATCCAAAGGCAGACAAGACTTTCTTTCATATTCTACCAGGCCATAAACCTTAAAAACTCAAGATAAGATAAGCTAACTCAAAATATTTCAACTATCGCGTTTTCGTGTCCTGTTAGATAGGAGCTTTACCTGCTTCAAATATTTTAATGACCATATTACAACATTATCATGCAAATATGTAGGTAGGATATTGGTAACAGAGAATAGTTTCTACGTCACACGGATGATATTTTAAGTAACTACGAATGGTATTTTCATAAAATACATTTAAATGTCAATGAGATCAATATTACTTACCAACGAATAGATTTATTATATATACCTACCTATTTTTTTATAAATGCTTCTAAAAAGATAGGTATTTCTATGTGAGGGATAATAGATAGGTAATCTTAAAGGTCATTAAGTGACTAACTCAAGTAAGAAGGTAGGTATTAAATTAAATAGAAAATAAAAAGTATTCAATGGCAAACAATTCGTGTCTTAGGTAGGTATGTACCTACCTAGGTGACCTAACTATTTACATATATAAATATATTCTTACTTACCTCTTTACAAAACTTAGGTAGGTAGGTAAGTACCTTATATACGTACATCAAAATCCGGAATCAAAAATATGTTAGCGCTATTCATGCAATTTTATGTATTAAAAATTTAAAATGCGATATATTGTATATTTTAGAACTACATACCGCAACGTTTTTTTGTTACCGCGCGATCAATTTTACAAGTCTTCGTGTGGTGAGCTGTGACCTGTGAGTCATACTGATCAAACATTTGGGTTATGTTTTATAATTTTATTAGTATCTGCATGGCCCGGATAGCTCAGTCGGTAGAGCATTGGACTTTTAATCCAAGGGTCCAGGGTTCAAGTCCCTGTTCGGGCGTTATAATTTTTTGATGAAGTGAAATATTTGTAGGTCGTAACTATTGTGTATTTGAAGGTTTGTTGAAATAAATGTATTCATGAAATCCATTTTAAAAACTGCACGGGTAATATGCTATTTGTAATTAAATTAGTCACAATGATATTATAGTGTTTTTTTTTGGCCTGTTTCAATAAAACTTTGTTCTAAGACAAGAGCAGATAACGGTTACTAAGTTATTTATCTAATACCTTTTTACATTGGGTAGTATTTGTACATTAGGTACTGAATAAGGAGCCAAAAATAATCCAACATTCATTCGTCCTTACAATCCTACCCTTATCTCAATAGGACGTGGGGTTGGTGTAACAACAAAAAACATGTCATTTCATAAAATTTTTAGCTTCGGTTATGCATACGTAACACTATATCTACGGACAGGGGCCTCCCAGACGCCAACACTTAGAAAATCCTGCTTGGACGAGAACGGCGAGCCGCCTGCCTGACGGCAACTCTCATTGGAAATTGTAGTTGGAAGTATAAACTGGCTACAGTCGACTTGAAAAGGAGCCGTAACTAAACCACAAAGTTTCGGCTTCGGTACTCTCATGGCCAACCACCATCCTGGAGTCATCCCTCTTCCTTGGAATTTCCAGTTGATAATGTGTTGTTACTTCTTCACGCTGTAACGGCTGAACCGATTTGGATGAAATTTGAAACATGGACCCTGGATGGAGGTCCTAGATTCTTTTCATCACTATTACCATCATCACTTTTCATCAATGTCTACGGGGGTAATATTGAGAGGCGCAGCTAGTTTAACCCTTATACGTATCACGCGCAACCGATATAGTCCATTTATGAATGAAATGCAATTGTCATGATTATCTATGCACATGGACTTAGTACAATAAAGCAGATAAGTGAGTAGTAAGAGATTCACTAAGTAGAAGCTGTAGAACACTCCAGGCCACAAGTGTCTATTGTGCTACTTTCTGCTAACACTTCTTGGCTCCACAAAAACATCGGTGCTATTAGTGCGTTCTTTCTCTGAGTATCGAAAGGCGTCATTTTCCATCGGTTCCCACGTGGTGCTGTCACCACACAACACAATATTATGCTTTTATGACGACTAACAGCTATTTACGATAGGTACCATCCTAGGGAAAGAAAGTCGGAACTTTCCCCCTTGGTTTATTCCATCGGTATGTTTACTTTTTTATGACTCGAAACTAATTTTTTGCAGGTTTAGATAGATACAGTTAGATACAGACAGACTTAGGTATATGTACATAAATGTTATAAGTGGTAGAGCATCTTTGTGTGTACATAAGTAGTTGTTGGGATTTTCACAAAAAAGGGTAAGGGTAGTATTTACTTTTTAACCGATTTTCTAAAACAAGGAAAAATGTAAGGCATAATTGATTTATTTATTTATACCACGCATATCAAAGAGCGGTATAATTCGTTACACGCCCCAGACACTGCAGAGCTGCAAATAACTGCAATATTTTACCAGAATGACAAATCATCAGACATCCGATTTAAATTATTTTATTAGTTTTGTTGGCTGTCCTGTTGGATAGTTTGTTGGATGACCAAGTTGGTACCAATTAAATTATACCAACTTACCTAACTGTTTTTTTGTTTTTCAGTTACAGCAGCGCTTAGTCGCAATGAACTGAAAAGAGTATTTAGTTACCGAAATTGCCAAAATTTATACCTTAATAGACCGAAACACAGAAAAAGCAGAAGTAATAAATATAATAATATATAAAAAAGTATAACCACGCATTACTTTTTACTTTTATCCATCTTTTTTAATTTCCATCTGATGTTTTCGTTTGTGACATAGAGCGTACGTGTCTAATTTTGTGCCTTTTTCATATAATCAACTTCGATCGATTAGTTTTTAGGTTAGGTTCAATGGACGGAGTAAAGTATTTGCTAATAACTCTTGTAACTCTTTCCGTTGATGGTGGCCAGTATTGTAATACTCGCTAACAATTTTATAAGAAAAACAGCAATTAAATTAACGAACCAAGTTCCACAAATGAAAAGTATTAAAGAACTCTTATAGTGAAAGTCATCCATCCATATATCGTCCTATCAAAACAAAACTCTCCGATCCAATAGCATTACAAAATTATGTCCATGGTACAACAGTATACTGTTTTCTTGCATCATGATTCCTTCAAACATTCACGATAATAACTTTATCGATAAGACAGCATTTTATTAGATGTACCACATTATTTAGTTCCTTTGAAACCATGCATTGAGCAGTATTGCATACGAATTTCAGGTATTGTTATTAAAATAAATAATTCAATTATTGAAAAACTCTCTACTTTAACAGACAAGGGCTACTTCTTCTCATGGCGGGACCCAGCGCTCCGCGGTGTTGAAGAGGACTGGCTGAGCGCCAGGAACTACTGCCGGCAGCGGTGTATGGACCTCGTATCCTTGGAGACCAGCGACGAAAACGAGTGGGTCAAAGCACGAATCGTTCAGGATAAGGTAAGCAAATATGCGGTCGAAGTAACGTAAGCATTTATGTAGGTACCAAGTATTTATATAGCGAAGTATTATATATAACCGAAGCGCCACTTAGATGCAGTCAGATGAATAATTAAATATAAGTGGGTATATAAATAATACCCCGTGGGGTGCCTGTTTAGAATTGCACCGAACTACCACCCAAGACTTCCTGCACTGAGTGGAGCGGCAGCGCTTTCAGAATAACTGCCATCTTACACTGTGATCTCCAAGACGCCTTGGCCATCACAGTGGGGATTATGGCCACCCATCGAAAAATTTAAAAATGCACCCTGCGTTCTTAATCTATATACAGATAGGTGTGCAAAATGCGAGCCTAGATGTTAGAAGCTATGATTGTGCTTGCTATGACTACGGGATAGAGCGTCACCGCGTGATGGGAGGGAATTTTGCCAAGTTATAATGTGTATGTCTCCATTACACTAGTCTTTTAAGTTCAATGTGTCTAATGAACCACATACTCGTAATAAGAGACCATCCGCTCCAGAATCCATACCACTTTCATAGAATGCTTGTCGGTTTAGCGTCTTCGTGAACTAAAATTTAGAGTTACTAATACACCTTCCTACCCGGAAGAATACAAATAATTAGTAGGTCATGGCTAGGTATATCTAAAATGACGTTTTAAAATTGTATTTAGCATAATGACCGGCCATACAATAAAAAATAATGATCATGTCTCCGAACGTTGTCTGTTCTATTGTGCTCGTATTTAAATTTTAAATAAACTTAGATGTAACACAATGCTGTCTCCGTATATATTAATATCATATTTTTAGTAATTAGTAAGCAGACAAGGAAAAAATGCAGCTCAGTGGGTGGTTAATCTAAACAGACTTATGATATTTCCATACTGGTTCGGAATAATGTATACCTGAATTATGCGGATATGCTTATTAAATTACGTCCTAAGTTGACTTT
The DNA here is from genome assembly GCA_963854805.1 of Plagodis dolabraria. Classification (NCBI taxonomy): domain Eukaryota; kingdom Metazoa; phylum Arthropoda; class Insecta; order Lepidoptera; family Geometridae; genus Plagodis; species Plagodis dolabraria. The sequence goes on from OY978441.1 coordinate 13,970,671, forward strand.
TGACCCATAACAATTAAGTAGGTATGTGAGCGGGTAGGTATTTGGATTTGTAGCTAAGCATACGTGATCTTACTCTAGGCTTCTACCCTATTAAGCTGTGACTCTCTTAGATGTTTGTTTTCTTGTTCTATAGGGTGTGTATAACCAGTGTCGTCCCGTATTTCTATTAAATCCTTTAAGTAAAAGTAAAGCTATTTTTGAAATGTCCGCAAATAAAAACTATTTTTAAAAAATCTGTAACTGACTGTTGGGAACATCGAAAAGTATGAGATTACTTTAATTAAAACACGGAAATATCCCGTTTGTAATAACAAATATAGTGTTAATGACCGTGACAGTTTAAAAACTCATATGAGATGAATTGTCGAAGTCGGTACCTGCTGATTCAAAACACTGACTTCACATTATCATGGCCCGAGTTCCACTAGTTATTTCCTACTTCATATTTTCAGTTTTGGGAGTCGGTTCCTTATTTTTATATTATTTTTAACTCTTCTTAGTAAAACATTCTGTTTACAAGATCATTGTCACTTGCCTAAAACTGTTCACCATCGACAAGAGTTGCAATTGCCAGCCATAGGTATGAAAATACATTTTTCAGTTAATTGACTGTAACTTAAGAACTACTGGACTGATGTCCACTAAATTTAAATGGGACCAAATTGGAGATACCCACCTCCAATTTGGTCTACCAAAATAAAACAATTCTATAATTGGTGAAGTAATCGCGTAACATACAAAAAACATACAATCGAACTGAGAACCTCGCTTTCTGGATTTGAATAAGCATGGCTGACTTCAACTACACAAATATTATTTATTAATTATTATATTACGTTTTGTAGTAAGACCTATTTAAACAGAAAGTTTGTTTTTGTTTTGTTTTTATATGATTGTGACTACTTAGTATAGGACATAGGTACAGAAGAATTTCCACTGTCCTCAAGATCTTACAGCTTTATGAACCTATATAGCTATTTTCCTGACGTGAATAAGTACCGTTTAACCTTTCCATTTAACTTCTAACATTTTTATAGTGGGTATGGCAGCAATAAACATCATTATGTAAGCAAAACATACTCAAGTTGGTTTAAAACAAAAAAGGCTTCCGGAAATCCGAAACAAAACAAAAAGTCCGATCTTTCTAATGAGCGAAACTGAAGCTACTTTTTGTTGATAATTGTTGAGTTATCATTTTCCCAATAAAATAATTCTACATCAACAAGATGTGAGAAGCAATTTGCTTTTTTCTAATAATTTAATTAAATAAAGAGAAGTATAGGTAATCATAACAAACCTAATTTAAATGGAATCATGCGAATGCTTTGATTTTTACACAAAGTATTAATCCATAATATGATATACAAAAATCAGAGAGTTGAAATAAAAATCTTAGACAAAAATGCGTCTGATTCTAAAAGTCTGATATAAAGCATCTAGCGCTCGCCCATACAAATCGGGTCTCAAGGTTATTGGCGTGATCCCAAGCCTTAAGAATACGGAGAGCATACGTTCTCGTAGTTCTAGTAGAATGGTTACCAACGTGGGTAATGCTAATGAAGCAGGTAATGAACAAATGAATGACACAACGAAATATCCTCTTGAAAAACCATTTTCAAAGGCAACAACGAGTAGAAATAGAAAGTGGCATGTTTGTTAACATTCTTACTAAATTCTAAAAGCGTCGATTTTCGTAACGTGCTGTGAGTTCAAACACTGCTATTGTTATAGGAAGAATGCTGTTACTAATATGTATAAACCTATACGATATAACTAATATATTAACTTACGAATAAAACTATCTGAAGTTTTGTCAATTGCAATAGTTAGTATGCCCCTACTTCTCCTGGATTATTTTATTTGTTTATTTATTCAGGTAAAAAGAGTCGTTCATAATTATTATTCATTCACACACTAAGTACTAACGGAGCACGAACGAACACGGAGCTACTTTACCATAATTTGTTACAAATATTAGTATTTATTATTGCAAATAAATTAATGACAGACTCAGAAAACATGATAATAGGTATACAATCAACTTGTAAGAAATGTACCTTTATGAACATACCTATATTATTAATAATAAAAATTATAAATGATATCTAAGATACAAATAAGTTCACAATAATTCTAGCATTTTTGATTTGAAATTTGACAAAGAACCGTGAAATATATCTATGCCATCTAGGAATCTATTGTGTATATATAATATTAATCTATTGCATCTATTATGCCACGCACACATAGTTTCCTCTTAATAGTGGGTCCTCGCGCTCCTAATACCATAACCATATTGGCAAGTAATTTTAAGTATTTTACACATCCACATATAAGATACAATCATTCCCACTGAACATATTATGTTATTGTGACGGAACAAGCTCGAGGCCCACCTGATGTTCACTGAACTTTGACGAATAGCACTGCGCCCGTCACCTTGAGACATAGTTTGGTTAAGTCTCATGTACCTGTAATTTCACTGGCTCTTAAGGACTGCTGCCGGAACAATTTTAAGAGGCGCCATGAGCACCTTATCGTTGTCCTAGGTTACAATCTACAGTCTGCCTGCTAACTACTAAATAGGTATTCAACAGTGCTGGAGCCCTTTATACGAGATGCAGATAGACTCAAATAGGTACAGCTTGGTTATTATTTCTGTTCAACTAGGTATCTTAACAGGCAATAAAACATTTAGCTTAGGTACATCCCAGGTCTCATCAGATCACATAAGATCACGTTTGCCTCACGTGAATAAGAGAAATGGTACCAGGAAAATTACAATGGCCTTAACAATTTTCCGTTAGGAGTTTCACTATGCAGTCGGAAACCTACCGTGGGAAATGACGTTCTTAAGGCTTGTTTGGAAGAAATTATAGATCAGTATTAGAACCAATCTCTTGTCGCTCGTGAAATCTTTACCTACCTATGTAGATTATGCAACGTGCTTAGTAATAAGAAATGTAATTCAAATTTGTAAGTCACCATATCATAAACAAGTCAGCATGTCATTATACTCATTATATTCATAGAGATATAAAATACTATTTTCTCTTTTCTGTGATTATATTCATAAACAAGGTCAAAAGACTGAAATTTTAACAGTTGGTGGCATGTAATAATGTATTTTTAATTGCTAATAGATAGACGTTTTTTTATTTATAGCTGTTAGGCTGGCCTTTGAACAATATCTCACCTGATGATACAGTCGAAGAGGTTGTTTAGGCTAGACTGGAGTTACTGGCTTTCAAGGACAGCTGCCAATACACACCGTTAAGCGCTTGGCGACAAATTTTCTACTCGAGGGTGGTAGCTAGCCAGTCGGACATTTCCTATCATTGAGTATGTTTTCAATAACATCGCAGGACAAAGTTTAGTTTGTAAAAAGTTTCTGTTTCAAAGTAGGTAATGGCACAGGTTATGGCCAGCGGTTTTCCTGACTTGAACCCTCTGGTAGTATACCCGCTACCTTTTCCGTTTTGCATCCAATGAGCAGTCCACGCATATTGACGCGATGTGAGTGTAATGCTACTCATTTAACGCAATATTTTACCTAAAAAACATTTACGACGGTAGGTACTTAAATAAGTATATTTACTTGCAAAGTAGGCAAGCCTATAATATGCTTACCAGCGTAATTTAATTCACTGCTCACATCACATAAAAGTCAATTAGGAAGTCCATTGTGATACTTCGGAGCCACTTTCATCAACGCATTTATTGACTCGTTCATTTCCTGTTTTACATTTTGTAAGTGCCAAAAAAACAATAAGCCATTCATCAAGCATGCTTAGGAATCCTAACTTTCCCATTGTTGTTCAACTTGTCGTCGAATAACAATTTGCTTAGCCAAGATATTAATGCCAATTGCGAAGACATGATTGTCCCTGTGCCAAAGTGGCCACATGGCTTCTCGACATCGCATTGTTATGATAATGAAGAGGTGTTACCAGACATGCATAGAAAAACATGGGTAGGGCTTTAATTGTGACAAATTGAGGTAACAGCATATCGTTCTATCTTCACGCTATTGTGAGCGTCGCTAGGGAGTTTCGCTTAGGTAATGATCTTTGATTTATAACAAGGCACTTTGCTATTGTTAGTTTCTTTTTCAGTTAATTTTCCCAAGTCGATACCATCGGTAGATCATGTAGGTTTACTCGCTGGTCCAGACTACCGGCTTACTAAGATTAAACACATCACACGGTGCATCTTGTTTGATCTAGATGGATGAATATTCTTGAGATAGGTACCTGGATAGGTACTCCATTTATATGCCACTGTTTAATTTTATTCAGGTCATTTCATATAAAATGACAATCCATGTATCTGCCAACTCAACGCTTTCGTTTTGTTTTCTAGGTGAAGTACATCTGGACGTCAGGTCGCCTGTGTGACTTTAAGGGTTGCAACCGTCCCGATCTGCTCCCCAACGAAGTCAACGGATGGTTCTGGACCGCAGAGCTTCAAAAATTGGCACCCACCACCAACCGTCAACAAAACGACTGGTCCGAAGGCGGCGGCATCGGAAAACCCCAGCCCGACAACAGAGTAAGTTTACATAACTATTATATGAACCAATCAAGCTTGGTATCTTAAACTTCCTAATTATAGCATTTATCCTATTTGTAAAATGCGTCAGGATGGAATCGTGAACTAGCGAGTTAGTCTCGCTGAGCTTTTTCCTATCCAAGAACTGGTATAAATTACTTTATAATATTATACGCATTATGTATTTCACAAACGTGCGAGCCAGTAGTTACAATTTTCAGGCAGGAACAGCAGGTATCTCAGTAATCAAGCTGACGTGACGGTTTCCGCATATGGAACACACAATAGCTGATCGTAAGAAAGCATGGCATTACGAAATCGGTCACACATAGTGATGCAACGTGCCAATTCCACGAGCAGTTAAGTAATGTTTGTCATAAACCAGACTTGGACCATCAGCTGACGGATATCACGCAATGAAAACGAAAGCGATTTGAATATTTATGGGCCTGCGAAATATTCGCCGAAGGGCGTACCCGCATGCATGTCACATACACTTTCTACAAACAGGCGTCGCGAGGTGTACCTACAACAAAAGCTCATCTTTATTCGGCTTGCGTCGGCGTGCGCTGTTTGCAAGACTTTCCCCGTATGTACATACGTTACATACAACTTATACGTGCTTCACCCTTGGCGGTCGTGACACCGGCCACGATTACCTTGTAGTTAGCACCAGCCATGCAAACTTCTTAAACGTTCAAGGCCTCGCTCGCCGCGCGCCGCTATCATCGTGCGGTTAACACAATTGATGTAACAACACTATAAACGCTAACACTGACCGATGACATTATTTGAGATCCATTTACCTACGATAATTTCTGTGCTCATGATGTGTATAGGGCACAAGGTCGTTTGTTTTTTTATAAAATGCACATATCCGCTCATTCAAGCAATTAACACTTCACTGGCTCGGGTCGTATGTACCTATTTGAGATGCTAATGGCTCTTTTAAATATGATTGATGATCTACCTTCTTAGCTAACTTGTTACGATGGTCTTAGATAATTTACATACAATGACATTTGGACATTGAAAAGCGCAGAGCTTGTGCATGTTTATTTGGAAAGGTTGAACAGGTCGGACCGATCTAATGGAATATTAAAAAAACTTGTCTCATATCGTTAGGGCAAGTCACAGATTACCCCCTGGGACTAATCTGTGGGGCAAGCGAAGCGAGCCCTATCACTATTCCACGACTTGAACATTTTGTGGCACACTTTTAGAAAAACTATCAGGCCTAAAGGTTTTTGCTTTACATAGTAATTTAACTTCATATCTAGATGTTATCTGTCAAAATGAATATTCATAAACATTTAAAAAAATAAAAAAAAACCTATAACAATTTTGTACCTATTCATTGGATGGAATGTTATTGTACTACTAACGCCATCTGTTAGAAAACCAAAGAGCTAATATCGCCGAACTGGTAACAGAACTAAAGTCAATATATCATAGTTAATCTACTTAATAATAGATGACACCACTACAATCAGGAGCCCGCACAAAACTGTTTTAAGCTAGTTAGATAGATTGCTAGTTCTTGAATAGGTTGGAATGAGCCAAGATTACATGTTTCTAATGAGCTAGTAATTCTAGGTTAGTCTGAACAACATCTTCGACCGCATCGTCACTTACCATCAGATGAGATAGTGGTCAAAGGCTATAAAATAAAAAAAACCCGCATGAAGTATACCGTCGCGTCGCGTCTGTCAATCTACCTTCCCATGCATTAAGTATTTAATATATTTATGATGAATCCATCCATCATTTTATAGTGTCTTCAATGCATCGCTATATTTTTTCAGGAGCTTATCCAAGGAGGTGCTGCAGAACACTGCGTGGCAATCCTGAACAACTTCTACAATGACGGCGTCCACTGGCACGACGTGGCCTGCCACCACCGCAAGCCTTTCGTCTGCGAGGAGAACGACGCCCTACTCAAATACGTCAGATATACAAACCCTAACTTGAGGGTTTAGAAATCTTTAGCTTGTAACGAATATTTATGAAACTTTTTAGTCAGGATAGTAATGAGTTGAGTAGGTCATCTTTCATTTGGATTACCAGATTTTTATTGAGCACCTAGACCACTGCCGCCTGGCCAGCCAAGGAGCTTGTATAGCATAGCAGCTTGTATACATGCATGATTTTTGGTTTTTATAATTATCAAATTTTCCATGAACTACCATAAATATATGAAAACCAGAAAGTAGTTTATCTTCACAGAGCGGTACCAAAAAATATATGCATACGTACCTATAAAACTTAATGTACAACCATGCACAATCAGGTGAGGCTAGGCAATTGAATCTCTTACAGGCTTCCAGTGAGCTTGTTTTTTGGTTTTACTATACTATTATCAGAGTTTATAAGTTATGCAACTTTAAAATAAAAATTACCATCAAATGATGCATTGATGACCTACTGTTTGCACTTGTTACATTATAATAAAATATGTTTTAGGTATAATTGAGTATGCTACATCCAAATATTACCAGTACAATATGCTACAAACACTGCCCTAAGTTAGCTCATATATAGATTTCTCTGGACCTTGTAGACATACCTCATGAAAATATTTATTATACTATTGTAGTCATTGTAATATTGCAGCTCTAAAGATTGTAATTTCTACTACTTATTTATGATCTGTCATTACAATAAAGACTGCTATGTTTAAGTTTTGTTTTATTTCAATAGTATTAACAACAATAAATTAAAAATCATGTGTAAAAATTATAAAACATTTAATTTACCATTTAATTAGCTTATTAACATTTCTAATAGAGTTAACTATGAACAGTGAAGGTAAAAGAATTTATTTGTATTGAAGCGGAAATAAACATTTTCTTAAATTATTTAGTTGGTGGTTTTGTGGATTTTCATTTAAAAACTGCAAGTTATTCAATTACACCACATACAATATACATAAAATATTCTTGATGAATCTTGCAGTTGTTAAATGAAATTTCAGATAGACTTGGCAAGTATCTCACAAAGCCCACTCAGAAGTAAAATTCACCAAATTATATACATTTCATTAAATTTAACCTTATGAGTTGCATTGTTATGGAATTATAACTCTAAAGCGATATCTCAACATTCCAGGCGCTGCTTTCTTAGTCATCACAAACCATAGACACATGTTGCAAAAGTAGACAAGGGACAGAAGCATTGTAATATGAGTGATACGGCAGAGGCGAAGGAAACTCAGTTTAAGGCCATTACTGAAAAAGAAACAAAGTTCAAAAATATTGCCCTGTTAGTAATAATTTGTTAATTGATGAAGGTAGACCATTCACTCTCACTTCATGATGTTTGCTTCTAGTTCTATAAGATAGGTACTAGAAGCTATATAGCTATTAGGTGCTGGGTGGCTTGTTTTCTTCTCAAGGGTGGTAGATAGGCAAGATTTCTCAGAATGCTCTACCACCATGCTGTAAAGTTGAAAAAAAACCCAGTACAGCAGTGCACACTCACTGCATGGCCATCATTGCTTTAAAACCCTACTGTAATAAATGCTAGACAACTATCCAGTAAATACAACAAATATTATATTGGCATCATATTTAGACAATAATTAATTATGATGTATTAAGGTCAAGTCATTTAAAAATTGCTTAAAACGTAAAGAGTCTGCTGAAATATTTAATTGACTTTTAAACATTTCAGTAGTTTGTAGTAGTAACTATTACACTTTCACCAATTTTGCCAATCTAGGGTATGCAGCATAGTGATGATGATGTACTTAGTTTACGGAGCAGCACCAAATTCAACAGTATACTTTTAAATCTTGAATAAGACTTTTCCTTTGCTACAGCAATCTGTCAGATCTAAAATTTTATAATAGGCAATACCGGTAAATGGCAAATACTACATCACTCGATGTCTATTATGGTGACAAAGAACTATCTTATTTAGTTTGTTACACTCAAGTTACGTATGCTCATATAGTTAGTCTATAATATAGTCTAATATACTCTAGGTTAGTCTGAACAACATCCTCGACCACATCATCACTTACCATCAGGTAAGATAGTGGTCAAAGGCTAACCTATCAGGCATAAAAAAAAAAAAAAAAGTTTTATCCTAATTTGGTAAAATTGGCTCTTAGTCATGATAACTTTTATTTTGGTGAATAATATCTATTTATATTATAAGTTACTTTATATAAATGTAACTATTTTGATAAGGTTTAAAAATATTTTATGGGATTTTGACAAAACAAGCATGAGGCCCACCTAATGTTAGCTCCTAATGTTTTAACCTCTTCATATAACAGATACATTTTATCACAAGTGATGAATTGCACTGAGCCCATCACCCTCAGACATAAAGTTGATAATCTAGCTCTCAAGGACTGCTGCAGGAACACACTATTAGGTGTTTGGTGACAGATTTTCTACTTGAGTGTGGTAGCTAGCCAGGCGAGCATTTGCAAAATTCACTTCCACCATGCGGTGAACCTCAAGCTGGCAGTGGTAATCGGAACTTAGACCTGCGTCACAGGAGTCTGTAACTATAACTGCTCTGCCATCATTGCATGTTATACATTTCTAGGGTTTATTTAATAAATGTTAAATGAATTTTTAAGAGAATATTAGCAATATTCTTATGACACGTATACAATGACCATGTATAAATGTTTAAATTTTACACCACAGACGTGCCATTACACCTCAACCTCTAATTGAACTTACAAGTGGGATTGGGAGTATATGTACATGCAATAGGTGTCTGAATTTGCAAGTTCGAGGTTAAGGAATAGCTGTAGACTGCTGCATAGAGCTGACAGCATGGCAGTAGGGCATTTTGATAATGTTCTCTTACCACTATCAAGAAGTGAACCTGCAGTCAGCATAGCAGTGTGGGGGATGTATTAGAATCCAGGAGTAAGAATTTAGAGGTAGGCGAGGATCCCATGATTTAGTAAAAAGGAGCAGTGGGTTTCCAGATGTTTTATTTTAATTCTAACCAATCATCTAAAAATTGTATACATGAGATTAATGCCAGTCGATTTAGAGAGGCAGAACTAATTTCTTTGTATTTTCTAGGTCATAAAAACTCAGGACTTGTATAAATTTAAATATTAATTAACAATCTAGAGGGTACCTGTTAAAAGGATCATATTTTCGAAACTGAGGCTTACCTCAGTTTCTTATTTACAGGGTGGTTAAAACACCTACTTTCTCTTCCATTAAAACCCCTCTTGAGCTAAAATTCTTGCTCCTAGATTGTAATTCCAACCCTTATCACTTACTTACAGGTGAGATAGTCATTAAAAGCTAACCTACTAGCTGAAAATGAAAGAAAAACTCATATGTATTATGCATGCCAATGGGTAGTAATTATACGCTTACTCTCTATATGTAAAATCTTCCATGTCAATGTTAAGAGACTCATTAGATCTCTCAGGGTCTGGTAGGTTCGAGAAATCCTTGTCAAATTGCTCCTGCAAGCAGCATACACGCTCCATAATGAATAGTAAAAGTATCGCCCAGAAATATTCAAATTCAAACACCATCTCCTTCATTTTTTGCCTTCAACCATTATGATATGATATCCAAACTTTGTTTTTACGGGAGGATCCGTGTATATAGGGTTTGTAATAGAAGATAAAGGCAAGGCGAATGCAGCATCCTGGAATGGGCCCACCATGGAACCTCGAGTCATCCAACCCAGGTCTCCACCCTGCCGTGCCTTGTCCTCACTATACGCAGCAGCTACATCCGGGAATTTTTGACCAGCTTTCAACTTTTCCAATGCCTCCAAACATTTTGACTGCTTTTCGCACAGTATATGACGAACCTTGACAGCTGTCCCGCCTTTTTTCTCTTTGGCAGCAGATTCTGAATTTAAAAATACACAGGTTTTATGGTTACAAGTAATAAGTTGCAAGAAATGAAAATATCATTGAACAAGAAAACAACATTTATAACCTTTCGCATCTCCACCGGATTTTCCTCCTGCAACTTTAGCGCTCCCTCCACCTTTGCTCCCTTTCGCGGGTTCTTTTTTAGGTGGCATTCCTCAAATCAACAAAACACAACACAATCAATTAAATAGTAAATAAATTGTAATACAGGTATAAAAAAACTACCTAATTTTTTTTTTTTTTTGTGCAAAGTGGATTAAATAGGACCATAGATCAAATAGAATATATACGGCAGCGTTCCGAGGGTCAGAGTTCGTTATTTGGTTGCTTTAACTTACTCGAAGGATCCGAACGACCGGTTGTTTAATAACCTCAAATATCGTTTTTGGCGTTAATTACCCACCCACTATGACCATTTGGCATTCTTTTAAGAAATTTCAACGTTCTCCGATTATCATTTTAGCTTAGACTCCCTCCTTAATATTAGTGTCGGTGGAATTTGGAACACAACGCTAGCTTTATTTTATTTTAAAGCTGTGTCACACAGTTGGCAACCATGGGTACCGCCCATTGGCCTTGGTGCATGGACTTTCATCTATGGACTGGAAATACCTACAAAATAACCGTGTATACCTACTTTCCAAAAGGGCAAGTCAAATGGCTGCCATCTGAGTTGCTCTCTTGAAATAACGTTTTTATCGATATCGATAAATTATGATATGACACATTGAATAAAAATCCCACATGGAGGTATTAATTAATATATTTTCAGAATCAGAACACACCAGTATACAGATCAGGGTATCCTTGGCCAACAAAGAATATCTACGTACTTCTATTATTGTATGAAATAAATGTGACAGTATAAAATATTCTGATAGCACAGAAACCTAATGAACGCGCACACGGATTTGAGTCACATAAATGGCTCAAACATGTATTGGAGGCGACAGCTGTTAAAATTAATGTTAATATAATTTCAGGCGGCCAAGGCACGTGGAGTTTGATTAGCATATTATTTAGTCAGTTTAGGGTAGCATATCAGTAAGCTTTCTGTTTACCGAATTAAGATGGTATAGTGCCCTGTAAAACGCCTAATGAGTGGCACACCCTATCGATATTGAAATGAGAAAATAGTACGCTGCTCATTCAGCACATTTGTTCCATTTGTTGCTTCTTAAATAACTTACTTCAATATGACTGAATTTCAAGTTTCTAGTATGAATTTGTACATATCTGGTTATTTAATCTTCTAATAAAAGTTGCGAGGGTAAAAAAGAATCATACATAAATTATACGTTTATTAAATAATATATTCTCAAAATTTATATTCATTACATGCATATCGGTTAAAATTATTCATTTCTAAACAATGTCAACTTATTGAAATAATTTCTGTACGATATTTTGTCAGTGCTTAGTTTTGAATAATGTCTGAATCGCAAATCAATGTATACTTTCACTATGCTCTTAATTAATAAAAGTCTGTGGTTGGTGTTGTGTTCAGCATCATTTGGAATGTACAAAATTTTGCCCGTATCATAAAATTCCACTAAAAATTTAATAATATACATATAATATTTTTCTGGAGATTTCTGGTGTTCATTTAAATAAGGTTTAAGGAGATTTTCTGTCTTTTTCAAAATATCCAGTACACCAGGGGTTGCATAACGCAGGCCACCTCTTGTCTTCTTAAATATGAGACTTTCCATATTTTCCGTCCCCAACAATAGCGAGACACATGTGTCACATTTTAAACAGTGCGAAATTTTTCTTGAAACATAGCCTGCAACATACTCAAGAACTCTGTGTGTGTACTCGCTGCATTCATTCTGTAAATAGTCTGTATAGGCTTCATATAAATCACTGTGATCGTCTGGGATATCAACAAATGATTTTTTTGCAGTCAACTCGTTTATGTTGTTTACGGGACTTTTGCTCGTACAGGTCAGTATATTTACTTGATCCAGTGGAATACAATTCCCTACTCCACCGTCTCTTATTTCTGATCTTATTAATAGTTTTTTGTACGCTGCACGAAATTGTACAGCGTTTGGATTATTGTTATGTCCTCCTCTTGCTCTGATGGCGGAAAAAAAAAGTTCCAAATGATCTTGGCTTACTTTATACAAAGCAATATATTTCAGACACTTTTTCTTTTCGACCAAGTTTTCAAACATTTCCATGGCACTTTTCATACAGACTATGAGTCCTATGAATCCTGTTTTTCTACGAGATTCAATCAATCGCTGTCCTGAAGGTAGTTTTATAGTCTTTATATATTCAATAGCATTTTCGAAAAGGGCTCTGATTAACCCAATATTTTCTAGGCACATAGCCTTCTTCCATCCAGGAGGACGAATTGAATGACTGTTCAAGACGTCAAACACATCATTTATTATATTAATAAAGTTTACTGTCCCCTCACACTCTTGAAAATCTTTCAATTTCAATTTCGTGCGGCAGTATTCGAGGGCATCTGCAACTGAATTACTTAGAAGTTGGGTAGCAAGTCTGACTTTCATTTTTTGTTTCTCAAAAGATATGTGTGCTTTTGTTAATTTATTAGCCATATGTAGTCCCTCTGTTTCCTGAAGTTTTTGTAAATTCTCCAAAAACGTAAAATCTATTTTGCGACCATTTACATCGTATAATAATTTTAATTCTCCAAAAGTGTTTCTAATTAATTTAATTGCATGGCATGGGTCAATAAATGCGTGTATAAGAGAGTGGCTACTTACAAACGTAGTAGTTATGCGCTCGTTTGATATCTTGCAACCTAAAGCAGACAACATGCTAATATTACAGGCGGGGCCATCGCATGTTAAACTAACTATTTTTGCTTTTGCATCTTCACATAGTTTTATGGCTGTCTGCACAAGTCCACATTTCTGTTCTCCCGTGAGCGAAGTTATTAAAAAATATCCTATCGGTAATTTCCACGTGCCATTTATGCAAGTTATAAGAAAAACCAAGGCTTGATTGGCTTCCTCAATACCATCATTGTTATTATTATGATCATAATCTACACGACCGTAAAATTTTTGACCTTTTGCATCCCATATTAATCCTTTACGTATAGCCATTTCATCTATAATTAGGGCACATACCAGTGGGTGGTGACTTTGCTCTGCTTGCATTTTTAATGTGGTAAAAGCTTCTTCGGTGAAGCCCGGTTCTGCATTTACATTTTTATACCAATTGCGTAAAGTTCTTGTATGTGGTAAACAAGTGTTATATTTATTTCTTACATAATTATATGCCCTTGGTGAGAAAAAATGTAAAGTTAGGGCAAATTTTCTAATGTCTTCGCTATATTTTTTTTCCAAAGGCAAATCTCTTGCCTTAGTTATTTGTCTTTTTAAAAAATCTTCAGAACCCGCGCATTCTTCTAAAAGTATGGTCTCTTCAAAATTTTTTTTTTTTTTACTGCGGAGATCTTCAATATTTTGGGCCAAACGAGCAATTTTTTTATCTCTTCTTCGGAGCCTTTCATTGAGAACTTTAACTTTTTTCCTCAGCTCTTGACAAGTTTTAGTCAATTTCTTAATTTTGTCCAAATGTACTTCAATCTAAAATGAAGAATATACAAAATTGTCAGACATAATTATAAAAAAAAAACTACGCACAATAAATGTTTTCACCCAAATCTACTGTTGTCTACACACCTGCCTGTTATGATATAACTTTTTCACTTTGCCATATTTGAGTTGAAAATATAGGTAACTTTGTTATTAATAGGACATCATCAAATCATCATCACAACATCCTGCATTTTTTGGACATTAGTATCTTCAGGAACAACGAGTAATATGGCCTAATTGCCTAACTTTACATAAAAAGTTTGCCAATTGCAATTGCCTGTAAAATAGAATGCTGCTACCATCAATGTGGTCATCGCTTTCCACCCCATAGTATACATTAATAATAAAAAAAAAAAAAAAAAAAAAAAAAGCCTTTATTTCCCAAATCTCTTAAATAACATTTTAAATGTAGATTCTTATTTACAAATTATATAATTATGTATTCAAAAAATTACGATTTTATCTAAATTAGATATGAGCCCCTTCTTGAGTGAAGGCTTCCTCCAGTTTCTTCCATTTGTCCCTGTCCTTTGTAATATTCTGCCAGTCATTTCCTGCTGTATCTTTTAAGTCGTCAGCCCATCTTCCCTTCGGTCTGCTTACTCTTCTTTTCCCTTTTGGCCCTTTCCACTCTGTGGTTTTGCTCGTCCACCTACCGTCTTTGCATCGTGATATGTGGCCAGCCCATTACCATTTCAATTTTAAAGCTTGTGTGAGTGCATCAGATACCTTGGTCTTATGTCTAATAGCTGTACTTCTGATTTTTTATATTTTCCTTATGTTCAGTACACTTCTCTCCATGGCTCTTTGTGTTGTTTCTATTTTTTGTTTAGGTTTTGCCGTAAATACCCAAGTTTGGCAACCATGTAGCAATCAGGGCAGTACGCAGGTATCTATTAAAATTTTCATCATTTTGGTCGATTAAAGAAATCTTAAAATGAGACTACTCGATCAACATGAAGTATACATTAATAGTTATATGATATTTTTTTACTATCTTACCATTGAATTTGAGGTATTAGGTGTATGTTCACTTTTTTGTATAGTAGAAGCAGCAGACTCCGGCACTGAAGTCTAAAAAAAAAGATAGTTAATGGACTAATATTTTCAGATTTGCAAATTAATAATAAGCAGTTACGGTCGCGCTGCTCTTGGCAGAATACGTTTGGTAGTTCGTGTTTGTGTTTTCGTCGTAGCTTTTTAATTGCTAAAATATACAATTAAATATTTATAGACATTTAAATGCCCGTCTAACACAATATTAAGCAATCATAGCCAACGTCATTTTTAGAGGAAAAAAAAGTTATATTACGATCTATCAAACGCATTGTCTCAGCAGCCGCCCTATAATTGCAATTTTTACCTCTTCATAATGCAACATCTGAATATTATCACACAAAATAGGTCTATTTTGTCTCTCTTCAGAATTTCGTTCCTTGCAGCTCTGAAATAAATAAAAACATATGATTATTATTACGAAATAAATAAATATATTGAAATTAACGAAGCATACAAAAATCCTCCTCAGATTTTTTACTTGTATATATTTTTTAGAATACTAA
Organism: Plagodis dolabraria; assembly: GCA_963854805.1. Classification (NCBI taxonomy): domain Eukaryota; kingdom Metazoa; phylum Arthropoda; class Insecta; order Lepidoptera; family Geometridae; genus Plagodis; species Plagodis dolabraria. The sequence goes on from OY978441.1 coordinate 13,986,243, forward strand.
AAAATTACTCGTTTCTAGCACAATCAATAGGTTTCTTAACGGTATCTAGGTACCTATGTCGTACCATCAGAATAAGTTTAGAAACAAGAACTATTACATACAATTATAGAACTAGGTAGATATTTGTTGGCCTGGGATAGGATAACTGTAAAACAGTGTGCTGATTCTATAAATGTATAAATTATTACAATCGCGTAGGTATTATATTCAATCGTATCACTATTCATCGATATCGACAAGAATGATATATGTAGAAGAGATCGAATCTTCCAATCTATGCCATTCAATTTGTCACTTTTTAAGGTATTTTATTTGTATTTTCACGTGTACTGTGACCTAGCTATACAATATTGAGTTAAGTTTGTTACTGGTTTCTTTTCAGTAACATTGTGGACGATGAGCCTAAGAAATTTCTAAAACCTTACCACAAGTGACAGAGAAGGTATTGCATAATCATGCAATCTCATAATATTAAGGGTCTTGTTAAAGCATGTTTCTTCAAAATGCAATGAACAGACGAACCAGTTCTTGTGACGAGGGTTAATATTTTCAGATCCAATAACATTAATCCACCTCCTCCTTAATACTTCATTATTTGGAAACCTGAAACAGACCATTACAATGAGTAAAGAAATAATAGCAGTGAATATCAGGCTGATGATGAGAGGTAGCAGTGGTGTTAAGGTTTTTTTAAGATTGAACGCCGAAATAATATTACACTATTCCTTGACTTATAAAAGTAGGTACGTAAGTAACTATCGATAAATTATAGCAGTTGATGTCACATCACTAGCTTACGTTATGTTTTCGAAATACTTAACAAAAATGATAGGAAAATAAGCGTAATCAAATAACACATGGTTTCTTGTCCATCAACTACGCTTGCATCTACATAAAACATCAACTGAATTGAAAAATTATGATCATGCAGATACCTACTTATGAAGAGTCAGTTGGGGCTGGTTTTTATTTTTGCGGGCCTTACAGTGAGCTATCGAACATGAAGGCATGGCGCACTTTGTATTTCCAGCAATAATAGCATATAATGTCTCTGTTTACTGAAAAAAATAGTAACATTCAACCACTTGACAACATAAACACCACGAAACTCGGCAAATCAGCTGGTGGACTGTGGCACGCTCTGTCAATATAGTGACGTCATTGCACAATGTTTCCGAAATATGTATTAGCAAACGTTTCACTATCTCTTTTCGCTTAAGCCATTATTGGTTAGTTAAAAAGAGATAGAGTGTTATTTGAATCTGTGGCGTCGATATCGTATATATTTGTATAACCTATCGTATATAGAGAACAATAGTTCCTATCCCTGTGTTTATAAATCCATGCCTTGGTGGCTGGCTTGTTGTTCACCACCGTTGGAATTTGGAACGTCACATTTGCTCACCACAGTACGTTTCGAACTCCCGCGCCGACAACACGCATCGTACGAAAGTCAACTACACACGATATCACTCTTTGCGTTTTAAAATTACTATCTTTGTATGGAATTAGGAAGAAACATATTTCCTAAATAAAGAAGCACCGATTATTAATTGATGACTTTCACCTGTGTTAAACACTCAAATTTTCATTTTAAATATAAGGATTATGTTATTTTTCTTAGATTTATTGATAACGTGAGTGAAAATTAACTGTAAATCTTAAAGTTAGGTATTTTACTATTATTTTGCTATATTTAAAAAAGTATAGCTCCGATCGCGCTCAATCCAACGGGACACGATCGGGGACCGCGGCCCGCGTGTTTTGATGCGTGGAGCTATTTAAAAAGGTTGAATTCTGATTTTTAATTTTGAAAATACACGAAATTTTGAAAAATGTAACTGTAAAACGTTAATAACTTTTTTACTATTGATGCTAATTACCTAAAAACAACGCAGGACGGTCCGCCACCAGCGGCTGCAAATTACCAGACACAAAAACACCACACAAATAGGAAACGAACAAAGACAACACGAATATATGAAATTTCTTACATATAAAAACGCTCGGGGCGTCGTCGGACGTCGTCGGACGACAAATAAGAACGCACTCCTGCTTGGAGCGATCATCCGTCGTCGGACGACATATAAGAACGCACCCCTAGGGTAATTATTGTTTTTAGTTCTGTTCTGTGGTACATTTCGTGCATTCTCTTCACTGTAGTGCATTCACATCTAGTTTGTTGTTGTTTTATTCGATTTATTTAATTCATTTTTACAATATGTATCTCATTTGTTTTCTCTAGTTATTAAATATACACTTAACATGTGACATTTCAGTAACCTTTCAATGAAAGGTAAGTTATGTTCAAAACTTGAAATAAATAGACACTCAATTGGTCAATACAATACATTTCTGTTGCGAAACAGATATTTCAATTTATCCTGAAATCATGGGGATTATGTACGAGAAAAGGCCTCTAAAAAGGCCAAGATTGGGCCCGCCTGATGTGTACCCTCAGGAACCACGACAAAAAGAAGACGAGCTCACTTCTACAAATGTAAAACAAGGTTTCTCAACAACTCCCCAGTCCAGTGATGAATTTGGAACTGCCAGAAACTTCAATTACTCTGCTGCCAAAGTAAGTACAAACAGATATTGACCAAATTCTTTGTGTAAACGGAATGTTTGAAAGCAATTTGGGTTGCTTAAGACTTAAGTAAAAAAATCAGTTGAAAAGGACTAAAAACCAGCCCTACAGTACCTTTTAAAACAATATGCATGTCTGTAAAGAAGAAAGTTTTATTGAAATCCGCCCTTAAGGTGTTTAATTATTGGGATCCAGTATAAAAACGGCTTTAATTCATTCACACATTTTTAATTTCTTAATACCTTTCAACACTCTACATCTTTATAAAAATTACATCGACTACAAACTTATAAGTTGCTCCGAACAATTCTCAAAAACTAGTACAATAAAATTTTCTTCAAGACATTTGTCAAAACACTAATCGCTCCAAGTTTGAAAATAACTTGCTTTTAAAAACATAGACTATAATCATAGACAATTAGAATTCATCTCTACAACATCGCCTCTGAATTTTATATTGTCTCAAATAAAATTAAAACCAACCTGTATTTAACTTTAACATATTTTCCTAGAACACCCCATATACAACTTCAACATTGAACACATAATTAAAAAAAAAAAAACCCCATACTAGTATTCCCTACCTATCATTACATTCTACATACTATATTAAACCACCCCCTTAAATATAAATTTCAAATTAACAATCAAGACAATCTTAATACTATAACAAATACCTAAATTTCAAATCAATTCCAAAACATTATCTCTACAAAATATAACATCTAACACCTATCATAATTAACTAACTATACCACTAAACTCACTTCATTAAAGTTCACATCAAACTCACTGATCACTCACAATATGCTTTCTTAAACGTAAAAACTTGGTTCTGTCCAATCCTTTTGTCAAAATATCCGCAATATTAGAATTGGTTGGACAATAGAAAATTTCAATTAAATTTTGATCTATCTTTTCTTTAATAAAAATGATATTTCACATCAATATGTTTGCTTCTGCGATTTAAAATTCCGTTTTTAATTAAAATAATAGCCGACTGATTATCAACAAATAATTGTGTTTTTGGAGTATGACCTGTAATCTCTTTAATCAGACTTTGAACATAAAGTGAATCTTTGATACATTCTGCGGCAGAGATGTATTCTGCTTCCGTACTGGAGAGAGCGGTGACGGACTGTTTACGCGAGCACCAATGTATGGGACCACCACTGTACAACACTACAAAGCCAGTCGTACTTTTCCTAGTATCAGGATCACCAGCGAAGTCTGCATCACAATACCCAGTCAAAACTAAACTATTTCCACGTAAATATTGAATACCAGAAGATATAGAGCTCTTAAGGTATCTGAAGAGATTTTCAATATTGGCAAAATCATTTAAATTAGGACACTCTTGATGTCTACTGCAATAACCAACATGAAATGAAGCATCTGGTCTAGTTTTGTTTACTAAGTATAGTAAAGACCCTATCAACTGCCTATAACGATGCACATCACTACTATTACCCTTCCCCTCTTGATGTGTATCAACTAAAATATTCGGAAAAATAATTTCTTTTAAGTCATTAAATCCACATTTATTTAACATTTGATCAATATAAGAATCCTGATAAATTTTCAAATAATTTTCTCCAACCTGTATATCAATACCGATAAACTTCTCAACTTTATCAAATATTCTAATTTCAAATTGTTTTTGCATTCCTTTCATGATATTATTCAATTCATTTTCACAATTTCCTATCAAAATTCCATCATCAACATATATAGCCAAGTAAATTTCCTTTTCTTTACATAAAAACAAACATGGATCTAATTTCAGCTGTTCGAAACCCAATTTCTTTAAATATTCAGTTAGCCGCTTATTCCACATGAGCGGTGCTTGCTTAAGACCATATATACTCTTCTTTAATTTACAAATTTTATTTTCACCATAATCATAACCTAAAGGAATTTCCATAAAGATATCCTCATTTAATTCTCCATACAAAAACGCTGTCTTTACATCAAACTGATTTAATTTTAGACCTTTCTGTGCAGCAATTGAAAGCAATAATCGTACACTAGTTGTATTTACCACTGGACTATAAGTCTCTTTGTAGTCTACATTATATTTTTGTAAAAATCCCTTAGCAACAAGTCGTGCTTTGTATCTTCCTTCCGACTTCACAGTAAAAATCCACTTACTAGTTATCAATCTTCTATTACCCGCTTCTATTTTATCAACTACTTCCCAAGTTTTATTTTTCTCCAAAGAATCCATCTCTTCTTTAATAGCTTTTTCCCATAAACTTCTCTCATCACTCTTCAACACCTCACTGTAAGTTAAAAATGACGTTTCTAAATCATAATCTTTCAACCTTATTGGTAATCTTCTATCTCTTTTTGGCAAAATCCTTTTACTACTAATTTCTTCAACGGACTCCTCCGCATCCACAAACAACTTGTTTCCATCCACCATCAATCTACTATTATCTTCAATCTCATTTCCATTATTCACTTCTTGACTACTATCTTCCAAATTAACTTCTTTTCTACTATTATTATCTAATAATTCTTCAGCAATACTATCTTCAAAAACATCAATTCCCTCATTTTCTATAACATCATTCCGTTCCTCCTCCAAAACATTGTCTACGACATCATTTCGCTTTTCAAAAATATTTTCTATGACATCATTTCGTTCTTCTTCTAAAACATTATCTATGACATCATTTCTCTCTTCTTCTAAAATTGAAAACTCCTCCTCCTTCGTTGCTTCAACATCTGTCTTCTTCTTCTTCTTACTTTCTCCATACAAACTTCCCCTCTCAACTTGACAACCATCATCAGCTGTGATGACATTTCTTTTCTCGTTTTGTTCTTCCAACTCCTCTTCTTCTTTAAATAATTTATATAAATCTGTAACTTTCGCAATCCTATTACATTGCTTTAAAAATTCCAAAACATCCTTCGCATTATTATTAAAAGTCACATCTCTTGAATAAAATACCTTCAAACCCACCGGATCCCAAATCTTATATCCATTGTTCGTAAATCCTACTAGCAAACCCTTACCACATCTGGAATCTAATTTATTGAGTTTTGTATTTATTTTGTAATAAGCCAAAGAACCGAAAATATTTAAATGTTTCAAATTTGGAATTCTATTAAACCACATTTCTGCTGGCGTTCTGTCATTAATAGTATTAGAACACCTATTGGTTATGTAAGTTGCTGTTAACACCGCCTCGCCCCATAACTCTTGTGGTAACTTCATGTCAAACAAAAGAGCACGGGTTCGCTCCAAAATTGTTCTATTTAATCGTTCTGCCTTACCATTATGTTGTGGAGTATACGGTATTGTATAATCTATTGAAATTCCTTTACCTAAACAATATTTTTTAAAATTATTTGAACTATATTCACCGCCATTATCGCACCTAAATGTTTTTACTTTTAAGTTAAAGTGATTTTCAGATAAATTTATGTAATTAGTAATTTTTGAAAAGGCTTCACTCTTAGTTCTGGTCAGATAAATTTTAGCAAAATGTGTATAGTCATCTAGAAAAGTGATAATATATTTATAACCATCATACGTGTCTGAACCTATTGGACCACAGATGTCACTATGAACTATTTCTAATGGCCTAGTAGCTCTATTCCTTTCGGTATTGAATGGTTTTCTGCATAGTTTTGCTTGTGTGCAGACTTCGCAGGTGTCAATATTATTATCACTATGTTTTGAATTTATTCCATTAACTATCTTTTTTGTTTTTGAAATTGATGTATGTGCCAAAGCTCGATGCCAAAAATTTATGTTTTGAATTAAGTTTACTGACTTTGTGCTTGACCGAGTTGCTGACAACTCTGCATAGTACAGTCCGTCACCCCTTAACTCACCAGTCAGTAAGCAGCTGCCATCTCTTTCGTATACTTTACATTCTTTTCTGAAAAACACAATTTTATAATTATTTTCTGCTATTTTTGAAATTGAAATTAAGTTTTTCTTCAATTTCGGGACTAGTAACACATCATTGAAGGTAATGTTATGTGAATTTGTGTTAGACTTGCATAACACTTTACCCACAGTGTCTATAATGTGTGTATTACCATCAGCTGTTGAGATTCTATAATTGCACTTTTCTTTCAAATATAAATATACTTCAGAATTAATTATGTGACTGCTAGCTCCGGAATCTAGTATGAACTCAATAGTTTCCTCCTCATCTCTGTCTAATTTTGTAAAATTACTCACCGAAAATTGTGGTTTCTCTAAACAAAATTTTGAAAAATGTGTGTTTGTCTTGCAAAACACACAATTGTATTTTTCTTTGCAATCATTATTTTTGTGTCCATTTTTCAGACATTTGAAGCATGTTATTATGCTGTTATTCTTCACGCTCTTGGATCCTTTATCATTTCTGCAGAATTTTGCTATGTGTCCTTTCTTACCACAATTATAACAAACATTTATTAAAAATGTATCACAATTTTCTTTATTTTTAGTATCCCGTTCTGTAATTTTTAGTTCTAATTGTATTCGGGAAATAAGATTCACAAAAGTTTTCTCTTCTTTAGCAGTTGATTCCCAAGCTGTCCTAAAGCTCGATAATTCTTTAGGTAAAATGCACAATATCTTCGACACAACCTCAGTATCAGTTAGATTCATCCCAGTACTTTTGATTGAGGTAACTATGTTCATTAAGTCGCCGATATCTTCTAGTAAATCTGTTTTTTCGAATTTATAGTTATAAAAATCTTGGAGTAAATGACACCTCTGTGTGTCAATTTGGCCCAAAAATATCTTATCCAATGTGTCTAAAATTTCTTTTGCTGTTTCACAGTCAATTATACGTCCAATATATGAAGTATCTACAGAATTAATTATTGTAAATCTGGCTTTTGCATCTTTACTAATAAATTCTTCCTTTATTTTTTGTTCATCATTTAACCCTTATATAACTGAATTTAGTCCTTTTGATAATAGTAATAAATGTAATTTCTTTTTCCAAATAATATAGTTCGTATTTTTATCTAGTTTTGACAGTTCCTCTGTCATGTTTCTATATAATTATTTCCAGTAAATAAAATAATAATTTCATCACCATATGGTTTCCAGGGTAGGTAGCTCAGCTCATCTTCATCTTATCCTTGAGGGCAAAGGGCCCATGACCTTTTATTGAAATCCGCCCTCAAGGTGTTTAATTATTGGGATCCAGTATAAAAACGGCTTTAATTCATTCACACATTTTTAATTTCTTAATACCTTTGAACACTCTACATCTTTATAAAAATTACATCGACTACAAACTTATAAGTTGCTCCGAACAATTCTCAAAAACTAGTACAATACAATTTTCTTCAAGACATTTGTCAAAACACCAATCGCTTCAAGTTTGAAAATAACTTGCTTTTAAAAACATAGACTATAATCATAGACAATTAGAATTCATCTCTACAACAGAAAGTTCTGCTTATTTCAGGTCAAAGAATAATTTTTAATTTGTAACACCAAACTTAGGTCTAAAAACTTCCTTGATAGGAAATCAGTCTCACCCTCCCTCCCACCTATATTAAAAAGATATGACTCAAATAAAATAAAAGTAAGCTCTCATTTCATCCTCATTTGCATCCTCATCAGCAAAATTTTTGCTAAATTGTTAAATATTTTTTCAGATTGGACAATTCTTTTCTGGAATTCTATCTAAAAAAGAAGAGCTTAACACACTTCCTGACTGTGGCAGAAAAAGGCAACAAGTGAATCCCAAAGATAACTTCTGGCAAGCTACAGCTCGCACTAAACCACAAATTGAATCTTGGTTTAAGGATTTAGCAGGTAGATTTTTGAAATGAAGGTAGAGTTCTTAGGAATGCTTTAATAAGGAGTTTTATTAGGGAACATGACATTGTTTGCAAAATGTTGAAATGTCCTAAAAAAGTTTTAAACATCTCTACTAATTACCTGAATAAAAAAGCAAAAATCACTTTTAGCAATAATAGAATTGTGGTTCCTACATATCAATAGTTATAGTATTAAATAAAAATGTATAGATAGCTATATCTACATGTTTTTATCTATTCCATATAAGTCTCCAAGGATAATCCTAGATATTTTTCATATTGTTAAGTTTGCAATAATGCGGATTACGTAACTAAATTGCAAATTTGTAGTACAACGTAAGTTGAACTATATATGTTGCTCCATCCCCATACAATGGTTGAAGAACGAGAGCAAAAATCAGACTTGTGAGTTATAATGTCATGTTAGCTCAGTTGGTCAGAATATACCTTGGCTATAGGGGTGGATGGAGGGGAGTTTGAATCCAACATGACTAATTTGTTCCCTTGTAAATTTGAAATTTAGTAACATAATCCTAGATAGTTATTATGTAGTTTTATATGACACAGTCATTGTAAAAATACAAGTGGTGTAATCTCCTGGTTGTTAAGGTTTCTATCTGATATTTTCACTGTAATATTGTACTTGTACCTGTACTCATCCTGCCAAAGCACTCATTTCCTTTTTTGACTAGATGTGAAAAAGGTGAGACCTGGCATTGTAAAGCAAAAACGGTCACTTATATTGACAAAATAGTATATTTCTGAAGTCACCCTCTTTTTTATTTGGCTACTCTTTGACCACTATATCACCTGATAATAAGTGATGATGTAGTTAAAGATCAGGTAACATGGGAAGAAGCTAGATAGCTGGGACTTGCTAGGGCTAAACTGTAGTGTAGGATTGAGGAGCTCCTTCATGATAAACATCAATGCCCCATCATTCAATGCTTTCAATTTATATTTCAGGGAATAAACCTCTATCCCAACTAGCTAAGAAAGCACCAAACTTTAACAAAAAGGAAGAAATATTCATAACATTGACAGATTTCCAAGTGTCGATGCAAAGAGCTGCTTGGTTTATCAAATTAAGTTCCGCTTACACTGTAGCAGTATCAGAAGCGAAAATAAAAAAGAGACAACTTCCAGACCCTACCACAGGTAAGAAATATGAAAGCAGAATACATGGCTGTAATTATTATATATAAGTATTTTTTAATATTAAAAAATAAAATGTAACTTCTAAGTCTAAAAAGTATGAAATAACTTGATGAAGTTTGCATGCTGATTCAAAACACTGAGCTCACATTATTATCGTCTAACTTCCACATGTTATTTCATACTTTTCAGTGTTTGGGAGATGGTTACGTTTTTTTACACTCTTTTGAGTGATGCATACTGGTTTCGACATTCTTGACATTGTATACCTTTAAATTAGTTTAATTATCTGCAAAGATGTGTACAATATTTAGTTTAAAAGATTTACCATGTTCGTTTTAAAACCAAGCTTTTATTTAATTTGTTAAATGTTTTTGTACCAAATATATAAAAAATATTATAAAATCATTCAATAATAATAAGATCATTCACTCGCTTACAATAATGTACAATAAAAAGAGTTGCAGTTACCAGTAAATCATCCAGGGGTGCGTTCCTCCTACCCGTCGGCCAAGACAAATTATGGTCTAAACGCAGATATACGCCGTTCCAGCACTCTAATCGAACTTAATTTGATCCTGTCAAGATTTGATCATACCCGTTCCGGGCGACCTGTCAGAGCAAATTTTGATCTGCCTGGCCAAATTTTTACTACCTTTTGAATCGGCCAAATCTTGGCCAGCTGTCAAATGTGACAGATTCTACAATAAATAATAGATTTTGTACAAGCTAAGCCAAGGATTAGTGGCATACTATGTTAACATTGCTTAATTACGTATTATGCCCCATTTATTAAAAATGTAGACTGTATTTTATCACCTAAAAACATCGCTGTCAATTCCATATTTTGAAAGGAGCTTTAAAGGTCGTTCCAGGTGCCTTAGAGCAAATATTGCTCGACCAACATTTACTGAAACGCGCCCCAGGTATACAAATCCATTTTTCAGTTAATTGACTGTAACTTAAAAACTATTCAACTGATTTTGATGAAAATTAAATGGGAACAAAGTGAATTAACTTACAAAAAAAATAATCATCATAATCAGAATTGGAATTGTTATAACGTAACAGACATACAAAACCATATAGTGGCATTAAGAACCTAATTTTTTGGGAATTGGTTAAAAATATTGATTGCAGGCCTACAGACAGTAAAAAAGTCTTGATGAGAAATCCAGACATTTACAATAATGATTTTTCTTGTAAATTTTGAAGGCCTTTATACTGTGTCATCTACCAATACTTGTCTTACATAAATCGTACAGTAATACATATTTTCTATAACAATGCAAAATACGGCACTGAGACATTTTACGAAATATCTTTTCTAACACCACAAAGGACAACACAAGACTTGTAGAAAGTTATTGGTATAATGACTAAATATCCCAGTTGGCAAATGCTATGTACAAGTCATACTGTAGGATACAGAATGAATACATGTTCTGAAATTTCTCTTGCTGTTCTTATATAGTATGCTGTTGAGCTTATATAGTATGGGAGTTTATCAGTATGTTGGAATTTAAATTGAAATAGTACAAACATGGCATATCAATTTGTTTAACCTGATGCAAGTAGAGGAGTACCCAAAGTGCGAGGGGTGCCAAATGGAGCTGAAGCATTTAGACTGTGGGCCTGCGATGGCCTTTAGGCTGCTTAAATGCTTTTGTTGTAGTAGCTGTTGTGCTGTATAGTTTCAAAGGGTTTTGTTCATAAAGGTACCACTAACAAATATGAGTGAACTGTATTTTATTAAATTTAAGTAGCTTGTATCTTTGTTCCTACCATGAATTATGTTTAATTTGAATACCTAGGTTGGATCAGGTATTGTAAAGCAGGACTTTGATAATTAATCAAAACTGATAATTGAGCTTCCTACAGTTCTGAGGCCATAGAGAAAAAGTGGTTGTTTTTAGTGCTCCTACATATGATATTATATTTTCAGAAAATTCTGAATATTATACATATACAGTTTTGAATTTTTTTTTTTAAGTTTAATATTATATTATCTTTGCTTAGGGGTGTTTAATTTTGCCCCTGACCTCCTTACTCGCTTATAAACGTTACTTCTATGACACCATTTAGCACTGAGCACAATAATTTTGCTTTGCACAGTGCTTAATTGACACTTAGAAAGTTAAGGAAAGTTTATAAATAAGGGCATTAATTTATAATTAGAAAACAAACCCAATGAGAGAATTTAAATGTTACTACTTTTCTTTTTCAGAATGGACAACGACATTAATAAAATTTCTCAAAGATCAAATACCAAAATTATCTGAACATTACCAAAATGCTGTACCTGGAAACATATCTGATAAAACACCACCTTCACAGTCAGGTATGCTTTATATACTATTATTAATGTGTACTATCATATATAACTGTGAACAACATTAATATTCTTTTCACAAAATCACAACTAATTGACTAGGAGCAGACGACCTGGAATTTCTGGATGCCTGGAATATACTACTTTTCTAGATGAAAATTTGAAAGATGCTAGAACATGATTAATGGCACATATTGTTTTGCTCGATAGATCTAGAGAACACATTTGGTTCCGTGCACCACAAACAGCTGAAGTTTGTGATGAAGTGTTATAAATTACCATCTATGGTCAGCAACATTATGGCGTCATATTAATCACAATAAAAAAACATATTATCTAAAAAGTGACATGCAGAATCATTGCAATACATTGTGGTTTTGTTTCAAAGCTGCTGCTTGTCACCTATAGCATACAATATAATGATTAATATTTTAATTAACTAACTAATTAGTCATGAAAGAAGTGGGGCTATCAGTTTGAGAGTAATAGCAAATATACAGAGAGTCCATCTTATCTTTTGCTTATGCCTTTGAAATACCCACGTAATCAGAAACAATGTCAGGAGCTTTTACAAAAAGTCTATGAGTTTGGCGCATAGATTGAAAAATTTAGAACAAAACCTTGTTAATGTCGCTGTCTGTATCAGAGGTAGACGGAATCCCAAATTTAACTCTTACGACCCGGGACTTGATAGGAGGGCAATGTGATTCCAGAATTGCTGAAACTATGCCTTTTACATTTACGTGGTTGAAAAATAGACTACATACAATACGCCAACTTCTTTACATCCCGTCTGACTTGGCCTATTTGCTGGTTGATCTATTTGCTGACAACATAGGAACCCTAATAAGACATGCATATTTTAATTATCATGAAATTTAATATAATCTTAGCTTAATTTAAATAGTATTATTTTATGATAAATTGACATCTTGATTTTATTGACATTTTGTATTTTCTTTTCTTTTGTATTATTTTTTGTGATTGTATTTTAATTTAATTTGACATTGGGTGTTTAGTAAATATGAATAATAATAATTGTGTAGAATTGTATAATGGGTGAAATGCAAAATGAATGTTGAATGCTTGTCTATGTCCCACCATTACTTGAAACATGAAATCGTAAAAAAATATAATTATTAAATGTATTTCTTTGTATTCTATTAAACTGTGAGAAGAAATATACTTGTATTTCATTGTAATAGGTTCATTTAATAATATAATACACTATTTATTGAAATATGACACATGAATCTACATCGCCACATATTTGTTGTTTCGTAACATCAGGTTTAGTAACGACGTTTTTGATGAAAATAATCATTATTTTGGTAAAATGGTTGTTTTAAATTGGCAACACTGATAACCGAACGACAGTGTCTAACAGACAGCACAGTACAGCCGTTTTGTTTTGTAATATTCACGAATTTTACTGAGTGCAGATATTTGTGCAAAAAAATTATCAGACTTACTAACGCACATTTGCTTCATATCGATAAGATTATTTAACTGTTCTTTATAGACTTCTATCGGAATATTGTTAAATATGCTTTCGAATACGAATAATTCTCGATTTCGTGAGTAGTATAGGCACGAGGTTATTTTGAGATTGGATTTTCTCAGATTTTTTTATCAGTTTCGTTGCATTTCGTTACTCAGTTTAGTAACGAGTTTTGTATTCTTCTGTTACGTTACTAAACTGAGAAGCTAAGGCCAAGTACATACTGACCAGGACTACAGTCGTCGTTTTTTAAACTTAAAAACCTGTCTATTAAATTATTCAATGTTATAAAACCGTCATCATAATAAAGTTGCAATTAATCGTGCGTAAAGTTAATTTCCTTTGCTTTTTTGAGCTTTTTTGTTTTTATGGAAATATATTTTATTTAATTTGGATTTTATAATTTAGATAAGATAGTTTTTGTGTTTACAAACATACAAACCGATAAACAATCGAATCTTTCTCCTCTATACTAGTAGTTTGCCACAAACGAAGGCCTCGCGATGTACTTTTGTGGAATACCTATGCTCTGTCACAATTAAAAATATACAATACAATATTCTTTATTGCACACTGAAAACAACAATAATATAATATTATTATATAACATTCATAAAAGGCGGTCTTCTCGCTATCCAATCTATTGTATTTTTTAATGATACGTACTAATATTTCATTTTACAAAAATTTTAACTTTTATTCTTTTTTGTCGCTACTAGTTGGAGAACAAGAAAACAAAACAATAATTCATATTAGTCCAGCCTTATTCTAGTTTTAGCGAGACTAATGCATCACGATTGATTTTATTTATTATAGATCTAAATTTGTCTCAGTACTTACAGTTTTTTTAGGACATGCGACCTACGCCTTACTTATCAGTTTCGTTACAATTTCGTTACAAATTTTTATATATCAGTTTAGTTACTATTTCGTTACGGTACATCTATTTTGCATTTCACCCTAATAACTGATATATGGAATGTATTTTTAAGCAATAATGTTTTGGGTTTGCAGTTTATGTTTTTTACATGTTGGTATTTTGAACATCATAGTCTGTTAGCCACATTGTTTTTTGAATAAATGAATAAATTCCAAAGAGAAGAAAAATGCTATTTCCCCTTATTAAAAACTTCAATTTGTCAATCAAATTCAATTTCCTAAAATGTATAAATATGATCAAATTTTTCGAAATATCATTTCAAGCACTATCGTGCGCTAAGGGTGAAAAGTTTATCACCTCTGGCGGTAATCCAACCAACAACAGGTCGAGGTTAATTTTGTGCACTAAAAGTTAGTATATATGATTTTCGCTGTAAGTCAGTTAAAGTATAGAAGGGTAGCTCCCATATTACGAGAGTTAATCGAAAGAAGTGTTTAAAAAAAGCACTTCTTTCGATCTGATGAAGTCTAGTAGTCTAGATGGTCGCACCATCCCCTATGATAGGTTTAAGGTTTAGGTTTTATGAATTTATTTCCCACTAAGAACATAGTTCACTTATTATGAGATCTTATAAATATACTTATGACCAATTAATTAGCAAAAATTATTTAATATTATGTTCATCCAGAACTCTTATGTACATTGTCGTAAATATATTTCTTAAGTTTCTTTTTCTTTGTAGCCATTTGAGAGTCCTTGAAACCCTTAGGTAGCTCGTTAAAAAGTCGTGCACCCTCATACAATATATTTCGTATGCCGTACTTAATAGTTCTTGGTGGTTATAAGTTTAGTTTATTGGTATTTCTTGGTTATATTTGAATGTTCTTTTTGTAAATTTTATTTCGTATGTATTTGTTGTAATAGAAACTGTAAAGTTGTTTTAAGTTAAATTAATAAAATTAGGGCATAAAATGCGATTCAGTCTAGCCAGTTTCGAAAACCGAGTGGTTAATGCACTTGGTGCGTAAAACCTGTAGGGTTCAATTCCGGTTCAAGGTGAAACATTTTGTACTCTAAAAATTTGTCAACAAAATACTGCATTACCAATATTTTTGATTTTAATGTTTAAGGGCAAGGTACACCGAACCACAATTCCTCTGGTAACCCGCCAGGAGGGTCAACACCTAACAGCACTGTGCCTACTTCCATGCATTCTCCGGGAAATTCCAGTGGTATGTATATAATGGATGGTAATATGCTTACAAACAAATTATAAACGTAGAAGTGCCGCAGTAGTAACGTCGACCATGGGCACAATTATGTATATTGTTAAGAACAGAATCTGATTGAAATCATACAAAAAATCATAAATTCGCGATTAATAATCTTATCAGTATCTCATATGTCGGTAAGTGAAGATGTGGTCAAGGATGTTAAATAGGCTAAACCTAGCATGGGAACTGGCTCTTTAGGTAGCCTCTGTACCGACACATGTATGTCATTATTAATTTGTATCAAATAATATTGTAGTGTTAGGAGCTGCAGCAGAGAGTACCGATTGGCGTCAAGCGCTCAAGCTCTGGAACTACTGCTGCCGTCTCGCCAAGTTCATGCTGGATGAAGGACTACTGGATAGGCATGACTTTCTTACCTGGATCATTGAACTACTGGACAAGAGGGCACCTGACGATGGGTTATTGAGGTTAGTTTTGCGGATTACCTCAGTCTATTTCTAAATTTTTAATTTTAAGTCGATTCCCGCCTTGGGCATAAACTTTTGTAAGTACTCTAATAATTTTGTAAATTATTACCTCATTTTAATTATTATTTTACAGTATAAACTGGCCTACTAAGTTTACTAAAGTCAGATATATGGATTTGTGAAAATTGTGCAAAGAAATCAACGCTGGTATTTAAATTCAGCAGTGATTCCAAACTTACGTGGCTTTCATATAATTGATAGATTTAGGCGTAACTCTGCAGAAATACATATTTATACAAAATATCTAGTAACAGTTGCACCTATATATTCTGCTAAACCGACGTGATGTCAGAAACGCCACGTTAACTCATAGAAATCATTTAGCTGTAATGTTTACACGGGCTGTGTATAATCATGAATATCTGGGAAACGGCTGATCAGATTTTCGACTACATGCCTAAGGAGTATTGAATTTCATTTTCAATTGCAGCATCCGAATCGGTTTGCCATGATCCGCACACAGACTACCCTAGTATTTTATTCTTGTGCTGGAGGTTGAAAAGATAATTATGCTATTCCTTTTATGTATTCAACATATATTTCAATTAAACCTGTTTTTAATTTTTGCTCCGTAGGTTATTTCTACCACTAGCGCTCCAACATATGGGAGAATTTGTGTGCTGCGAGGGTCTATCTCGGCGTCTTGCAACTTCATGTGCCAAGAAAGCTGCAGCTATTTGTTCCGTACTGTCTGACACCACATTGAGGACGTTAAACCAACCATCGGCGTTTGTCAAGACTGAAAGAAATGAAGGTATCATTCACCTAAACAATTATTGTGCTACTTTTCACTGCCCTTGTTGAATTTGGTTATAGTATGCTTCATCGGGAGTTACCCAGTTACTTGGGATAAAAAGCACCCTTTGATTTAATCCAGTTCCTAAGGCATCTGTTTACTTAGTTATATTAAAACCCGTTCGTTCAGCCTTTTTCGGAGGTCACTGATTGACAAATATACACAAAGACCAACTTTCATATTTATGGTTTACCATAACTATTATAGAATTAGTTCACTATCTTTCCTATCTACTTAAATAATCAGAGAGGTATCATTTGCATGCAAAATATAAAGAAATAAAAAAAGTATAAAAAAAAATCATACTAAAAATATAAGTAACTAAACAAAAATAAATACCTAATAAAAGGATTATTTTGCAAAGCTGACTAATATTAGTTTTTTAAACTGCATGATCAGTGGTTTAAGTATAGGAATGATTTCCGAGTGGTATCTAGTAATGTAAATAATGATTATTTTTAATACTAACATGTGAAATGTGACTGTACTACTAACGGCATTACGTTAGTCGTTTTTGTCAGTCAAACAGAAAAATTTTTGCAAGATATTTCTTGATTTTTGCATGTTGGTAAGGCATTTTGCGAATGCCCGCCTGGCTAGTTACCACCCTCAAGTAGAAAATCTTTCGCCAAGCACCTAACGGTGTTTTCCGGCAGCTGTCCTTAGGAGCCAGTAATTGTAGGTTAGCCTCAAAAACATCTTCGACTTACCATCAGGTGTGATAGTGGTCAATGGCCACAACAGGCATAAAAAATGCAACACTACATATTCGCGGCGCCGTGGTTTCGAAAAAGAAATATTTAAACACAATATTTTCAGTCGTGGTTTACAAACAAGCGCCTAGAAAAGACTAAGCTAAGCCAAGCCCCTACCGTTTGCGTAATGGCCGTTTTGAAAGGGAATAGGCCGAATACACATTATTTTAGTTCCTCTCGCTTGTTTTCTCCGTAGGTTTTACCAAGATATAAGTTTGATTAGACCAAATTATGATTATAAAAATTCATTATTCGTTAACCAATGTCATTCCCAAGTATAATGATTACTGCTGTAAAAGTAATCCTATCTTCTTCCAGAAACTATTGCACCGCAAACTTCACCGTCGCCCGAAACCACCAATGGTGACGTCAAGCCAGATGTCTCACAAATCAAACGTAGTTCAACACCAGCCGAGCAAAACCAGGGAACGCCAAACCCAAACCACTCGATCGGAACTCCTAATCCCAACCACTCCCTAGGTACTCCTAATCCAAATCATTCTCTAGGTACTCCCAATCCGAACCACTCCCTAGGTACTCCGAATCCTCAGCAGCCGATGGATGTACAAGTGAAGGAAGAGCCAAATGATTCCCCACCGAGAGATACCAAGGCCAACGTGACGGCTGTTTTGAATGCTGCTTTGAATCCAGTGCAATCGGGCTTTGCGGAGATTTTGAACTGTGTTTACCACAGAGACGTGATTATGCAGCTGTCAACAATATTACAGGCAAGTAATGAGTGCCTCTTCACCAAAGCTGTTTGAATGGAGCAGTGAGCGAGAAGAAAAAAAACAATACACAACATTCACAGAATTGTTCTTTATTTGCTTGATTTTAATAGGTTAAACTAGAAATCAAGCATTCCTATTGGTAGATATTTCCTTAAGGCTTCATTTGTACATTTGTTTTGTGCCCTTTCTCCTAATACGACTCACCCAGACACGTATTATTTCTCGCACAGTCCATAAACATCATCTTCGACCTTCCTCTACCCATATATCGATCTATATTCATAGTTAACATTGTATATTATGTTTCTCCCTCCGAGTAATAGATGACTTGGTATAATGGGCATTTCTTAAAGCTTAACCCAAACTATTTACAGCAATTTCATCACTAGTGCAATATTCAAGTTTCCTTTGATATATTCACTCCAAATCTGACCGATTCTATTTACACTACAAATATTTCTTAACCACATACACTACTGTTTCATCTGCCTCTTTCGCTGCCTAACATTCAGATCCGTACATTACGACAAGTCTTACGATGGTCTTATATTTTTTCTTTTAAGTTGCTTGTCCTGTCATGCGGATAGCCACCCAGTATATAGGATCTTAGATGTTGGTAAATAAAAATAGTTTAATTGATGCCAAGATAATTCTGGTATAAAAATCTGTCTACTATTTCTAATAATTGTAGATTATGTACCCTCTACTTTAAGGCTCGGAAATTACGAAATAGTGCCAACATGATATGGAAAATCTCATAAACCAGGTACCGGATGGTACTGCAATTTAAATACACGATACTCAAGGATATAAGTAATACTTTCATCGATTTCAAAACATGTTTCCTAATAATTGGCTCGATAGAAAAAAATCTCAAAAACACCTCTGAAAATAGAGGATTCCTACTTTTTCCGCCAGATTTTAGTGTATTAAAAATTGGATTTTTTTTCTAAAATATTGATTTTTTAAGTACAATAAATTTCATTGATTATTTTAATCCAAAAAAAGCACAGTTAATGCGTACTGAGCCTGTTTACAAAATGTCACATACGCCCTTTCATTCCGAGAAGCGTTAACATCATGTCGCACTATTTACTCCAGCGATCTACGTATATTGCTATCATCCTCGCTCATATCGCGGTCAGCCGCGTCATGCGTCGGACCTGTGTCACTTTTCTCGGCGATCTCAATTAAAATAAAACATGGGTAAAATTATAAATAAACGCTTTGGGAATGCAAAAAATCGTCAAAAACGCATGATGGACATAATAAGGTAAGCATCTATGGCTTCCTTTCTCCATGTACCTATGTATATATCTCTTATATTAATGAAATTATGATATGATTGTGAACCCTAACGCAATATAAAAAACACTTCAAACATTTTACAAGACATAGGTACAACTTTAGCTACCTAAAATAATTATTATAAGCAATATTCAGAATTTTTCGTAATGAATGTGTTGTAATTATTTTAGATGGATCATGATTAATTTATACAGTTTCTGACAATAAGGCACACAGGTTATGTACATAATTTTCGTCTAATCAATCGTCGTTCAAATAGCGCATAGTAAGTGACATCGCTTCGCAATTGAGAGGCACGTGGATCGAATCCAGCGTAAAGAGATTCTTTTTGGTCTAATTTTAATTTTACGACATAATTCTTAATAATACAATAATAATTTTACGTATGTACGTGGACCAATATAATGTGTCTGACAGTAAGGCATAAACGATATGTGTGTAATTTTCGACACCTTGGTCAATGATTGTATAGTGTGTAACTACTGAAGTCGAATCAGAAGATCGAGTACCGTGGATCGAATCTCACATACCTAGATTCTTTTTGGTGACTTTTTTATTTGTATTACTTTTTATTTGATACGTATTATATTTACGTATAATTAAGTTTTCTGACGCGTATTCAATTTACGATTACAATGCTTGCAAATTTATTAGGTATCTCGAGTTTCCATGTTTTCATATAATTAGAGAGTTTAGTATATCTAATGAACGTGAACATTAAATAGGTACTACCTAATCTAGCTACCTGAACACGTTTTTTCATAGATCTCGAAAAAGTATGTCTTGGATGGACACGAGTTGCCACAGCGTAATAGTTACAGTAGAACAACATTTTCAATTTACTACAAAGCTATGTTGAGTAAACACCGTCCTTCTGTCCACTACTATAGAAAACACAAACTTTCATACATGGAAAGTTATTGAAATATTCATGGTATTATCGAGTACGTAATATATTAGTACATATAAATTAGTAGTAAAAAGATGGCCGTAAACGTTTGATGCGATAGAGATAATGAAATTCTGAAATGAAAACTTAATACAAAAAGATGAAGCCTAAGCTTCTGCTTTAGAATAAGACTTTCCATGGTTTTCTTGAATAGCATAAGAATTAAGAACTGACTAAAAGAAAATGAAATAATTAGCACCATACCAATACTTACGTAAGAACATCGAGTAAGGTGCATTATAGAGGACTTAACTATAACGCCCTTAATAACCAAAGTGTAGCGGATATACTACCAAAGAGAGTATTCCCCAGGACGTTTTGGTGTTAAGGGGCGGCCGGTAATTCAACAAAAGTTAAAATTATACACATTATAGCCATTATGTTTTTAAATGTTACATCTTCTGTGTTGTATAAACAACATATGGTAGCCATATAAACAACCCCATATATTGGATAGGAGGATGCTTCTTGGTTATTGATACTATCCCATAACTTACTTACCAATAAAATTCTTACCCCCGGTTTCTGAAACGCAAATCAGCGACAAATTATTTTAAATACTTGTTAATCCATTGTCATACGCAGATTGGGTTTCTAAAAACTTCATGTGACTGTTTGTCAACACTAATGTCAAATCTCCAATTAATCGACAATTATTTCAATTTTGGGTTTCTGAAAAGCTTTTCGGTACGTTAACGGTTTGTTAAACTGACTAATTCTAATTGCTCAAAATCGACCAATTATTCTAAGATTAACGTGTTGATATCGTAAAAATATATAAAAATGGTTTTAAGCATTCCTACCTACAACGTTTACTCTAATAACTGATAAGATAGAACAAGAACAGAATTATATCAAGTATGATTACTCTAAAAACACATATTGCTATTTTTCATACCGAAGGTACTGGGTAGCACTTCACCACTATCTCGCCTGATGTTAAGTGACGATGCCATCGATGATGCAGCTCGCTTACCCTGAAGATACCTATTCACTCCTGTTTAGAAAACCCCCCCGTAATTAACCAGAAACACAGACTCAGGCAGAGTGTTCCATTCCCTAGCGGTGTGTATGATGAGCGAGTATAGAACAAGAGTCCGATTATAGAACTACGTAAATATATTACTAAAGACTACGTGATTATAGTGTTGCTGCTCATTTGTTACTCAATAGGGTGCTATAACATAAACATAGCAGCCATTAAACAAACCGCAGCTGGGTAGATTGTAATACCAACAAAAGCATTTCCAAGATAAGTAGGTTATGGACCTTCCAAACCCCAACCCTCTTTGAGAAAACACCTTTCGGCTGAGGGCGTTAAGATATGGTTTAAAGCTCTGTTTAGCGCCTGATGTGCGGCTACAACATATTCACGTTGATGTTAGAAGTGGTATTATTTTGTATTGATGCGCAGGAGGTCCATAGTTAGAATCTCGCCGCGGTCTTCCACTTCACCGCATGATGCGAGGGCGGGAGTTTTTAGAATCATTGATAGGCTTGATAGTTGTTGGCCTTCAAGTAGAAAATATATTACCAAGGATCTAATGGTATGTTACGACGGCTGTTCTTGCCTATTCTTCTCTACTGACTTCATCATCATCAGACGTCAATCACTTACCATCAGGTGAGATTATAGTCAAAGCGTAGCCTAGCAGCAATAAAAAATGCCACTCATGATTTTTTTATTTTAATCGATTTTTACGATATAAAGCAACAAGTAAGGGAAGACAAACACGCACATTTTCACGTACGCTAGTGACTTTCACTATCAATAAACTATTACTGACATAATAACTATAAAATTAAAGTGTATTTATAATCATCATGATGGTATTGAGGATAAAGGGATTTTTTTTAATTTAATTTTTTATAGCTGGTAGGTAAGCCTTTGACCACAATCTCACGTGATGGTAAGTGATGATGTGGTCGAAGGTGTTAACAGGCTTAACCTAGAATTACTCTGGCTATCAAGGACAGCTGCCGGAACACACCGTTAGGTGCTTGGCGACAGATTTTCTACTTGAGGGTGGTCGCTAGCCAGGCGGGCATTCACAAAATGCCCTTCCACCATGCGGTGAAGCTCAAGCCCGCGGCGGGATTCGAACCATGGACCTGCTGCGCGGCAGTCCATAGCCAAAGCCACTGAGCTATCACTGCTGGATTCATAAAAATTAATGAAATTTGATAATTCCACTAGCGATAACCCATCAATGTTGACATTTTAGGTATTAGAGCGTACACTCGCACGACTGGACTCTGTCAGTTAGAAATCCGAGCGCAAATAGTATTGTTGGATGTGAATGCCCAAATCTGCTTGTATTTTGACAAATAGGAACGCTTCGAACTCCTCTCTCTTGTTGTTTTACGTTTACGATCATCCGTCATATTTAATTGGTAACCATAGTAACGGTGGTGATGCCAAAAATGATTTGGGATTAATTTCATGTCAAAACAGAAGAGACAACGCTATGTGTTAAAAAAAGACAGAACACTAGAGAATGAATGAATTTGAACGACATTTTCAAATTTCATGTTATCATAGATAAACAAGCATTTTAATCAGGTGTTCTGTATTTTTTCATTAATATGCGTTCCAGAAACCCGTTGAAAGTTAGCGGATTGTTAATTGTGATGGCTTGTTAGATGAATTGAATTTTGAAACGCGTACCGAAAACCGGCGATTAATATCGGACACCAAAAATATTATTTGAAAATCAATAAAAGTTTGTTATTTTTCTAGTATAGAAAATGGAGGAGAAGAACGACGCATTGTTGATATACACTATTACACAAAGAGTATATTAAGACAAATCTCGAAACATTCACCTTTCGATTATTTTTTTATTAATATGCAGGGTTATTGGTAAAATGCTAAATCCAGGGAAACCCGGACGGATGGCAGCCCTACTCTCATAGAATGTCCGATTTTATGTCGCACTCCGGTGCATCTTCGCAACATAATCTACCTATACAAGTACATACATCAAGTGACGGCACGGGTGTCGTTTACAAACATAAACGTATCTTTCGTAATCTTTGACAAATACAGTTAATAACAGTAATACCACGGTTTTATAATCGATATGTAATATTGTGGTATTACGTATGAATAGTAATACAAAGTAATACATTTTCAAACAAAATACTTATCTTTCTCCTTGGGTGATTTCAATAATGGTATTATTTTGTTAGAAGTTTTGTTGTTCCACCCATCTACACAATAGCATCCACGAGATGTATTTATTATTATTAACAAATTGAAACAATAACTGTACCTACCTACTACATTCTCCATGTGATTTTTTGTTAGTGAAATCTTAATATGACTTGTAGTAATGACACGAGCAGGTACCCTTGATTGTTAGCGGAAACAAAGCCAGGATCTGAATGAACTACGCTACTTGATAAAAAAAAAAACAAAAATTGGAACCGACTCCAACACCCAAAAGTGTGAAATAACTTGTTCAAGTCGGTACCAGTATAGTTCAAAAGTACCTATTATCACAATATTGTGCACGTGGTACTAGTGTTGGACTTCGACAAGTTAATTCACACTTTTTGGTGATGAAGTCATTTCCATTTTTATTTAAAAAAAAAACACTTCTTTTTATGACCCTTGCTACTTACGGGATCGATCTTCATTCATTGTCAACGACTATATCATCAAGATAAGTAAATATTTTTCAGTTATTGGAGTGTATGTCAAAAACGGCTTGACCGATTTTGATGAAATTTAACTGGAACCAAACAACAAGTATCAGCTTTCAAACAATAAAAGATTTTTTAAATCGATTCACCCAGTCAAATGTTCTGAGGTAACAAACATATAAGAAAAAACAGACGAATTAAGAACCTCCTCCTTTTTTTGAAGTCAGTTAAAAATACCCAATAGTATAACCCGCTATTTGTATTTTGATCAGGGGTAAAAAAGTTTTTTTATGATTTTCTGTGTAAATTTTACACAATATACTTGTTTTTGTAATAAATAAACCATCTATTGTGTAACAGCTTACGCCTTGCATCAAAGTAGATACATAGTTCATGTTCATCAAAACCATAGTTCATGTTCATTAAAAATGAACATACACAAAAACTGCAAAATCAAACAAGTTGGTAATAATCAAGACTAAACTTGTTCTACTGTAGGTATGGTAAATTTAGGCTCGCGGGAACTATGATCGCAAAGGGTTAACTGTGTCACACTATGATATTTACAGCATACAATCAACTAATGGTTGGTATCATGTATGCATACTAGATGGCGCTTCAGCACACATCACATTCGTGTGTGACAAGATAGTTTCTACTAGTTCTACTAGAGAGCGCTCTAAATTTTTAACCAAATAAAATATTACCGTTGACTTGCGGACGTGGCGCCATGTACACCGCGAAGTAAACACGCGAGGAGAAGTGGGGACAAAATCTAACATCTGGTTTTAGAATTCTGTCCCTTAATTACTTATACTTATCTTTCCTTACAGATAATCTGCTTAGAGTGCCCAACTGCTATGGTTTGGTCAGGCTGTGGGTCGTCATTGCAGGGGTCTCCTTTAGATCTGTTGCCCATACCGCCGTCAGCATTGCCCATGCCTCACATGGAGTCTGCCGTCACCGAACAACATAGAAGAATGGTAAGGAAAAAATTACTTATAGTCCCAAAAGATATTCGCAAAAAATAGTTATCTTGTAGCAGTCAAAAAAACAGAACAAGCGCTAGCTAAATATTTTGTAATTTGATGCTTAATATAAATGAATGTGTAAACTAAAATTTTATATTTAAAAGGTATACGAAGCGGAACTCGAAATAGCTGCAAGAAGTAAAAAAGCGGAGAGTAAATGGTGTACAGACAAATGGCAGACCAGCTCACAAGGTATAGTATGATAATAAAACTTTTTATGGACAAAATGTGGAAAGAGTTGTTTAAAATAGTGTTTTGCTATTGAGCTCTATGTTAAGTTCTTCCTTTAGCCACATTGCGTATACCATCGCTCCTCCACCTAGCATTAGGGTATCTTGCCCTACATTTGGGACATTCAAGATCAATTTATATCCTATAACATAGTATGTACTAGAAGTTTTGCTATTAGAATTTGCCTTAGGCTAGGTACATGTAGTTTCTAAGGGTTAATTACATTATTTTAAACGCGTTTAGTAACAGTAAATAAAAATATAACGTATCATAACTGCCCTTAAATCCCTTATAGTTATTTAATTTATATTTGGTGCAGGTAGTTTAGTCCAATATGCGTAGTGTAAAAGAGGAGGCCACATCTACACTAATATTATAAAGATATAGGTAAGATTTGTATTTTTATATGTAACGAATAAATTTAAAAAATACTGGACCGATTTGAAAAACTCTTTCACCATTAGAATCTTACATTATCCCTGGTGAACATAGGCTATAGAATATTAAAAAAAAATGGTTTTGTCATCATTGTTAAATACTCGTGCGAAGCTGGGGCGAGTTGCTAGATCTTTATAATTAAATGCATGTTGCGAATTAGTTAGTAGCAACATGTATAGTTCCTCTATTATGCATTAAGTGATCTTAGTTGTAAGTTTGGCTTATTTCTCTTCCGTTTTTTTCAGCCCGTGTTTTAGCGGTGTTAGAAGCGTTGGACCGCCATTGCTTCGATCGTGTGGACCCTAATAACAATCTAGATACGCTGTATAAAGAAGTATTTGCAAATTGCACGCCACCGTCCAAAGATAATATCGATACCAAAGATCCGGTAAGTTTTAATTCATAATATCTTTTAACCCATATCCCGCTTATGTGGTGTCATACACAGAGCACAGGTACAAAGTCAAAATCAATTAAATTTTGGCGCCTACGGCGATCATATGAAGGTCAATTAAATAATAATAAACACTTTTTATCTGGACAACAGATATAAATTTATATTTAACCCAATGAAAAATATTCGCAAATTGTGGTGCTTCCTTTCTCTGTATGTTCATTTGTCAGTTGGCAAAGACCTCCTCCAACCTACTCCATTCTGATCTCTCTCCGGCTAGTCTACTCCATGTGTTGCCTACAAATTGTCTGATATCATCGTCCCATCTTTTTATTGTCTCCCTTTTTTCTTTTACCTTCCCTTGTGTACCATTGTGTAATTATTGTACTCCATTTCCCCTTTCCTCTAATCATGTGTCCCGACCGCTTCCATTTTAGCCTTTTTATTTTTAGAGTTACATCCTGTATCTTGGTCTTTTCCTAATGTTTATGTTTTTTTTTATTTCGGACAACCCAACCTCTTAACGAAAACCAAACCAAAGAAATAACACAAACTTCCCCAAGCCGACTGGTCCTTGTGCGGGATAGAGACCACAACCTTCTATGATGATTCTACTGCCAGATTCATCAGGATAATCGAGGCAATATTTTTATGTATTTCTAAAATATGTTATTATAATATTAATTATAACAATTTTAATGTGGTGACTTGGCAGATCCAATTTTGCAAGGATTTGTTATCTAACTAAGCAATCATGAGACTGTGTGGTTTTTAATTCAAATGTTATTCAGATACAACTCCAATATTCCCTCAGTGTGTATTTTTATTTATTTTTTTGTGTATTCTAATTTGGGTTTCCATAATAACTATAATTTATTATGTAAATTGTATACATACAATGTCAACTTGAACGAACTGAACTGCGTGACTGTGAGGCATACAGTTGCTAAGTCTCATCGTGTGCCTTTATTTTTACTGGCTCAAGGACTGCTGCCGGAACACACTGTTAAGTGCTTAGCGACAAAATGTTCCACCCAAGCAGGCATTCGCAAAATGTCTTCCACTATGCGTTGAAGCTCAAGCCGGCGGCGGGAGCGAACCATAGCCATGCGGCACGGCAGTTCATTGCTGTAATGTTGAACCGTTCTTTAAATCTTTATATATAAAAATTACGTGTCACGTTGTTTGTCCGCGATGGACTCCTAAACTACTGAACCAATTTTAATTTTGAATTGTATACCGTGTGCAATTTGATCCGAATTGAAAGATAGGATAGCTTACATCTCAATTTATAGTAGTAATTACCCGTGCGAATTCGGGGCGGTCCGCTAGTAAATAATAAAAAGTAAGTTAATTTTATGTGTAGGAATGGGCGTGTTCGTACGCAGTAGTCCGCGTGCTGTGCGAGTGGGCGGTGTGCGGCGCGCGCTGGGGCGAGCACCGCGCGCAGGCCGCCGCCGCGCTGCTCGACATGCGACACCAGCATCTGCACCACGACCATCACGCACAGGGTACGGGACACACACCCGCACGCACCCACCGCCTAACCAACCACCTCACCACGTGCTTCATGGGTGCTTCTTTAAGATTGTAGTTTTAACTTTAAAAAAATTATATCATTGTTTTTATTCTTAACCAGAAATTACTATTTTTGGTAGTTGGTCTTCTATATTCTGGTTTCTTCTTTTTTATTTACATTTCACATGAAAAATATAACAACCATGAAATGATACATGTAAAATAAAAAATATAACATCTCTCGTACACAAAAGAACCAAATATTGTTTTTATTGCGGATAGGCTAGCCTTTGACTACAATCTCACCTGATAGTAAGTCTTGATGTGGTCGAAAGTGATGACCAGGCTACACTGAAACCAAAATTCCAAACTGTCGGATTTATCTGACCGATGGAAGGCCTCAGTCGCCTTTTAACGACTGCTATCATAAGACAACAACCGGGAGCCATGGCTTAATGTGACCTCTGAAGCACAGAAACGCTCAGTAGTAAATGCCACAAGAGGTCACTTATCGAAACTTGACCACAGAGCACGTTGCTTAACCTAGTTCTTGGTCAAAAATGGCTAGGAGGCTCCGCTACGAGCGCTTCAAAGTCGGCGTAAGATCGTAAAACACATGTTACACTGTTACCGTAGTGTTTATTGGCCATGGATGAGGTATCTTGTTCTAACTAGATTATACCCATGGCCTTCACAAATAATGGTATACCTAAGTTTAATTATTTTCTTCACAGGTTCAGATGATAAGGAGTCTATCAGTTCAGGCACCGGGATGTACAGTGGGCCGCCAATCTTCCAAACTTTACTATTACGCTTCCTCGACAATGATGCTCCAGTATTAGGTAAATATTAATTAAACAACTTCCTCCCTCTCTTTTTTTATGTATGTTCCCCGATTACTCGGCCTGGACCGTATCGAGAAATTCTTTTTTTTGTTTCAGTATACTTCCCAGGTGGTCCCATATAAATTCATCTAAATAGGTTAAGTAGTTTTAAGTTATAGTCAATTAACTAAAAAATGTATATACAGATAGTTTTCGAGTAATATGTGTTGAAAATCATTTACGATTACCGAGCGGTATCCGTTGCAAGTTGGGACCAAAAATGTTTGTATGTGCGTTTATCTGACGATAATTACTCGTATCTAATTATTACGCCCCACGTAGGTGCCACTGCAACGGGTTGATTGAGCCCTTCCTACTTGGTAATAACCACATGTATATTTAACAAAACACTACGAACTATATACAATACTACAGTTAGTACAATATGTTTATTACATAAGAAAACAGTCTAAGTGTCATGTAGAAAGTCCAGAGAAGGTGGGTGATCTCGTGCGTAGGTGTAAATTTCAGAACAGTGCAATATCTCAGGTCGCGATGAAATACTATTAAAATAATATTTTAAACCTCCATACTTATTTTTAGATGAGAATCCTAACGCGCCGCCGGGGAACAGACAGCAGTTTGCTAACTTGGTTCATCTTTTCGGCGAGCTGATTCGACGTGACGTATTTTCGCATGACGCATACATGTGCACGCTTATTTCTCGGGGTGAGTTTATGTGCTTGTTTTTATTATTGTAACTAACACCAGGGACGCAGTTTTTTTATGGGATAGGAGGGCAAACGAGCAGGCTACTCACCTGATGCTAAGTGATCACCGACGCCCACAAACATCTGCAACACCAGAGGTCTCGAGGATGCGTTGCCGGCCTTTAAAGAGGGAATATGCTCTCTTCGGGAAGGTTCCTAAGTCGTAACTGTTCGGAAATCTTCACCTGGCAGCTGGTTCCATAATGTGGCAGTGCGAGGTAAGAAATGCCGTGAAAATCGCAAGGCTGTGGACTTCCAGACGTCGACATGAAATTGATGAAACATCATGCTTTGTCAGGAAGTCCGGTGGCGAAATCGAGCTGCTGGTAGTAAATCGAAAAGTTCCTCAGAACACTCCCCGTGATATATAGGGTAAAAGATGCAGAGTGATCCAACATCACTACGCAGTGCCAAAGGGTCGAGCCTACCGGAGAGAACTTGATCGTCGACGATTCGAGTCGCTCTGCGTTGAATACGGTCAAATGGAAGAAGCTAGTATTGGGGAGCTTCCGCCCAGTTTAAAAAAGCTTTTTTTCTATTTTTATATATATATAGTATTAGGTAACAATAAAAAACAAAAAGAGGGTTGCCGTCATAAAAACTGCAAGCCATAAAAACGACATGTAAGCCGTTGTGATTTTAACTAAGGTTTTCCCATACTACTTTAATAACAAAAAAAAACGTACATACATATGTTTTAATTTAATGTTGTACTTACTACAAAATGTTAATGACAACATTTGTGACATACTTTTTATCCAGGTGATCTCATATCGCCGACGACTGAACCATCATCAAACGGCGGCCCGCATTCGGTGGCGCCTCCAGCTAATAGCAGCGGTACTAACCACAATATGGACGATGACATCTTCGCCGGGATAGATCTGAAACCCAAAATGGAGGTAAGTTATTTACCAGGTGATCTAATATTACCCAAGGAGCCTCCAGCGAATAGCTGATCTAACTATTATGGACGACACGACGACATCTTCGCCAAATCGAAAATTTAAATTATGCAGATATATTTCTAACATTGAGGTCAAAGCTTCCCTTATTATTTATTGTCACTTGTCTACATATATATGTATTGTCTGCAATAGGGATATCAATTAAACTACATTTTATTTCTTTGAATAAAACTAGAGCTTTGCAAAATTTGATATAAAATCTAATAGATAATAGAATTCAAGAAGTACTATACAAGCGCAAAAAATTTAAAGCATTTTGAAGCGCTCGTAGCGAAGTTTGCTTAGCCATTCTGAATCGATCAGCAAAGTTAAGCAATGTCCGCCTCGGTCATGGGTTGGATGGGTGACCGCTGGTGACATTACTACTGAGCGCTTCCGTGCTTCGGAGGGCACGTTAAGCCGTCGGTCCCGGTTGGTCTTAGGATGGCAGTCGTTATAGCATGGTGGTGAATGCCCGCCTGGCTAGCTTCCACCCTCAAGTTGAAAATCGGTCGCCAAGCACCTAACGGTGTGTTCCGGCAGCTGTCCTTGAGAGCCAGTAATTCTATATAGGTTAGCCTGAACAACATCTTCGACCACATCATCACTTACCATCAGGTGAGATAGTGGTCAAAGGCTAACCTATCAGGCAAAAAAAAAAAATGTAAGGAAAAAAATATCTATCTGCCTATTATACCTTATTAAAAATATCTCGATTAGACATTAAAATTACATTTTAATATATTTATTTTTGCAATAACGCATGCTCTACAGAATACATATTACATTACAAATTAAAATTTCATGTTGTACTCGTACATGCTACATGTTTAATCCAAAATGTCTCCATCTCAACCTCCTCTCGCCATGTAACAAGTTTACGCATAATCATCTTTATTCATAAAATACATATATGGTGGCTAACTAGGTTCATCATTCCTGTTTTAATGTACAGATAGTGAACACCAGTGAAGTAAAACTATTCTATTACCTTGCAGGAAAATGTAAGGATGGATTTGGACGATTCCAAAATAGATGACGACCTGGATAAGCTGTTACAGCATATCAAAGAGGACCAACAGAACTCCATGGACGCTCCTGACAGCCCGAAAGATCCTGGAGAACCTTCACACAGGTATACCATAATAAAAGCTGCATAATATGCATTGGTCTGAAGTTATAATCGATAGTGAGAGATAAGTAAAATTGTTGTTCCTAAAAATAAGTATTTTTGGCAGAATAAATTGCAATGCAAATTTAAAATTCTAATTTGGCCGTGGCTGATAAAGGCCAGTCTGATTCCATAAGTTTAAAATTGGGCCATCATTGCCTCAATTATGTTACAGTGTCAATTCGCCTATGATGGGACCAAGTGGCATGGGCATTCCGGGCATACCATCAATGGCGATGGGACCAATGTCTGTACCAGGTAATATTAAGTTTCTTTCAGTACTTGCATCACTGTAATAATTTTTATTTCATTTTTTCAATCGTCTAATCCTGTTTCTGCCTTACTATTTCTTGTCATTTTTGTTGTATGTAATATTTTAGTGAGATGGTACGGTGTCACAGCATAGCATGTTGTATAATTTGTATGATGGCTAGCAGAAAATTTAAATCGCGTATATTTTTCATTATTTTATCCCGACGTTTCAAACAATTTGCAGTGATCGTGGTCACAGAGTGACTACTTGATTTTATTTGTCACATGAGTTATTTTCACCAAGCACCTAACAGCGGAGCTGTCCTAGAAAAACTAATTTTAGACCTGAAGTAGAGTTTTCACCAACTTTAAGCCTTGAAGACTGACAGAAGAAAGCTAAATGGCGTGTGAATGCCAGCCAAAAAAAAGGTTTTACAATGCCTTCTTCATGCTTCTCTCTTGGTCTCAGGTATACGCACAACAAGTGCGGGCCCTTCAAGCGCATGCGGCATAAACACATCCGCTGTCGTCTCGCGCCATTATCACTATACGATGCATTTCCCTCTGCCTCCGGCGGAGGGAGAACACACCCCGCACGACGCGAATCAACGTCACATTCTGTTATACGGAGTCGGCAGGCCAAGGGACGACGCCAAGCACGCTGTCAAGAAGATGACTAAAGGTATAGTGATACTTTACTCTCCTATATAACCACTCGGCCACCGGAACACACTCTTTAGATCCGAAACTTTGTGCTCTAATTGTGGTACTTTAACCGTTATAAAGGATGGTGTGATTTCGCTTAGCACTTAGCAAAGTGCTTGTAATCATATTTAGAAATATAGATTGTTATTATGTCCAAAGTATATATTTAAAAAATACATTGTGATTTGAATGTCTTTGTCAGAAATCTGTAAGCTGTTCTCCAAGAAATTCTCGATTGATGTTGCTGAAGGTGGAAAAATAAAGAAACATTCCCGAAGCGAATTCAACTTTGAAGCCGTTACTGCAAAATTTCAGGTTTGTGTCAAAATTACCCATAGCTATTTCAATTTGCGGTACAAGTCATTGCTGTGTCTGAATGGACGAAGAGTACCAAATCAAATATTGTACAATATATTTTCTTATAAATTAGTCCTACTGCTCACTGAAATAGTCCAATAGATTCCTTTCTTGGAATCTATTGGATTTTTACATGCATATCTGTTCACTCAACTGAAAAGGCCAAACAATACTATATAGAATTATCTCGAAACATACGTTGGATGAAAGAGCAGTACTTATATGTTGAAAGGTGTGGCATTTTTTTTAAATTCTACTGTGAGCTTTCTATTAATATAAGCGCTGTTGTAAAAACAATAAATCACAAAGGTACATAATCTCATGTGACACCATTTTAGCCAAATTAGTGTCAACGTTAGTTGAAAGGTTAATGCATTGTCACCGGTAGACCTATGCCTCAGCATTGATGCTCAAATAGAAAAGCTTAGGTACCCCTACGGAAAGTTATAATTATGCCCAGCGTTAAGGCTGCGTATCCACAGATATGTGCGAGGAAACTGAACGGTAGTAAGATGCGTAATAAATCTGCGGAACGGTGTGTAGCTGAATTGTGCGAGAATGCATAGCGGTCTCCTTTCAGCTGTACGTAGTGTTGCTATGCCCAAATCCTCTTTTACATCGCTACATTCCTCGCACACATCTCTTGCTTTTTATATGTACGAAAACTTAAATCATCTAGCCCTTTTCCGTCAGATCTGCGCTCAGCGAGGCTGAAATCAAGTGATCCTATTAGTTTTAATTTTCCTCTTACTCCGCTCGTCTTCCTCGCACATCTCTGTTGGATACGCAGCCTAACAAAAAACATAAGTGCATGACTTTTTAACCTCGAAGGTTTCAGCTGAAGTATCAAAAAACCGCAATTTGTTTGATATGTCTTAGTTTCATGTAATCAGAAGCGACCCTATTGCCGGCTACAAGACATAATTTCTGCGAAAATTTTCTTTGATATATCCAATATTTGTTTGATCCGGAAATCGAACTCCTAAAGCCACGCTTTACTTTTATTATTAATGGCTGATAGGTTGGCCTTTGCCCTGTATCTCACCTGATGGTAAGTGATGAAGTGATCGAAGATGTTGTTTAGACTAACACAGAATTACTGGGACTTATCCAACGATGCAGTCCCTTTATTCCAACCCGTGTATTATACACAATTCAATAGGGGTGTGGGCATTTTTGACTGACGTAATATTCACATCATTACTAGCTTCTATTAAAGGGGATTTTATCTACCGTTATTTTTGAACTGTTACAGGCGATGTCAATGTACGAGCAAGGCGCAGTATCCTGGGCCGTGGGCGGGGCTGTTTGCGAAGCCCTAGCTGCGTACGCCGCAGGAGCCACCACGTACCTGCCTCAAGCTGAACACGTCGCATTCGCGCTTGACCTCATGGAAATAGCGTTCAACGTCCATGGCCTTATTGAGACGTGTATACAAGTACGTGAAAAAATTATGATACGCTTTTTTCTTTGATAATCCGTGTATCCTTCATGTTTTTTGCCTTATTCGTATTTGAATTCTGAATAAGTAGTTTACTAATTGCTCTCATTGGTTTAATATATGATAGTCGTTAGAATGCAAGAGCCATTTGCGATTTATTATATAGTACGGTATGGAATTATTTTTGTGTGTAATGCGGCATTTGAAGTACGTGTCAGAATGTTAGCAACCACCTTATCCATCACTGACCGACATATGGGATATAAATAATAACAAATATACACAAAGTACAAATCATAATTTTTACATACCAGCCTTATTTAAAGTAGCCTGAAAGAGAACTTAAGCCACAGTGGTATTCCGAGTTAGTGCACTAAAGGGTATTTGCCTGCTATTCAATTCAATCAACCATAGGAGTGAAGAAGAATGAAACGATGACTTTGGTGACAAGCATTAATATTGCCAGCAGTCTCTACTGCGTTAAAACCTCACTCTATTTTTTACAGTCTACGCATTTAACTCAAACACTGAATGTCAAACAATTTAAAGGCAAACAGTACATAGAGTATCTTTAAAGTTCTGAATTTGGATGTTATATTTTCTGTGTAAAATAATCACGATATGTGTATAATAATGAGAGTCTTGGCCATGCAGGTTTATATTTAAATCTAAGTGGCCCATCTAAAACTTCATACATAATTTTTTGAAGCGCTCGTAGCGAAGTTTGTTTAACCATTCTGAATCGATCAGCAAAGTTAAGCAACGTTCGCCGCGGTCATGACTTGGATAGCTTGGATAGCATGAAGCTGACCGCTGGTGACATTACTACTGAGCGCTTCCGTGCTTCGGGCACGTTAAGCCGTCGGTCCCGGTTGTTGCCTTAGGATGGCAGTCGTTATAGCATGGTGGTAGGGCACTTTGCGAATGCCCGCCTGGCTAGCTATCACCCTCAAGTTGAAAATCTGTCGCCAAGCACCTAGCAGTGTGTTCCGGCAGCTGTCCTTGAGAGCCTAGGTTAGCCTAAACAACATCTTCGATCACATCATCACTTGAGATCAAGTGAGATAGTGGTCAAAGGCTAACCTATCAGGCCTAAAAAAAAAGAAAAAAAAAACATACTGCTAATAATCAGGTTGCTTGAATGAGTTATAAGTATTACTTTTTATGATGTGATGTATATAATATAGTTGTCGTAAATATTCCTTTCTTTTAGATCCTAAAAGAGCTATCAGAAGTAGAAACAGCATTGTCAAGCCGAGGGGCGCCGAGCAGTGGTCTAGCGGCCCCGCACGCTTATGCGTCCGCCTTAGCGTTATACACCGTCGGCGCACTAAGAAGATACCATTCCTGTCTTTTGTGTAAGTCTTTCCAATCCTACTATACAAGGAATATATTTATATCCCATATGTCGGTCAGTGATGGATAAGGTGGTTGCTAACATTCTGACAAGATTACTTATACAGAGAGACCCAGAACTCAACGTCAAGCGGGCACAGGGTGTGAGTGGGGGGGGTCACACCAGCCCCGGGAAAAATAAAAATAAAAAAACCCGATTGGTTATTTAAATCTTATCTGACAAATTTATAAAAATGAGGAAAATCAAAACCTTTAACCATAAATATTATAGTAGTGTCACAAATTTCACAATTACGGTGATTTTTTCACTGACGTGGTCCTTAATAAACATACTAAGGGTCAGACACAAGTTAAGCATAAAAGATTGCTGGGTTAGTTAAAATTAGCATATATTCTTTGAGTTGTAATTGAAAAAATAATATCTCCGAACTTGACTCTTCAAATAACACACAATCTTACTAGCTTCCGTCTCTGGTGTTGCCCGCTTGTGATCTGATTTTATCAAGCTGCCCCGGGAACTACACAGTAATTAGTGGTTAAACGTATATGTGTTAATCTAAGTGCTAAATTTCATCAAAATTTGTTCAGGTGTTTCGGAGATGAGTGGACCTTCAACAACACTTAAAAATGTCTCTATGGCATAATATATGGAACAGACTAGGTTTGAAAAGTAATGAACACAGGTCTCTAACTAGCATGTAATTCATTGTCCCAGTGACGAATGATTATCCATGATTTTTTACGTTTATAGTGTTGTATAGAGACTTTAAACTGCAACCCACGATTTTCATGGATTTTTACGCATGATGGGACGGCATACTGTGATCGCCTTAATAATTGTCACCAAGCACATAACAGTCAGTTCCAGTTGTTCACCCTCAAAGGTTAACGTATCTGCTAAAAATAGACCGTATTCTTATAAATTTTTTTATGCCTGATAGGTTAGCCTTTGACCACTATCTCACCTGATGGTAAGTGATGATGTAGTCGAAGATGTTGTTCAGGCTAACCTAGAATTATATAATTAACTGTAACTGATGTGACATCTACTAAAGAGACTTGGCCACCAGCTGACTGTACACTCATTAAAAGTTTTTACTACGCGAAATATAAACATAACGGACACACCCGTACAAAACAGTAATAAATCACCCGGTTCATGATGAAAATGTTTTTCCAGTGTGTGTTGAACAAACATCAATGGTGTTCGAGCAACTGTGCAGGCTTGTAAAACATGTAGTGAACCCCGGCGACTGCGGATCGGCGGAGCGATGCGTACTCGCCCAGTTACATGATCTGTATAAAGCAGCTGCGCACCTTTGCCACGCGCCGCATGCCGACAACTTTGCCAATGCATACCCAAGGATCAAGTACGTACTGTTGTGTGGACCTATTCAGTTGTCTAAAAAAAAAACTTATGGACACACACATTTATTTTATTTGATTAACAAAAAATTTACATGTACACATTGACTTTCAAGTTCCTGCAACTCACTTGTGCTACCAATTTGTGCAGAGGTTCCACCTGATGGGTATACTAGTACTGAGTCTGGTTAAATGCTCAGAATTATTGTGAGTTATCACAATAATTCTGAGCGTTTAATTTTTTTAAGCCACCGTTTATATAAGACGTATACTGCTGACAAGGCGTAGATAGGTTTGTGAGGGATTCGGGCCTAGGACAGCAATATATTATGTGTACGAGAAAAAAATGATCATTCGAGCCGGAGTAGAAAGCAAAACCAACTTTGTTTTGTTCTTAATAATACTTATAGACAATGTTTGTTAATGTAGTACTGATTATTCGACAGATATTGCTTATTATACACCAATTTAATAAGTGAAATCAATAGACAGGGTAGCGCCCGCCTGATGGCTAGCATCATGCATGGTGTTAGGGCATTTTGCGAATCCTCGCCTGGATAGCTACCACCCTCAAGTAAAATATCTGTCGCCAAGCACCTCACAGTAGTGTGTTCCGGCAGCTATCCTTGAGAGAGCCAGTATGTGTAGGTTAGCCTCAGCAACATCTTTGACCCCATCATAACTTACCATCAGATGAGATACTGGTCAAAGGCTAGCTTATCATCTACAAAAAAACCCATGGTAAAGTTGCAGTGAGTGTCACCGTCTTTCGTGACACTGCCCTGCTCGTCTCTCTGAGACATTAGTTCACTTGCTACATTACCTTTGAATACTAAATACATGGATGTTTGCATTCTACTGCTTCGAGTGACACTACGGTGGTACCCACCACAAGGCGGACTCTAGATGAAGAGGCCTATCACCTGGTAAAAATTAAGACTTAAAACTGAATTGATTTTTGTTTTTAGTTTTATTATTATTACATACGCATACCCTAATTATTTCAGGCAAGCTCTATATTCCCCGCTACAGCCGATACCATCACAGTACTCCTACAATCCGCAATTTCTGAGCGAGTTCTTCACTCATCCGCGTAAAGGTAAAATTCTTTTTGTCATTGTATTTGTTGTATAGTCTATCTCAATTCAATATTATTATATGTTCATGTTTTACATATTTAAAGTGTCCATTGTATTCGCAGGCAAAATTGAAATAGGCTGGGCGCGATCTGTTGCTGAATCCCCGGCGAATCGGTACAGCTTTGTTTGCTCTGCGATGCTTGCTGTTTGCAGAGAAGTTGATAATGACCGGTTGGTAAATTAAATCAACTTATACCGAATAGCTCTAACTCTAAATGAGTTGACTCGGAACATTACTTTTTAGTCTGTAACCCTCCTTTGTTTGAATTACACCGGTTAATTTTCACATCCTTAGGGTGAATGAGTTGGGAGTACTCTGTGCTGAGATGACAGCTTGGTGTAGTGGACTGGCAGCAGAATGGCTCGGAGCTCTAGTAGCGCTGTGTGGGGCACAACATTACCCGGCGGGAACTGCCCCGCATGCCGCGCCGCCGCCACTATATCCTGACCTTCTCCATCATAGAGATCTGCACGACGCGGCGGCTCATGACGCTCTGGCTGTGTTTACGTGTATTCTTGTTGGTAAGTACTTTTAGTATGGTTAAGTCTGTGAATTACAGTATGCCTTACCATTCCATGCCTATTCCATTTTATCATGAGCTTCTGTACTTAGGTGCTTGGCTTCATCTGTTCTAATATTGTTAAGTTTGCAATAACGCCTGCTAGGCGAATCACATTACAAAATAACAAATTTACGACAGAAAAAATAATGATTATCCCGCACATGACTATATTTTTCTCTCTCGTAAATTTGTAATTTCATATGTTCTACTTGTGGATGGAAGCTAAGCTACCCAAGTGGGCTTTCACTAACTGACCTTCTGCAGTCCACTAGGCCATCACTGCTTCATTTTAGATTAATACCGAAGTTATCCGTAATATATGTAGACCTACGAATAAATATGTAAAGAAATGTAACTGTATTACTGCTTCGATTTCGGACCAATCACGTTTACAATAACAAAACACGCACAGTCTTCGAAATTCAACTATATTGGACAATTGATTTGGCGCTCAGAAATGATCGCATCCGATTGGTCGCGTCGAGGTAATGTTGATGCGCCGCAAGGTACACTTTTTTAACCAGGTCCGTCGCATGTTTGCTTTTTAGCTTGCATTACATTTCTTTATGTATTGATTAGTAGATGTAGACTAAAGAATGTTTCCTCTCTGTGTACAGTATAATTTTACTAAACCGGCACATCTGCAAACAAGGAAACGGCATATCTGCCTTAGATATTATAATTATTCGAAACATGCTAAATTAGGTTTTTAAAGTAAGGACTACAAGTTGCTCAATAGCAGACATCAATTAAGGATTAATTTAAAACTGTGTAATTACATGTTAATTTTGAGATAATATGTTACACTTACAATTAAACCATCAGTACTAATATTATAAATGCGAAAGTAACTCTGTCTGTCTGTTCCGCTTTCACGCCAAAACTACTGGACCGATTTGAATGAAATTTGGTATGGAAATAATTTGAGACCCGGGAAAAAACATAGGATAGTTTTTATCCAACTGCGCAAAAAGAGGTAAATGTTTTTGCGCGATAACCGACATACGCGCGGGCGGAGCCGCGCCCGGAAAGCTAGTAATGCATAAATATGTACAATATGTAAAACAGTACTAATATTATAAATGCGAAAGTAACTCTGTCTGTCTGTTCCGCTTTCACGCCAAAACTACTGGACCGATTTGAATGAAATTTGGTATGGAAATAGTTTGAGACCCGGGAAAAAACATAGGATAGTTTTTATCCAACTGCGCAAAAAGAGGTAAATGTTTTTGCGCGATAACCGACATACGCGCGGGCGGAGCCGCGCCCGGAAAGCTAGTAATACATAAATATGTACAATATGTAAAACAATAATTTATACACATTGTAGTATCTTTATGAAATGCTTTATTTGATATAATGTGATTTTTTTATATATTCCAGTAATCCGATAATTCCAATAATCCGGCACCCTCTGGTTTTTAATAG
Source organism: Plagodis dolabraria (assembly GCA_963854805.1). Taxonomy (NCBI): domain Eukaryota; kingdom Metazoa; phylum Arthropoda; class Insecta; order Lepidoptera; family Geometridae; genus Plagodis; species Plagodis dolabraria. The sequence goes on from OY978441.1 coordinate 14,026,367, forward strand.
TACCGGATTAGTGAGATTATCCTGTACTTATATTATTGAATTAAATAAATTTTAATGATAAGATGTTATAAACAATTTATTTTTTTAGCACGCCACTGTTTCTCTCTGGAAGACTTTGTGCGTCACGCCGCTTTGCCGTCCCTCCTGAAGGCTTGCGGTGGAGGTGGCGCCACCAGCAACCCTGCAAATGCGCCATCGCCCGACACAGGCGCCAGGCTTACCTGTCACTTGCTGCTGAGACTCTTCAAGACTGTGGACACTCCTCAACCAGGTAACTGTTAGTCAGACTGCTCTATTCTACTCTATCCCTTTTATATCTTGCTTGGAGGCTCTAAATGTAAATATGTCAATTAACCATTTAAAATACCGAGCATACTGAAACATATGCCCGGTTCTATAACCAGGTGCTAACTATAATAATATATATAACTAAGATATGGTTATGAGCGACGCTGCGTCTTAAAGCAGTCCCGTACCACTTTTTAGAGTTCTGTGCTAGAAAAGAGGTCACACAGGTTTGTAGGTGCTTCTTATGAATCTCTGAAGTTAAATTACTGAGAGAACGAAACATAAGAAATAATGTATCGGAGTGACGAGCGCAGTCCAGTGTGAAGCAGGCAATGGTGACAATGCTACTGTAATGGCTGACGTATCGCTTAACAACAGGTGGGCGACATGTGGGTCTCATCAATTCAATACATTTAAAAAAAGATCACTAAGTTTGGCCCGTAAAACATCTTTGATAATATTATCACTTAGTTAACCGTAAATTGTCATGTTCTGCAGGGCTGTATTCAGTGTCGACGTCACCGGGGCCTGGGGGCGCGGCGGCGGGCGTGCGGCTGTCCTGTGACCGTCACCTCCTTGCTGCCGCCCACAAAAACATAGGAGTCGGACCCGTGCTGGCAACACTGAAGGCTATACTTAGTAAGTATTCTGAATTACGTCGTATATATTTTATTTTATTTTATTCTTCAAGGATTTCCAGAACTGCCTTCTTATAAAATTATAACAAACATATAAAACACCAAGGCCAGTAAAGGTACATAAAACAATTAAATGCGCAAGAAAATGTAGATATTCTAACAATAGTTATACTGTTAACTAAAAAACAGGTAAAAAATGTTAAAGCTATTTAAATGTATATCCAATATAGGTGAATTATTAAATGACGTATATGTCAATTTATTCATTCCATTGCGCGTAATAGCAAATTCGGTTCACACATTTACTACATACCACCGGGGCTTAAGCTTAAGATAACTGTATTCACTTTGAGCTCTGTCATATAGAAACTATTGTATACATTGTTTTTAACCGGGTTACATAGCTTCCTTAAGAGTATGCACGTACTTTGAACAATTTTAAATTAAGAAACAGTGTGTACTACGTAGCATTTCTAGTAATTTTTTGCGTTTTGTAGGAAGTCAAATCATTTAGCGACTCCAAACAGTCGTTGTACAGACTTGACATTTGTTTTTGTGTTATACAGTGGTAGGAGACTCGACAGCTCGCGACGGTGGCAAGCCTGGTGGTAAAAAGTCGTGTGAACTGTCGCATATACTGGGAACCAGTGATACGGTACCTACGGACGCACAGCTTGAAGCGTAAGTACAACTACACTCGTTTTATTTATGTCTTGTTTTGTATTTTGATATCTGAAGAACAAAGATATATAATATATATTTGTGCGCCATTCAAAAGCTCTTGTCATGCTGGTTGTGCTGCATATTTAGCAGTAAAATACCCTCGTCTTTGCATAATGTTATCGAATTATAAAAAACTTCTTTCGCGAATTGTTAACCTTTTCTACCTACAGTGGTAGCGGAAACTTGGTGTCATGTTAAATGTATTCCCACGTATCGTATTTTAGCTAGGTTTTTCTTCAGATATCAAGAAAAATAAATGTATGAAGATGAAATAAGATTAGTACATCAAATTATCATTTATTATTCTTATAATACAGACTTATTGATTGGTAAATTTCTCTCATTCTTAGGATGGTAGAATCAGAGATGACTGGAGGCCATAGAACTCCTAGGTTTGTTTATTTTAATATTGAGTTACCTCGTTCGCACATCCTCCACCCTTCTCATTAAATGTGCTGTTGCAATCGTACTTCCACTAGTAAAGCCAAAATATCAAATGTTACTTTAAAATGCGGATTTCTGATAACTGAAAGTAGAAATATAGAAAATTATCCTGGTAATGTGGCCAGTAGAAAATGCTTCATCCGTCTTTATGATACGGTGGTAGCCTACCACCATATCAATTACCCTACCACTGGTAGGGTAATGTCGGGTGGTGAGCGTATGTTCGCATGAGGGTCGTAGGTTTTGCACTCGAGGGTGGTTCAAGTATAAAATCTGTCACGGTATGTCATCTCTTACCAACTGTAAGATAGTGATCAAAGGTAGCCTAATAGTGAGAAGATTCTATCTTCTACTTGTAAGTCTAAGGCTATTATTGTTGTACCTTAGGTACCCGATAATTAGGCAATATTGCAATTTGCTCAAAGCCGTAAAGTTTTATTCTCCTATAAGAGAACCGTTGCTTACTATTATGAAAAAGCACACAACGCTGTGTATACAGGCATGTTTTAAAATTCCAATGGGTATATATATTGCCACGTTTAGTTTGGTTATCAGAAACAGTCGTCGTTAATTTTAAAATTATTCTTAAACCCGGCTGTAAGCGTTTGAAAACTTTATGTCATAAATTCACTCTCTTCCTGTTTCCCTCATAAATGTTTTCAAATGCTGGTGGAAGTGTCGATTCATTTGCAATTCTCTTTCCAAAAGGTCATAAAAAATGATCTTGCAAGTCACAAGCTTCACATATCGACATGTTTTGCTACAAATTAACATAAATACCTTCACCACACCCATTTGACTGTTTTGGGAACTCTCATGTGTTACATTTTGTGTGTGGTCTTGTCATCTTGGTACATTGAGATTGAGGTACGTTTTACAATGTCAAATGCGGGGATAATTATAATTCTTTACTCTTTCACACATATCACTAATTAAAATCTAGATGTCTCTTGAGTTTAGTTACATTAGTAACCCAAATATTAACAGAAAACTAATGTTTTTTGTAAGTTACCCAATTCTAGCTGTATAAAACGTGTGACTTAATCCCCACCTTCTCCCCAGCTAACTATCATGTATTTTCACATTTAGTTGTGCCATAAATGTTAGCTAGCATTGATATACAAAAGTATAATCGTGTGTACACCCTCTATACCTAATATAATACCACCGTGTCCTATGAAAGTTTTGACACTGTTAACTGAAGGAACACGGCTCAAGTCCCGCTTCTTCCTAACAATACCATCACTGTTCATCGTTTTCACTTGGTGGGAATCTGTAAATATGTGTAAATAATATCTGTCAACTATTCCTCTGTGTTGTCCGTTACATAGTGAATAACCATTACATGTCAATGTTATACAGAGGTAAGTACAAATAGTTACTAATGTAAAAAATCCAATTCTGCTCTCCCAATGAATATATAATGTTAATATTCAATTAAATTAATACAAATAATAAATTATTTGTTAAATATTGCCATCCAATAATTATTTTGGATATGGAAACCTAAAGAAACCTTATTCTCTGGTGAGATAAATGACCACTGCTCCAAACTGATGTCAACAGTGAATCTGTTTGAAATAAAATTTGATTTTAATTTGTAATAACTTATTATTTAGAAGACAAGGTTTTACATAAATATTCTGATGTAGAAGTCTGCACAATTTCAAAGCAGAATTGGAGCATAAGTGAATTTATTGTGTTAAGATGTCTTGCGTATTTTGTAGGGGTAGCGGTGGTGTGGGTTCCACACTGCTGGACTCATCACAGTCCTTATCATCATTAGCCAGGAGGGTTCTAGCAGAAATATGTTCGGAAGAGTGGGTCTTACAGAAATGTCTGCAAAACCCAGATGAGTTATACCAAGCTGATATGCTACTAGACTCCATGCTGACACCGAGGCAGGCTCAAAGGTAAATAAATATATTAGAAGTATTTTATGTTTTATTTAAAATTGAGGAAAAAAATTGTGCTCTACGTAATCCAGAAAGTAATATCAGATACAAATTATATAGTATAATATTATACAAGTGAGCTAAGTTGCTCACGAGTTTCATACGCACTTTTTCAACCCTTGCGAGGAAAAAAAATATAGTGCACGAATGCGATACAAGCAACATACGAAAATAATTGAAAATAACGCGGAAGTATTTTTTTTTTTGCGCGCGGCAAATGTATGTTGGTTGATTACATATACTTAGCCTTAAATCTCTTTGTTGTTACAAATCTGTATTACCCGGTTAAATTGAAAATGCTCTGTTTCCTCGCATATAATTTGCAGTTAGGTACTAACTTAACTTTGTAGGGATAATTTATTACGCACTAGTGTATAATATTATTATGCACGAGGGTGGTAAAGTTCGGTTTATGGCGCTAAGAACGATATAATAAAGCTCACTTTACGAGCAAAGGTGTTGAAAATACAATTACTTATTTCATTTATCTTAGTTAAAAGGAGTTTTATATTTTGTTTGTAATGACACTAATAGTTCTGTAATATTTTAGGTTATTGCATATGATTTGCTATCCGGATTCAGCAAGCCATACTCATCCAGACCTTGACCAGAAGACTATGATCACGCGATTACTGGAGGTAATAAGCTTTTGTTGTAAATGATTATTAACTCCCAGATTACCGTTTATGCCTTAAATAACTATACTGTATGAAATATAAGCATCAACTTTATAGAATGTGGTTACATTAATTAGTATAGTCAAAGCGACCTGGAGTCAATTTATTTACGTACATAACGTGTTAATGCTTTTGTGGATAAAAATCTGGGTACTGTAAAAAACTAGTAAAAAGAAAATTTATTTTACTAAACTTGAAATGTAACTGACTAAATTACTTATTTGTTACTATAGTCTGTTTTTTTTTAACAAACGAGTACTGAGTATGTCTCTCGCAAGTTTCCGATATTGACAGAGTGAGGTGGGTAATGCCTGCATGTTTTGAAATTATTAAGGCCCGTTCATATTGAATAGTACTTCTAAAATTTACTGTAGAAAAATTACGTTATTATTTAATTATTTAAATTTGCATACTTAGTATATTCGTTACAAAATTTTCTGTTCGCGTTCGTGATATAAAACAATATTGTACTAGTATATATATTATGCACTAGAACATATAAATTAAATTATTCTATTACAATTCTTGTAATCTTAAAAATTATCGTCATCCTTCTGATGAACTTTCTGCTGATACGTCAATAATAAATTGCTCTAATATATTTCGTACATGATTGTAGACTCCGTAAATTTTTGTTTCTATCTTGGTTGTCACGTGACTGAGACATGACCACCATTTTTATCTATCTACTTAACCTAAGTAAAGTAACAAAAGAGTTCAGACTTCATACATTTTACAACTTTGTTATTTCCTGCCATAGAACTTCACTTGAGACTAAACGAGTTCAATTGGGTTGAGCTCACTGTGAAACGTCGGCAAACGTATGACGAGACAATTTGCTGACTAAACAACAGTTTTTTTCCAAACCAATCTTTGTTTTGCGTACCCTAATTCAAAAGATGCAACTTTAGCAAGTAACACTCACGTTTAGCCTTAGTACTTAATTTAGTATTGATTCGTTACAAGCAATATTTTTCGCCGCGCAGGTAGTCGAAAACTTTTTTTTTATGCCAGAGATTAGCATTTGACCACTATCTCACCTGATGGTAAGCGATGATGTGGTCGAAGATGTTGTTCAGGCTAACCTAGACTCAACTGAATGTTGAACTGAAACCTACATATGTAACTACAGAGTACGTGTGGAACCAACTTTATGTTGATTACGTAGGCCAATAGCAACGCAGTAAATTTTTCGGTACATGTCTGTTAAAAAAACAGACTATAGAGTTCAATTAAATACGATCGAAATTATCCAAAGCCACAGGGGGGAAATTTGCGAACTATTCTGGCTACAAGTATTGGTCTCAACTTTGCTCATTCCTCACATTTGTCTTAGAACCTGGAACAGTGGTCGCTGCGCATGTCTTGGCTAGACCTGCAGCTGATGTTCAAACAGTTCCCGCATGGGTCGGTGGAGCTGAGTGCATGGCTAGACACGGTGGCGCGCGCAGTCATCAACGTACTGCAGCAGCCGGCGCCGCCACCGCCAGACAAGGACAGGTAACCGTGTATCATTTCTTTAGGATTCCATGCTGCAACGCATTGTATCTAACAGTTCAGTAGAGCAATTGACTCACCTTTGTAAAGCGTGCCTTCATAAACAGTCTGCAGCACTTGGCTATTCTTTCCGGTTGTTCGGCTGGTCTGTGTGACAAAAAACAGTTCAGTAACTGATAAATAACTGAGTTATTCCCATATGACATGGGACTTACCATATTCGGCTAAACGTGAGTGTTTAAACTTCTCAGAATTGCATAACCCATTCAAACAGATGAAAGTAGGAGCAAATTACAACTTCACTGAGTTTTTTACATAGATAATATCTCTTTATTTGTCAACCAAAATTACATAATAGTTCAACAGACAATTCACTTAAAAATATATTTTTGTAAAGACTTCTCTTATCGTTTGCTGCATGTCTTCCAAAAGATCTGGATACTATATATATTATAATATTAATCATGTGAAATTGGACCAGCACTGTATTGCATCTCGGATATACGAAGCTTATTTTTTTTCAAATAATCTTACGCAGCATTTTACATCCGCCAAACTATGCAATATGTATACAATTTTGATAATAATCGTTCCACAAAAGTAATTGAATCAATGTATTCAACTTTGTTCACAGAACGGGAACAGACCGAGGAGTAGTGAGCACAAGCAAGTGGTCGCAGTCTGTGTGGCTGGTCGCACCACTCGTCGCTAAGCTACCAGCCGCTGTACAAGGGCGCGTGCTTAAACAAGCTGGCCAGGTAACATACGGATAATAATAGAGATACTTTATCAACTACTGTACTATACTGTATCAGCAGGATCGTCGAACCATTGAGTGGGGTTTGTCATAATTCCCACACTTGGGCGCTTCTTGGGGACAGCTGAGTCTTAGTAATAGGGTCCCATTTCGTAATACGGAACCATAAAATGTGTGCATGTAGTATAGTTGATAATGGAGATGGATGTTAGAAACTATCGAGTGGGGTGGTGTTAGCATGTCATGAGGGATGAAAACCATATTATAACTAAAAGTGTGTTGAATGTGTATGTGAGAAGTCAATATAACAGAGAAAAGCCGAAGAAGAATGATAATGATAGAAGAAAAATGGAAGAAGAATGTAGAGCTGACTCTGCAGGGGAAGAACAGAAAAGATCATATTGTGTAGATAATGATTGATTGTTAATAATTTGTTGTACCTTCTATGTTATCTGTCGCATTTCTCAATTGGTAAATGATGAAATTTTTGTTAGATATTAGAAAGCGGGTGGGGTGCAGGTTGCAGCGGCAGTTGCAATAGCGGAAGCGGTGGCGGTGGTGGATCTCATCGTGACTGCAAGAGCCATCAGAGTCCTAGTTATAAAGGGTAAGTTGTTTTAATGCTTCATGTACTTAATCCTTAGTTTAATATAGTAAGCAAGTTTGTACTCAGTATATCATAGTTGCTCAAGTGGGAAGCGTGGCACAGATGCTTTACCAAGTGAAAATGTCCAAACGTAATCATGAAACCGCCCTTTTCTACGAAGTTAGTACCAAGTTAACATAATTGGCCTGCAGATCTACCTCACATCGATCTCATTTTTATTACGACTAAATCTGTATTTTCTTCTTCTGGGGGACGAAGAAAAGGCAGCTAAAACCTCATAAAGGTATGGCACGTACTTAAATCAGTGGTTATGCTTATTGAACTATTTTTTTTGTTACTTTTATATTTTACTTGTCTGTTTATTTGGGAATGTGCAAATATGTAAAAATAACCCATTGACTATCTATTACTAAGTAAAGACGGAAAAAAATCAAATATACTGTGTTGTAAACCTCAGGTCAGCGGGAGGTGGAAGCGGAGGGAAGAGGGGAGTAGCGGGCGGCGGGTGCGGTGGGGGGTGTGCTTGTGGCGGGGGGAATGCAGTCCGACTCGCGAACGAACCGCTGCTGTCTCTCGTACTCACCTGTTTGAGGCATCAAGATGATCAGAAGGTAAGGGAACTATTAAACATGTTAATTTTTTAATGCAATTATTCTTTTTTAAATCTATTGTTGATATGTTGTGAAAATTATGATGTTCGTATAACGCCTAGCGTACAAAGAGTTGCTAGTCAATTATTAATTTTATGTTAATAAAAAAAAAATATTTGACAAATCAAATTATTCTTATTTTGATTTCAAGTTTAATTGGCGTTCCCGTTCTTATGTAATAAATAAATAAATCACCCTATGCCACTAGGACATTATCATTGAGGTTTGCCTCGATCGACCGACGAATATATACAGTAATGGTCACCTGTATAATTGCTATAATAGCAATTATAGGTACCAATATAGAAGCTAAGCTTGGCATAACAAGATTTTCTCACTGTGACCCGAATGACATCTACAATAACTTATTTTCTTTAGTAAATATTGAGTTTCAAAAAGTTTGTCCAAAAATAAAGAAACAAATAAATGGAAAATTGAAGTTTGGTGATTGGGCAACTAGAGGTATTCGAAAAAGTAGAGAATATTTGTTTGATCTGTATCGCAGGAAAATTTTAACATCTTGCAAGCAGTTTCATGATTATGTTAGGAACTATTCAAAAACTTTTAAGTCTGTTTGCTTGTGTGCTAAATCTCTTTTTTTTTAGAGATAAAATTAGCAAGTCTAAAAATAAAATAAAAACCATTTGGAAGACTATAAATATTGAGACTGGTAAAAATAAACCTAGAGATTCAAGATATGTCTTAACTATTAATAAAAATCAAATCTCTGATCCAATACAAGTGGCGAATATATTTGAAAATTTTTTTTCTAACTTACCCCTAGAAGTCACTAAATCATAGGATTCTTGTCCCAATGTAGCAGAAGCCCTATTAAAACATAATTTTCCCTGCAAAACACCGGACTTTTCTTTTAGATACACGACAAACTTTGAAATTATAAAGACATTCAAAAGTTTAAACATAAAGAGTACTGAAGACTTGTGGGGTATGTCAGTTAAAGTGGCAGAGTCTATAATTTGCATTATTGCACCATACTTAGTAACAATATTCAATCTTTGTGTCGATAGAGGAAATTTCCCTGACTTAATGAAACTATGTAAAATCACTCCAATTTTGAAGTCGAGGGCTGCAACTGACCCTTGCAATTATAGACCTATTTCCATCTTACCTGTTCTGAGTAAAGTATTCGAAAAAATTATGCTCAAACAACTTTTATCTCATTTTAATGAGCATAATATATTGAATGAGAATCAGTTTGGTTTTACTAAGAGCAGATCCACTACAGATGCAGGTGTTCAATTGATGTCACATATACTTGAAGCCTGGGAGAGTTCACATGATGCTATTGGCGTATTTTGTGATCTTTCCAAGGCATTCGACTGTGTAGAACACTGCACTCTGATTCGTAAGCTTTCACACTATGGTATTCGTAGAAAAGCTTTGAATCTAATAAAGTCTTATCTGTCAGACAGTCTACAGATCGTTGGAATAAATGGCAATACTTCTTCCGGGTCTTTGGTAAAAATAGGTGTACCGCAGGGATCAATTTTGGGACCTTTTCTGTTCCTAGCATATATTAATGATCTGCCTTGCATGGTCAAAGATTTCTGCGGTATTGTTTTATTCGCCGATGATACCTCTCTGATTTTTAAAGTAGATAGGAAAGATAGTGAACTCATTCATGTAAATAATGTGTTATCTCTGATCTCTGAATGGTTCGCCGCTAATAATCTTCTCTTAATTCAAAAAAGACCAAATGTTTAAAGTTTTCTTTACCAAATGTTCCTTATGTTGAACCAAACATTAAGCTTGGCTTAGATAAACTCTCTATTGACAAAGCGACAGTTTTTCTGGGAATCAAAGTGGACTCAACTTTACAGTGGGATCCACATATACATGATCTAGCCGGAAGACTTAGTTCTGCTGCATATGCAGTTTGTAAGATAAGACAGTTAACTGACGTAGCTACTGCACGGCTAGTTTATTTCGCGTACTTCCACAGTATTATGTCGTATGGTGTATTGCTGTGGGGAGCTGCTGCTGAGATGGAAACAATCTTTATCTTACAAAAGCGTGCAATTCGAGCCATATATGAAATGGATCCTATGGAATCTCTAAAGGATCTTTTTAAAGAAATTGATATATTAACTTTACCGAGTCTGTATATATTTGAAAATATTATGTATGTTCGGAAAAAATTTAGTAAATTTAAATTAAACAGTGACAACCACGATTACAACACTAGGAACAAATATAAATTAACGGTACCGTGTTTTAGATTAGCAAAGACAAATAAAAGGTCCTTTTTAGGTAATTGTGTGCGGTTTTATAATAAAATTCCCGAACATATTACAATGCTCACAGAAGGAAAATTCAAATTACAAGTGAAAAACATTTTGATTAAGAAATCCTACTACACAGTTTGTGATTACTTAAACGACAAAAATGCTTGGAAAATTCCACCTCTGCCAAGCCATCACCTGTCTCCTACGTAATTTAAACAAATATTGTAATAATTGTATTATATTGTTTATAACACATTGTAAACAGACGTTTAAAAGAATGGCCCCGAGTTTCTTGCCCGTTCTTCTCGCAGTGGCTCTATAATTAATTTTTGCTGAACGTGGCAGTACAATGTAGAATATTTTAATATTAAAGTTTGTAATTGACCTTCATAAGAGCGTCGTAGACGCCTAAATTGAATAAATGATTTTGAATTTGTATTTGAGCAGTAGATTAAGCTCGGGTATGTTTATGTATTGATTTTTAACACAATATCTTGTAAAGACCGAGCATTTACAGTATTATTTCACTTTATTTACTGTTCTCGTAACAGTATTATTTTTGGTAAATTATTATTAACTTGGATGAAATCCAAACTGTCATCGAACGTAATCTATAGTGTTCTCAATTGCAGGAAAGCCTATTATCTTCCATCCATGCTCAACTCCAACACTACTTAACTCACGCGCGTGATCACGAACGTTCTGCTTGCAACGACACTTGGCAAGATGAAGTCGCCCCTGAAGCTTTGCAACTGCGGTTCTCACTCGCCGGAGGAATGTTCGACGCCATACGGAGATCTTACCAACTAACGTCAGACTGGGCGGTGCTGTTGACGCAGCTGGTCGCTCATCAAGTCGTAGACGCATACAATAATAGGTAACTAAACTGTCTGTGTATACTTTTCGAAGAAATTTTTGTTTCGATACTGAGCTCTTACCAACTGACGTCAAATTAGGTGGAGTTACTAACGCAGCTGGTCGCGCATCAAGTCGTCGATGCTTCCAATAATAGGTTGTCTATATTGTCTAAGTATACTTTTCGGGGAAATTTTGAATTTATACATTGATCTTACCAACTGACGTGAGGTTAGGTGGAATTACTAACACAGATGGACGTGCATCAAGTATTCGCGCATCGCTTACATTAATAGGTAACTAAACTGTCTAAGTATTACTTTTTAGGGAATTTATACGATACGGAGATCTTACCAGTTGCCAACCAAACTGTGTAACAGTTCTATTTCGAGAATTTTAAAACCTACGTTTTACGACCTGACTGGGCATTGAAATTGACGCAGTTGGTCTCGTATCAAGTCATTGACTCTTACAATAATAAGTACCTACCTAAATAATATAAAGGTATATTGTACGAGAATTTTTTTACGCGACATGAATACCTTACCTACTGACGTCGAGCTGGGCGGAATTGTTACAACGCAGATGTAAAAAAATATTGCTGTTATGCGAATGATGATTTTGTGTATTTAATAACTTTTTTATTAGCTTTTGAAGGATTTTTTATTGCAATCGAATACTCAATAACGTTCATAATAACAAGTAAAATATATACTGGTCTAAAAGACCCGGTCAAACATCGAAAAACATGATAACAATTCATATAACCTACATTTTTCACATCATCTTTGTGTTGTGCGTCGTTATGAGGGATTGAGCGTTCGATTCATATCTTCATTTTGGTGGTGGATTTGTCTGTAATGGTATTCAAACAGTTTTATTTTGGGGTCATAACGTCTATTATACAATAAAAAGTCCTTGGGTTGCCAGAATGTTTAACACATTCAGGCAACCCAAAACACATCATTCGCCTTGCTAATTATTATTTCCTATTCAAACCATTCGAAGCAACAAAAGTTATCATCTCAAATATACTCCATTGCACCATTATCCACTAGCCACCCAGGTCACCGCATCGCTGCCGCTGGCTAGCAAGAGCACACCAGCGAGCATCATCTGAATTTGGCCGGGCAGACAGTGTATTTACAATAAATTAACGTAGTTTGTGTCACAGCAACCTGTTCACGACATTGATCGACATGCTCGCGACTCTCATACACTCCACGCTGGCTGACGGCGGCGATGACAACAATAGGAAACATTACCAGAATCTCATGAAGAAATTGAAGAAGGAAATCGGGGACCGGCATGGACCATCCGTGCAGTGTGTGAGGCAATTGCTGCCGCTCTCTAAGAATACTATTATAGAGGTATGTTCAATGAAACGTTCCCTGGCCGCCTTTCATTAAATAAGTTCGCTTACCCGTTGTTGTTAAGGAGGATTTTATTATAATGTTAATGACACCTGTCAAAAATCCAAAATGGCAGATTCAAGATGGCCGCCATACAAGGTCCTTCGATTACTTTGACACAGTACACATATTGAGCTAACCCACTGTTCCTCTGAAGTTAGGCCGCCAATTAGCAAGCAATCACCATTCGTTAGTGATCTATGAGTCATTTTTATTTTAAAGACTAATATTACGGCATGGTGGCTCTTAAAGTAATCGTCAGAAGTTTTTGGGAACATATCCAATATATTGTTTTTGCTTGCATTGCGTATATACTGTAAAATGTGAGTTAAGTAATAAATTATTAGTTCATCACATCAAATTTTTTTCAGGTGATCGCTTGCGAACCAATTGGGACCATCATAGACCAGAAAGGGAACAAGATATCAGGATTCGATAGTGATAAAAAGCAGGTAAGTTGTGAGGTTTATATCCTATACTTTTAAAACGTACCTCATTGTGGAAGGTTACCCCCGTGGTGGTACTGTTCATTCGTAGCCCATTTCCGTAGAATTATAAATAAGGATTTACGGGCTTTATTCTGTCAAGTGAATGAAATCATTATCATTAAGGTCGTGATTAATATCTGTTGATTTTAAATTTAAATAAATGTCGTTAAATATTGTTTCACATCTGACATTTATATGGGAAAATCATTACAAATAACACTATACCGTATTTTGCATTATCATGGAATAATCTTATAATGTTTTTTGCAAACTTGTTTATATAATATCAAATAAACATCGGTTCCTCAAGATGATGCAAAGAAAATCTCAGTTTCCTTATGGTAAAGAATACTCTCCGGGCAGCAAACTAAATGATGCAAACTAGATTCTTACTATTACTGCTGTGCTGTATTCAGAGATGGAAATTAACTTTCAAATAGCATGAAATCTTTCATTTTGTTCAAATTTATTTATTGCTAATTAGTGGCAATTGGCGTCTTTGAGAGCGGTTTGAGTAGCTTTTCTGTAATTTTAAGTTGTTTGAGCTACATTTCAGGGTCTTCGCCTAACAGACAAGCAACGCGTCTCGAGTTGGGAGCTTGTGGAGGGCGGCCGGAATCCCGCTCCGCTCTCGTGGGCCTGGTTCGCTGCTACCAAGATTGAGAGGAAACCGCTCACTTATGAGAATGCTCATAGGTACGTAAGAGGAACAAATACCACCACACTTTTACATCACTCTTTACGCAGAGATCCCTAAACACCTAAATTATGATGATGTGATGTCCCTATATTATGTTTTTTTATGCTTTATAGGTTAGCCTTTGACTGCTATTTCACCTGATGGTAAGTGATTATGTGGTCGAAGATGTTTTTCAGTCTAACATAGAATTACTGGCTCTCAAGGACAAGTGCCGGAACCGCACTTGTCCTTGAGAGCCAGTTACACCGCTAGGTGCTTGGCGACAGATTTTCTACTTGAGGGTGGTAACGAGCCAGGCGGGCAATCACAAAATGCCCTACTACCATGCTATAATTACTGCATTCTAAGACAACAACCGAGACCGACGGCTTGCCCTCCGAAGCACGGAAGCACTCAGTAGAAATGTCACCAGCGGTCACCCATCCAACTCATGACCGCGGAAGTTGCTTAACTTTGCTGATCGGTTCAGAACGGCTAAGCAAACTTCGCAACGAGTGCTTCAATGATGTGATGAGATGGACATGTAGCCCGCCTGATGGTAAACGGTCCCGCCTGTCCATTACAGTTTCAGTGTCACCGTACTGGTTCTGCATTATACTGTACTGTGCTCATCGCTCCGAGAAGTTCTTATGTCTCGTTTGCCCAATAATTTCACTTGCCACAGTGCCCTTTTACTCCTAAACACAATAGTGTTTGCACGCCACTGCTTGCTGGTACTGCCGTTAGAATAATGACCCCATGTACTACGGGGCCAGCCCGTGCTATTTACCGTGCACTGGTAGTACTATGTACTCTGGATTGCTACTGAAAGTTTTCATAACACACAATATTTCACTGACCCAAGCCAGACCCTGGACCTCGAGAATGACGCTTTTTCGCCACTTCACCACTTGGCAAAACAATGAGAAGAAAAATATATCCTCATAGGCTTAATTAATAGCAAGATGCTGCTATCTTTAAAGACATAAACAGTACGTATAATGAATCCCTCCGTACATTGTGATATGTCTTTTTTATAAGATGGAGTGATGAAACGGAGTCACCTGCTGTTGGTAAGCGTTACGCCATATATGACAGTTACAGCATCACCGTCCTCATCCTGTCCTCGCCGTCAACATTGCAATGCACTCGTCACTCTGAGAGGTTAATTCGTATGTCTAACAACATCTCGAAGTCGGTAGAGCTTAACGACATATCAAGGTTGAAAAAAAGAACATAAATACCCTTTGGAACTTGTCCTTACTTTAGTCTCTTATGTCGGCATTTTCCTCGTTTCCCAGGTTACTAAAATACCACACGCACAGCTTAGTGAAGCCACTTAGCTATTATCTGGAACCATTGCCGCTACCACCCGAAGATCTAGAAACTAATGACGTCAAACAGGTACGTTTTGTATCCATATTCTTGTAACAATGTTTTGTCTTCATTGAAATATAGAATCAGTTTAAAAATACTACAGTTTTTGCTATGAAACAGTACATTAGTTTTGTATAAAACAGTTGTGTATTATCCAATTATCTAGCTGGTATATACCAACCAATCTGAAAAGACATACGTTGGCTGCATAGCCCCATAGCACTATAATATTTATTCCTTGCAAGATTTAGTGCAAGTTAATAAGGTTTATAGGCTTTGTAAGGCTTCCTGTATGTTATGTGAGACATTTACAACCCCTGAATTATCAAATAGATAATCTCTACTTTACAGAAATAATTAAAGCGAAATTAAAATTAAAAAAATAAAAATTAAATAATCGTTACTTAGACATAATTTGTAGCAAAGGTCGAAAATAATTGACTAACTAAAATATAAACTTCTGTTAAGTGTGTTTTGCCCGTACAAGCTTGCGTTTGAAATCGTTTCTTATCAGTGCTGATAATGCTAATACTTTGAAGCCTTCCGACGCTAACAAAGCCTTTTAGCATGTCATTATAAGGACCAACGTACAAAACGTTTGATCAATACTAACAATAAGAAATTGTTTGCGAACGGTGCATCACAACTTGAATTTTATTTTGTACCTATGTCTTAAATTCAAAGCAGCTTTCAGTTACTTTCTCTTTGAATAAAAATGTATAATAATATTTTTGATGCTATAATTAATAAATTTTAAAGCAATTTAAATATTTTTATCGTGTTAGGTATATGAGAAAACAATGGGCTACTCTGGGCGCTAATAATTACATGTTTGTGCTTTGAACAGAAATGAAAACATTACCCAGCCGTTTCTTGCTTTTAAAATATATGTTCTTATAATATATATTTTTTACTATTTAAAAACTTACAGCTCAAAATCGACAAAAGGTGTCCATAAAGGCACATACCGTATCTCACACGTTAGTTTAGAAGCCAGAGTAACAGTATGGATACGTATACCCATGTTGTAGATATACACACTCAGGGCTTGCAGGGGATAACTCACGTGAATCGGTAAAATAGCTCCGACTATAGTTTCAACCACATTCGGTGGTCTTTTTCAAGTAGAGCTCGGGACGCCCGTGTTGACGTCTCGCTTGGCATTGCGGGCGGCAGCTCATAACGCGTGTGACATCATAGGGTGGTGCGAGGGGTGGTTCGCAGTTGGTTGTGAGTCTTCTTCGTCGTTGGAACGTTTCCACTAGACTTACAGAGCACATACACTCCATGAAGAATCAGGATATCAACAGCTCAGCCGTGACAGAACATTCTCTGCTATCTGGTGCAGGACACTACATCCGCTTCGACAAAACTCGGGTCGTGTCGTGAGAAAAGTTCTTCGTGCCTCGCAAGATCCGAGAATCTATCAAAATTAGTATGCGTCCAAACTTTAATAGAGACGAAGGATGGTTCTTGTCACCTACTTGGAAGCCGTGTCTTCATGGAACTGATTTGTATGATAAGGACGGGTCTAGTGGAGATATAGTGAGCTCATTTTGCTGGGACGTTCCCCATGCCAGCCGGGATTTCACCAACGACGAAAAGGACTCGCATCAGAACTCGACGACACAACAAACTGCGACCAACCCCTCGTACCAACCTATGACGTCACGTGCGCTACGAGCTGCCGCCCGCAGTGCTAAGAGAGACATCAACGCGGGCGTCCCGAGCTCTCCTTGACAAAGACCACTGAATGTGGTTGAAACTATTGTCGGAGCTATCTGACTGATTGACGTGAGTTATCCCGTATTATTTACTAAAAGGAGTAAAAACCACGTTAGTTTTTATAATAGAATAATTATTCTTATAAGAATGCGGTGTCGTTGCAGATTACTTAATTTGTATGTTATATCTAAACTTGTATAATAAAGACGAAATATTAGATTTTTTTTGTATGCCTGATAGGTTAGCCTTTGACCACTATCTCACCTGAAGGTAAGTGATGATGTGGTCGAAGATGTTATTCAGGCTAACCTAGAATTACTATAATTGTTTGCATTGAATAGACTCTGATACTAATGAACCGATTTGAAAAATTGTTTCACCATGAGAATCCAACGTTATCCCTTATGAACATGGGCTATAGAAGATTTTCATAATTGTTAGGGATCCGTATGAAAACTACGATAATGTAACCCAAAGTGCGAAAAATATACCAAAAAGAAACCGTTATATCGCGTACCCTGCGAAAATTCTTGAAAATAAAGCCAAGTGATAAACTACAACTTTATAGAAGACTTCAATATCTATAAAAAAGTCCACAATACTAATAGTCTAGCTATTACAGTTATGTCACAATATCTACTTTTTGATGTGTTTAAATTTATAATTTTTGATATTTTTGTTATATACCCGTGCGAAGCCGGGGCGGACCGCTAGTTATACGTATCCTTACTTATTATATTCTACATGACACGTCCCCATATTATATTTCGGTCACATTCCATACCCTACGGTGTTTTTTACATGCGTTTGTTGCCAGCTTAGCCATAATTTGCGTTGATTATTCAATATAACAACCCTAACTCGTCATTAACATTTGATGAAGGAACCTGGAAGTGTGGACTCCAGTCCGACGGGCGCCGGCAAGCGGTCGCGCTCCGCAGCATGCAAGGGCATGAAGAAACCTAAACCTACGACGCCGGTAAACCATCATATTCCTAATATGTTTTGCCATGTTTTTCTTTAATTCTACACACCATACAATATTATTGCTCAATTATCTGTGTGATCTGCGATGTTTTTTAGCTAAGATATGCTAGGAAATTTCACAGTATGTTAAAGCCCCGTTAAATTGTGCAAATATGGCTTGCGGAATTTCGTAATGTGGCAACACTTCTTATGAAACTCATTACAATAGTCTGTTAGTTCCTGTTTATGGCACGATCTTTCCTTTTCAAGTCAAGGAGGTCAAGGGACCTTATAATACTATCGCTATTCATTTTTTTGTTTAACCGTTGATTGTAGTCAATTAAATGTAATAGTTTCGGTTCACGGACCTTCATTAATACTGGCAAGCTGGACTTGCAGTTGCATAGTTATTATTATTTCTAATGGCTTGCATAAAGCAACTAATATAAGGAACTATCCATGCAACCGTCAGTTCGTAAGCCAAAGTGAGGTAGGTCATTTTAGTGTAACATTTTACTGCTAGAAATTACCAGACTAATACACATACCGTTTGATTATTGAATTGAAACACGTGGCGATGTTTCTGGTCGCAACTGCCCAATAAATGTTGTATGGAAATCGGAGTGTTCAATTTCTTATTTATTTAATTAATGATTGACTAATATTACACGTGCTATATCAGGCCAAATCCATAATGGGAATTGGCTTTTCTAAGACAGCTGCCATACTGCTACTGGCGGTAGCTAGCCAGGCGATCATTCTCGAACGCCTACACCATACAAGTTAGTAAGTCTAATATTTACATAGGTATATTTGCAGACGAATGGAGTTGGTGTGGGTGGCGGTGGAGGTATGCCGCAGCAGCAATCACAGCAGCCGCAGTTTATGCAAACGCCGCAACAGCAATGGTTCCCACCGCCCGGCCAGAACTACTACAATCCTCCAGGTAACCATTACGTCCTACTGTCCTTTTTTATATTCGAGCCTCTCGCTTAAGGGACAGAATTCTAAAACCAGATGTTAGATTTTGTCCCCACTTCTCCTCGCGTGTTTACTTCGCGGTGTACATGGCGCCACGTCCGTAAGTCAACGGTTATATTTTATTTGATTAAAAATTTAGAGCGCTCTCTAGTAGAACTAGTAGAAACTATCTTGTCACACACGACTGTGATGTGTGCTGAAGCGCCATCTAGTACGCATACATGATACCAACCATTAGTTGATTGTATGCTGTAAATATCATAGTGTGACAGAGTTAATAAATTTACCATACCTACAGTAGAACAAGTTTAGTCTTGATTATTACCAACTTGTTTGATTTTTGCAGTTTTTGTGTATGTTCATTTTTAATGAACATGAACTATGGTTTTGATGAACATGAACTATGTATCTACTTTGATGCAAGGCGTAAGCTGTTACACAAAAGATGGTTTATTTATTACAAAAACAAGTATATTGTGTAAAATTTACACAGAAAATCATAAAAAAAATTTTTTACCCCTGATCAAAATACAAATAGCGGGTTATACTATTGGGTATTTTTAACTGACTTCAAAAAAAGGAGGAGTATCTTAATTCGTGTGTTTTTTCTTATATGTTTGTTACCTCAGAACATTTGACTGGGTGAATCGATTTAAAAAAATCTTTTATTGTTTGAAAGCTGATACTTGTTGTTTGGTTCCAGTTAAATTTCATCAAAATCGGTCAAGCCGTTTTTGACATACACTCCAATAACTGAAAAATATTTACTTATCTTGATGATATAGTCGTTGACAATGAATGAAAATCGATCCCGTAAGTAGCAAGGGTCATAAAAGAAGTGTTTTTTTTTTTAAATAAAAATGGAAATGACTTTATCACCAAAAAGTGTGAATTAACTTGTCCAAGTCCAACACTAGTACCACGTGCACAATATTGTGATAATAGGTACTTTTGAACTATCCTGGTACCGACTTGAACAAGTTATTTCACACTTTTGGGTGTTGGAGTCGGTTCCAATTTTTGTTTTTTTTATCAAGTAGCGTAGTTCATTCAGATCCTGGCTTTGTTTCCGCTAACAATCAAGGGTACCTGCTCGTGTCATTACTACAAGTCATATTAAGATTTCACTAACAAAAAATCACATGGAGAATGTAGTAGGTAGGTACAGTTATTGTTTCAATTTGTTAATAATAATAAATACATCTCGTGGATGCTATTGTGTAGATGGGTGGAACAACAAAACTTCTAACAAAATAATACCATTATTGAAATCACCCAAGGAGAAAGATAAGTATTTTGTTTGAAAATTTATTACTTTGTATTACTATTCATACGTAATACCACAATATTACATATCGATTATAAAACCGTGGTATTACTGTTATTAACTGTATTAGTCAAAGATTACGAAAGATACGTTTATGTTTGTAAACGACACCCGTGCCGTCACTTGATGTATGTACTTGTATAGGTAGATTATGTTGCGAAGATGCACCGGAGTGCGACATAAAATCGGACATTCTATGAGAGTAGGGCTGCCATCCGTCCGGGTTTCCCTGGATTTAGCATTTTACCAATAACCCTGCATATTAATCAAAAAAATAATCGAAAGGTGAATGTTTCGAGATTTGTCTTAATAGACTCTTTGTGTAATAGTGTATATCAACAATGCGTCGTTCTTCTCCTCCATTTTCTATACTAGAAAAATAACAAACTTTTATTGATTTTCAAATAATATTTTTGGTGTCCGATATTAATCGCCGGTTTTCGGTACGCGTATCAAAATTCAATTCATCTGACAAGCCATCACAATTAACAATCCGCTAACTTTCAACGGGTTTCTGGAACGCATATTAATGAAAAATTACAGAACACCTGATTAAAATGCTTGTTTATCTATGATAACATGAAATTTGAAAATGTCGTTCAAATTCATTCATTCTCTAGTGTTCTGTCTTTTTTTAACACATAGCGTTGTCTCTTCTGTTTTGACATGAAATTAATCCCAAATCATTTTTGGCATCACCACCGTTACTATGGTTACCAATTAAATATGACGGATGATCGTAAACGTAAAACAACAAGAGAGAGGAGTTCGAAGCGTTCCTATTTGTCAAAATACAAGCCCATTTGGGCATTCACATCCAACAATACTATTTGCGCTCGGATTTCTAATTGACAGAGTCCAGTCGTGCGAGTGTACGCTCTAATCCCTAAAATGTCAACATTGATGGGTTATCGCTAGTGGAATTATCAAATTTCATTAATTTTTATGAATCCAGCAGTGATAGCTCAGTGGCTTTGGCTATGGACTGCCGCGCAGCAGGTCCATGGTTCGAATCCCGCCGCGGGCTTGAGCTTCACCGCATGGTGGAAGGGCATTTTGTGAATGCCCGCCTGGCTAGCGACCACCCTCAAGTAGAAAATCTGTCGCCAAGCACCTAACGGTGTGCTCCGGCAGCTGTCCTTGATAGCCAGAGTAATTCTAGGTTAAGCCTGTTAACACCTTCGACCACATCATCACTTACCATCACGTGAGATTGTGGTCAAAGGCTTACCTATCAGCTACAAAAAAAAAAAAAACCCTTTATCCTCAATACCATCACGATGATTATAATACTCTTTAATTTTATAGTTATTATGTCAGTAATAGTTTATTGATAGTGAAAGTCACTAGCGTACGTGAAAATGTGCGTGTTTGTCTCCCCTTACTTGTTGCTTTATATCGTAAAAATCGATTAAAATAAAAAAATGATGAGTGGCATTTTTTATTGCTGCTAGGCTACGCTTTGACTATAATCTCACCTGATGGTAAGTGATTGACGTCTGATGATGATGAAGTCAGTAGAGAAGAATAGGCAAGAACAGCCGTCGTAACATACCATTAGATGCTTGGTAATATATTTTCTACTTGAAGGCCAACAACTATCAAGCCTATCAATGATTCTCAAAACTCCCGCCCTCGCATCATGCGGTGAAGTGAAAGACCGCGGTGAGATTCTAACTATGGACCTCCTGCGCATCAATACAAAATAATACCACTTCTAACATCAACGTGAATATGTTGTAGCCGCACATCAGAGCTTTAAACCATATCTTAATGCCCTTAGCCGAAAGGTGTTTTCTCAAAGAGGGTTGGGGTTTGGAAGGTCCATAACCTACTTATCTTGGAAATGCTTTTGTTGGTATTACAATCTACCCAGCTGCGGTTTGTTTAATGGCTGCTATGGTTATTTTATAGCACCCTATTGAGTAACAAATGAGCAGCAACACTATAATCACGTAGTCTTTAGTAATATATTTACGTAGTTCTATAATCGGACTCTTGTTCTAAAGTCAAAGTCAAAGTCAAAATCATTTATTCAATTTAGGCGTCTACGACGCTCTTATGAAGGTCAATTACAAATTTTAATATTGAAATATACTACATTGTACTGCCACGTTCAGCCAACAAAAATTATAGAGCCACTGCTAGAAGAATGGGCAAGAAACTTGGGGCCATTCTTTTAAACGTTTTTTAACAATGTGTTAAGTACATACTATATAGTAAAATTATTACAATACTTTATTTACATTACGTAGGTGACAGGCGCTAACTTGGCAGAGGCGAACCAGTCCAAGCATTTTTGTCGTTTAAGTAATCACAAACTGTGTAGTAAGATTTCTTTATCAAAATATTCTTCACATGCAACTTGAATTTTCTTTCTATGAGCATTGTAATATGTTTGGGCAATTTATTATAAAACCGCTATTTTATCTTTATTCCTAGTGTTATAATCGTGATTGTCACTGTTTGATTTAAATTTGCTCAGATTTTTACGAACATACATAATATTTTCAAATATATACAGACTTGGTAAAGTTAAAATATCAATTTCTTTAAAAAGATCTCTCAGGGATTCCCTAGGATCCATTTCATATATGGCTCGAATTGCACGCTTTTGTAAGATAAAGATTGTCTCTATCTCAGCAGCAGCTCCCCACAGCAATACACCATAAGACATAATACTGTGGAAGTACGCGAAATAAACGAGCCTAGCAGTAGCTACGTCTGTTAGCTGTCTTATCTTACGAACTGCATATGCAGCAGAACTAAGTCTTCCGGATAGATCATGTATATGTGGATTCCACTGTAAAGTTGAATCCATTTTAATTCCCAGGAAGACTGTCGCATTGTCAAAAGAGAGTTTTTCTAGGCCAAGCTTAATGTTTGGTTCAACATAAGTAACATTTGGTAAAGAAAACTTTAAACATTTGGTCTTTTTTGAATTTAAGAGAAGATTATTAGCCGTGAACCACTTAGAGATCATAGATAACACATTATTGACTTGAATAAGTTCACTATCCCTCCTATCTACTTTAAAAATCAGGGAGGTATCATCTGCGAATAAAACTATATCGCAGAAATTTTTAACCATGCAAGGCAGATCATTTATATATGTTAGAAACAGAAAAGGTCCTAAAATTGATCCTTGCGGTACTCCTATTCTTATCAAAGACCCGGAAGAAGTATTGCCATTTATTCTAACCTCTATACTCGCTCATCATACACACCGCTAGGGAATGGAACACTCTGCCTGAGTCTGTGTTTCTGGTTAATTACGTGAATAGGTATCTTCAGGGTAAGCGAGCTGCATCATCGATGGCATCGTCACTTAACATCAGGTGAGATAGTGGTGAAGTGCTACCCAGTACCTCCGGTATGAAAAATAGCAATATGTGTTTTTAGAGTAATCATACTTGATATAATTCTGTTCTTGTTCTATCTTATCAGTTATTAGAGTAAACGTTGTAGGTAGGAATGCTTAAAACTATTTTTATATATTTTTACGATATCAAGACGTTAATCTTAGAATAATTGTTCGATTTTGGGCAATTAGAATTAGTCAGTTTGACAAACCGTTAACGTACCGAAAAGCTTTTCAGAAACCCAAAATTGAAATAATTGTCGATTAATTGGAGATTTGACATTAGTGTTGACAAACAGTCACATTAAGTTTTTAGCAACCCAATCTGCGTATGACAATGGATTAACAAGCATTTAAAATAATTTGTCGCTGATTTGCGTTTCAGAAACCGGGGGTAAGAATTTTATTGGTAAGTAAGTTATGGGATAGTATCAATAACCAAGAAGCATCCTCCTATCCTACAATATATGGGGTTCTTTATATGGCTACCATATGTTGTTTATACAACACAGAAGATGTAACATTTAAAAACATAATGGCTATAATGTGTATAATTTTAACTTTTGTTGAATTACCGGCCGCCCCTTAACACCAAAACGTCCTGGGGAATACTCTCTTTGGTAGTATATCCGCTACACTTTGGTTATTAAGGGCGTTATAGTTAAGTCCCCTATAATGCACCTTACTCGATGTTCTTACGTAAGTATTGGTATGGTGCTAATTATTTCATTTTCTTTTAGTCAGTTCTTAATTATTATGCTATTCAAGAAAACCATGGAAAGTCTCATTCTAAAGCAGAAGCTTAGGCTTCTTCTTTTTGTATTAAGTTTTCATTTCAGAATTTCATTATCTCTATCGCATCAAACGTTTACGGCCATCTTTTTACTACTAATTTATATGTACTAATATATTACGTACTCGATAATACCATGAATATTTCAATAACTTTCCATGTATGAAAGTTTGTGTTTTCTATAGTAGTGGACAGAAGGACGGTGTTTACTCAACATAGCTTTGTTACTATGTAGTAAATTGATAATGTTGTTCTACTGTAACTATTACGCTGTGGCAACTCGTGTCCATCCAAGACATACTTTTTCGAGATCTATGAAAAAAACGTGTTCAGGTAGCTAGATTAGGTAGTACCTATTTAATGTTCACGTTCATTAGATATACTAAACTCTCTAATTATATGAAAACATGGAAACTCGAGATACCTAATAAATTTGCAAGCATTGTAATCGTAAATTGAATACGCGTCAGAAAACTTAATTATACGTAAATATAATACGTATCAAATAAAAAGTAATACAAATAAAAAAGTCACCAAAAAGAATCTAGGTATGTGAGATTCGATCCACGGTACTCGATCTTCTGATTCGACTTCTGAAGTTACACACTATACAATCATTGACCAAGGTG
This sequence comes from Plagodis dolabraria, assembly GCA_963854805.1. NCBI lineage: Eukaryota > Metazoa > Arthropoda > Insecta > Lepidoptera > Geometridae > Plagodis > Plagodis dolabraria. The sequence continues at coordinate 14,051,442 of OY978441.1, forward strand.
TCGAAAATTACACACATATCGTTTATGCCTTACTGTCAGACACATTATATTGGTCCACGTACATACGTAAAATTATTATTGTATTATTAAGAATTATGTCGTAAAATTAAAATTTGACCAAAAAGAATCTCTTTACGCTGGATTCGATCCACATGCCTCTCAATTGCGAAGCGATGTCACTTACTATGCGCTATTTGAACGACGATTGATTAGTCGAAAATTATGTACATAACCTTTGTGCCTTATTGTCAGAAACTGTATAAATTAATCATGATCCATCTAAAATAATTCATTTTTCATTCATTACGAAAAATTCTGTATATTGCTTATAATAATTATTTTAGGTAGCTAAAGTTGTACCTACGTCTTGTAAAATGTTTGAAGTGTTTATTTTATTGCGTTAGGGTTCACAATCATATGATAATTTCATTAATATAAGAGATATATACATAGGTACATGGAGAAAGGAAGCCATAGATGCATACCTTATTATGTCCATCATGCGTTTTTGACGATTTTTATACATCTTTTTTGCACTCCCAAAGCGTTTATTTATAATTTTACCCATGTTTTATTTTAATTGAGATCGCCGAGAAAAGTGACGCAGGTCCGACGCACGACGCGGCTGACCGCGATATGAGCGAGGATGATAGCAATATACGTAGATCGCTGGAGTAAATAGTGCGACATGATGTTAACGCTTCTCGGAATGAAAGGGCGTATGTGACATTTTGTAAACAGGCTCAGTACGCATTAACTGTGCTTTTTTTGGATTAAAATAATCAATGAAATTTATTGTACTTAAAAAATCAATATTTTAGAAAAAAAAAACAAATTTTAAAACACTAAAATCTGGCGGAAAAAGTAGGAATCCTCTATTTTCAGAGGTGTTTTTGAGATTTTTTTCTATCGAGCCAATTATTAGGAAACATGTTTTGAAATCGATGAAAGTATTACTTATATCCTTGAGTATCGTGTATTTAAATTGCAGTACCATCCGGTACCTGGTTTATGAGATTTCCCATATCATGTTGGCCCTATTTCGTAATTTCCGAGCCTTAACCTCTTTAAAAATAGTTCATGACACTTGCATAAAATTGGTTATTTATAAACGGTTTTATTACTTTCAGTAGTATCGCACCAGGGTTTACCTAATTATGTACAGATACATACATATTTCATCTAAACTTATACAATTAATATTTTCCAATGCGTACTAAGGCACACGTGCACTAACGTGATCCATAAACAATCTACAAAAGATAAATCTCTGGTCACGTCGAAACTGTCCTTTTAAATAAGTTTTTTGAAGCATTGGTGGCTCAGTGGCATTGGCTATGGACTGCCGTGCAGCAGGTACATGGTTCAATTGCGCCGCGGGCTAAGCTTCGCCGCATGATGGAATGGCATTTTGCTAATTACCCGCCTAGCTAGCGACCACCCTCAAGTAGAAAATTTGTCGCCAATCTCCTAACGGTGTGTTCCGGCAGCTGTATTTAAGAGACAGTAATTCTAAGTTAAGCCTGTTAACACCTTCGACCACATAATCACTTACCATAAGATGAGATTGTGGTCAAAGGCTTGCCTATCAGCAATAAAAAAATAAGTTTTATGTATGCTGCAAAGTTGTTTTTTTTTGGCGCGAGTACTTCTATTGAAACCTGAGGAAGCGAAGAATCGTTCACTCGCTTTGCACTCGCAAAATTACAATGCAATTATGGCTTACAAGCCATATTACACCTTATTGATAGCAACAACTTGTTCCCAGCGGGCGTCAGTCCGAGAGGAGTGGCGCCGCCTTCGAACACGCAATCCAAACAAGCGCTTAGCAACATGCTGAGGCAGCGGGTACCATTCAACCAGATGACGCAGATGCAAGTATGTATAAGAATAATTTAGTCTAATGATCTCCCTACCGTTATCTATTGGTACAGTATGTTTTTTGACCACCGAGTACAAAGATAGGTACAGATTATACAAAGATGGAACATAATTTGATACGCTTCCCACTCAACGATCGATGTTATATGTAACCAACACAAGAACATATTTGTAAAAAGGTTTTGCTTCGTTTTTATAGCCGACTGCCTGCCAGACTCCAACTCTACTTGGGAATGCACCTGTTGGTAGTATACTTGCTATTGCCCTATTTTGACTGACAGCTACGAAGCAAACCTTCTCAACGCCAGGTACGCGCTGAGGCCCGCGCTCGACGCTGTGCACAATCCTGACTCCCAGACGAAGAACTTCAAATTACAGTAGAACGCAAAAGTAGATTATCCGAACGCCGATTAACCGAATCGCCAATTATCCGAATCCGTCCTAAGCAATATAAAATTAAAACCAAGTACATATGTAATTTTGGTTTTGTTTTGTTGTACCTAACAAGCAGTCCAGAGAAACAAGGAGTCCAGATATATTTCAACTGTTCAGGTTGAAAGCTAAAGGCAAGATACAAGATTTTGCTACTATGTACCTCTATTATTGTTGTGAATTTGTTTACTTTGTGTTTTTGTTAAGGCCTGATGGGGTTGAAAGTTACTCTGATCGAGATGTCCAAGTGACCGTTATTGTAGAACTGTGTGTTTTTTAAACTTATTAAAGTTTATTCTATGTGTGACAGTTAGTTTTTATTTATTACCAGTCTATGTCTGATCGAACCGAATCGACCCCGGTCCCAATTAATTCGGATAATCCGCGTTCTACTGTAGTTCGAAACTGGTCGGAGTCAATATCCGGTAAATATTACGCAAGTCCTACCCGGTATACTAAATAATAATAATGGACAAAACTCGCGACTGTTTTTTAGCTCAAATATTATATTATTTTTATATTCACTCGCGAATACCATGATCTTGAAGAATGATTAAAAATCCCATCGCCACAGACGTAAAATTACACGGTTAACGTCAAACAGATATGGAAAAGTCTTTATGTTCTTAAGCCGGCAGCTATATAACCTAATATATTTCAAGTAGATGTATCTCTAACAACACAAGAACATGTTATAAAAAGTTGGCTTCAGTTTTATATCTGTCCGCTTGCCTAACGACACGCCGATCCTTGGGAAAGCTTCGATAGTAATTTGCCTGTTACAAATCTGTTCACTAACGAATGCGCGCCCCGCTACAGTAAATTATTCATGCGTATTTGTATACTACGCCTTAGTGTGGGTGTTAAGCTTAAAATACATACAGTCAAACAATAAAATGTAAAATATGTTTACTTGGGTAGGCAGTAGTCATTGCAACTACACTCAAAAAATATGGAGGGGAGCTCCTTCGTGATTGAAAAGGACTGTACTTTTGAAAATAAATAAACAAAGGCGCCAAGATGATAGAGCGAGGATATTGTGCATCTGAAATTAAAACTAAATTTCACTAAATATAAGCGTGTTATTCGTAAAATATTATTGTTAATTATATAACTTTATTTTTCAGCAGGGAGGAGGTTATCCGGGCGCGCCGCACAGAGCTCCCTTCCCTCGGCAAGGCATTCCGAGACAAATGCAGCCGAACCAAATGGGAACTATGCAATCGTAAGTACATAGACATGGTCGATTTACGAATACGCGCCTGGCTAGCTACCACCAATTAAGTAGAAAATATGTTGCCATGTGCCTTCCTGTGTGCGGGCGGCAGCATTCTTATCTAGAGATAAATCTCCTTACAATCTTCGACCACTTCTTCACCTACTATCCGATTTAATCGGTTTTGATCAAAGGGTAACTAACATATGGGCATTAAATAGTATATTATGCAATTAGTGAATCAAGGATTGATTTAAAGCGAGGGTCCTACATGAATCACGAGCACGTGAAGGATTCTTAACAACTGAATCAGGACCGTAGGGAATGATTCAAGTGTTCGACCGACGGGAGTGAGTCATGGCCCTCGATATAAATCCGTTCTATTCAAGAGTTACATACTATACTTTATACTATGACAACGAGAAAAGGAAAGAGTTAAGAAAAAATAGACATATAATAAAGAAAAAACGAAGATTAAATTATATAAAATGCACATTAACATTACTAAAATTAAGGGTAATTTTCTTATTGTTACTATTGGGATGGTGAACTTGTGACGCGATTATTTATTTTCTTGGAGTTTGTATGTTCTTTGCACAAGGAGTTTGTATCGAGTATATTTTTCGCAAGGAGGTGGTATAGCATTGAGATGGAGGTCGTATATATTGGTGTTTTGCATTGAGATGGAGGTCGTATATATTGGTGTTTTTTTTTCATTCAAACACCAAAATAGTGATCAAGAGTGCTTTTTACTCAATGTTATCAGTGAATAAAAGTTCTTTTTAGTCATTGTTATCAGTGAATAAAAGTGCTTTTTAGTCACTATTATCAGTGAATAAAAGTGCTTTTTAGTCACTATTATCAGTGAATAAAAGTGCTTTTTAGTCACTATTATCAGTGTAAAAGTGCTTTTTAGTCACTATTATCAGTGAATAAAAGTGCTTTTTAGTCACTGTTATCAGTGAATAAAAGTGCTTTTTAGTCACTATTATCAGTGAATAAAAGTGCTTTTTAGTCACTATTATCAGTGAATAAAAGTGCTTTTTAGTCACTATTATCAGTGAATAAAAGTGCTTTTTAGTCACTGTTATCAGTGAATAAAAGTTCTTTTTAGTCATTGTTATCAGTGAATAAAAGTGCTTTTTAGTCATTGTTATCAGTGAATAAAAGTGCTTTTTAGTCACTGTTATCAGTGAATAAAAGTGCTTTTTAGTCACTGTTATCAGTGAATAAAAGTGCTTTTTAGTCACTATTATCAGTGAATAAAAGTGCTTTTTAGTCACTATTATCAGTGAATAAAAGTGCTTTTTAGTCACTGTTATCAGTGAATAAAAGTTCTTTTTAGTCATTGTTATCAGTGAATAAAAGTGCTTTTTAGTCACTGTTATCAGTGAATAAAAGTGCTTTTTAGTCACTGTTATCAGTGAATAAAAGTGCTTTTTAGTCACTATTATCAGTGAATAAAAGTGCTTTTTAGTCACTATTATCAGTGAATAAAAGTGTTTTTTAGTCACTGTTATCAGTGAATAAAAGTGCTTTTTGTCACTATTAGCAGTGAATAAAAGTGCTTTTTAGTCACTGTTATCAGTGAATAAAAGTGCTTTTTAGTCACTATTATCAGTGAATAAAAGTGCTTTTTAGTCACTGTTATCAGTGAATAAAAGTTCTTTTTAGTCATTGTTATCAGTGAATAAAAGAGCTTTTTAGTCACTGTTATCAGTGAATAAAAGTGCTTTTTAGTCACTGTTATCAGTGAATAAAAGTGCTTTTTAGTCACTATTATCAGTGAATAAAAGTGCTTTTTAGTCACTATTATCAGTGAATAAAAGTGTTTTTTAGTCACTGTTATCAGTGAATAAAAGTGCTTTTTAGTCACTATTATCAGTGAATAAAAGTGCTTTTTAGTCACTGTTATCAGTGAATAAAAGTTCTTTTTAGTCATTGTTATCAGTGAATAAAAGTGCTTTTTAGTCACTGTTATCAGTGAATAAAAGTGCTTTTTAGTCACTGTTATCAGTGAATAAAAGTGCTTTTTAGTCACTGTTATCAGTGAATAAAAGTGCTTTTTAGTCACTGTTATCGGTGATAAAAGCTTTATAGAGGGGAAACGATATAGAAAATATTTTAATTACAGACAAATGAACCCAATGGCGGGCATGGGCGGCATGGGCCCGATGAGTCAAATGGGTGGAGTACAAATGGGAGGGCAGATGGGTGCGGGACAAATGGGCGGGGCACAAATGGCTGGGGGACAGATGGCCGGTGGGCAGATGGGCGGTATGGGCGGACAGATGTTCAGCAACCAATACGGAGGCATGCAGCAAGGGTACGGGGGCTACGGGCAGCAGATTATGCAAGGCAGCCAGCAGCAAATGATGAATCAGGTGATTATATCCCATCATCTTCCTACCCTTATGGGTAGGAAGATGATGTAGGGTATGAAGGGTACAATATGCCCTATATAACAACACAATGATTGATAAAGATACATACTGTAGAAAGTCTCAGCTTCGATTTTATGGCAGGCTGCCAGCCTGACAGCAACCCTCCTTGGGAATGCTCTTACTGGTAATATACACGCTAATATCTTCTAATATCTAATATCTTGGTTATGAAGGCGTTAAGATGATAAAGAGCCATGTTGAGCGTCTAATGTGCAGTCACACCCTACTCACGTGAGAAGTGGCGTGCTGCAGTTTCGACGCTATAATATATGTAGTCAATGTATTAATATACACTATGTATGACATATAAATACTTATATCTCATGCATAGTATAATGCTATTTGTACTATCATTTCATATGATGATACCGAGTTCAGGCTGTGCAAAAAGCCGCAAATCTTTTGTATTCATATGAAATGTCTTAATCATTTCATAACTTCTTCTGAAACGCTCGTAGCCAAGTTTGCTTAGCTGTTCCTAACCGATCAGCCAAGTGAAGCAACGACCACCGCGGTCATGACTTCGATGGATCACTGTTGGTGACATTACTTCCGTGCTTCGGAGGGCACATTAAGCCATCGGTCCTGGTTGTTGTCTTAAGATGGCAGTAGTTACAGCGTGGTACGGCATTTTGCAATTGCCCGCCTGTCTGGTCTTCACCCTCAAGTATAAAATCTGTCAAGCACCTAACAGTGTGTTCCAGCAGCTGTCTTTGAGTGTCAGTAATGCTAGGTTAGCCTAAACAACACCTTCGACCACATCATCATTTACAATCATGTGAGAAAGTGATCAATAATTTGATATGGTTGTTTATATTTTTACAGGGAATGGGTCAAGGTGTAAACCAAATGTCCCAACAAGTGAACCCTATGAGTCAAGGTGTTAACTCAATCGGTCAAAACGTGGGCCAAATGAGCCAGGGTGTCGGACAATCTGCGCAAATGCCTCAGTCCATGGGCCAGATGAGCCAGAGCATGGGGCAAATGGGTCAACCTATGGGGCAGATGGGTCAAATGGGCCAAGGCGGTGGTATGGGAGGTATGAGCAGTCAAGGTGGCTCGATGGTACCTCAAGGTGGTAATGCAATGGGTGGATTCCCTGGGCAACAGTCATTCCAACAAGTAAGTTATGGCCACTTTTGTACTCTTTCAGGCGTTTATTTAAGTGCACTGTAGAAGCATCAGCTTAAAATTTATAAACATCGAGGGCGAAGGTAATAGGCGCGGAGACACACTATACCTTTTTTCAATTTAATGTTAAACTATACATATAATACAATTTGTACATTTGCCTTTCGTCAAATTAAATTTGTGTAAAATTAGTAAGCAATTACATCGCTTATCATGAGTTAGTAGTATTGACTTGTATATATATGTATATAAAAAAACTTGACGAATACCAAATGTACAAATTATACGATTCTAATTTAAAACTAAATTAAAAAAGAGGTCTTAACTTAACCTTGGCTCGTTACCGTACTCAGGGAGTATCCCTAGCACATGACTAGACAACGGAGAAGAATGAAAGCTTCACTATTACAGGCACAGCTATGTCTAGCTACGTTTTTCAGTGCTGCTTAAAATATATGGAGTATTCATTATCATAATGGGTGAAAACTCATGTATAAACTCGTACTAAGAGTCATATTCATATTTTGGTCAGGGGGTGTATAATATTACAAAAATGTTATATGGAGATTGGGCGAGAACACGAAATGTAAAACCTACAGTTGTGCACATTCACCAACACTAAGACTTGTATTAATGAATGCATTTCAGGTAGAGATCGATTTTAATATGCTGTTTTTAACATGTTCCATACATTAAACGCCAATACTGCGTCTTAAGATCCATCTCAACTCTGACATCTATTTATGAATACAAGCCTTAGTGATTGAAATGACCATTGTCACACGATAACACTAGAAAAAAAAGACTAGTTTTGGTTATTATCACAATACAATGGTATAACACAACTCCGAAAATAATGAACTAAATATAAAATTCTCTGAATTATTGTACTTCTTATTTTGTTAAAACTAAAATTAAAATAACACTTGCGAATAACAACCCTTTAATTTTACGTTTCTGTTCAATTATAGTCTTTAAGTCATGTAACTTGGTGTTCTCGAAACTGATGTAAAATTACTCAGAATTGAATATGTAGATTGTAGAGTAAACCCAATTTTAACCGACTTCAAAAAATGAGGAGATTCTCAATTCTGTTTTTTTGTGCGTTACCTCATAACTTTTTACAGGGTGTACCGATTTTGATGATTATATAAACCTTTTTTGTGGTTCCATTTAAATTTGAGTGAGATATATAGTAATTTTTATTAAGGTTACTCTACAGTTGATCACATTCACTCTGTAGAGCTACTTATTGAGAAATACCAGGAATTCCAGCGACCGCTCTATATAGCGTTTATAGATTACCAAAAAGCCTTTGACACTATACTTCATTCATCAATATGGGAAGCCCTAAACTCACAAAATGTAGAAGCTAAATACATCAGAGTGCTAAAATACATCTACAAAAACAACACTAGCAGAGTGAAGCTGGAGTCAACTGGAACCCCCATTCCAATTAAAAGAGGGGTAAGGCAAGGGGACCCTCTCTCACCAACAATTTTCATCTCAGTATTAGAGTCCATAATAAATAAACTAAATTGGAATATGATGGGCTTAAATATAAATGGAAAGTACATAAGCCACTTAAGATTTGCTGACGATCTTGTCTTGCTATCAGAGAACAGCGAAGAGCTACAACACGTGATAGTAACTCTACAACAATCAAGCAGACTATCAGGCCTAGAAATCAATTTCAACAAAACAAAAGTGATGACAAATTCTTTAAAAAATGAAATCATTGTTGACAATACTTCAATAGAATATGTCTCCTCATACATTTATCTCGGCAAACAACTCTCTTTAGAGAATAAAAGTAACGAGCAGGAAATTGAAAGAAGGATAAAGGGAACATGGAAAAAATGTTGGAGCCGAAAAGAAATTTTCAAAAGTCAAATGCCAATCAAAGTTAAGAGAAATGTCATGAATACCTGTCTCTTACCGGCACTCACATACGGTTGCCAAACATGGAAGTTCACGCGCAAGATTAAGAACAAAATAAACTCATGCCAACGAAGCATGGAAAGAAGCATGATGAAAATCCGAAAAATTAAAAAAAATCGAAACTCTACTATAAGAGAAACAACAGGAGTAATAGACGCACTAAATTACTCCATGAGATTGAAATGGCGATGGGCGGGCCACGTAGCAAGAATGAGCGATGATAGATGGACTTCTCGGCTGACGACATGGCCAGGCCCCCAGGGAACTAGAAAAAGAGGAAGACCTAGAAGCAGATGGGCAGACGACATTGAAGAGACGGCTGGTAAACTGTGGAGAGAAAAAGCCACAGATAGAGACTACTGGTTATCTTTGGAGGAGGCCTTTACCCTCAAATAGAGGGGTTCATATTTATTTTAAACTCTAATTAATTGAAAATGATTTAATAATAATAATATAAAAGTAATAAAACAATAATAAATTTAAAATGTATAATTACAATGCATGATATAATTCCACTTAAATATTTAATGTGTAAAATGTAATAGTTAATTATCAAGTATGAAATAAAAGGCTTTTTTATTTTTATTTTATTTTATATAGTAATTTTTATACTCCTTTTTGTTCAAGTATGAATAATTTCTTTCAGAATATGATGAGTGGACGAGTTAGTCAAGAAGCATATCTTGCACAACAGAGACAGAACGCTCGACCGGCGTACATGCAAGTAAGTTGCTGTAATCACTTTTGAATCCACCTTAGTATCAATGGTAAAGTCTGTGTACGCCTGTAACATGAGGTGACAGCAAGACTTAACTATCCTGTGACTGCAATGAGTCTGAGGTTTCTTTATACTACTTATTTATTTTCTCTTTACTTTATTGTTCAAATTCCCTTTGTTCTCATTGATGGGGTCTCGGTTGATGCGGTCAGCGGGTATCATTTTTAATATTGTGATTCCGTGTGGGCTAGAATTGGTAATATTTTCCTCTGTAGGCTACGATAATAAAAAACAAGAATGTGCTGCCCACCTGCTGAAAAAAAAGAAAGCATTCTGAAGAATTGAGACAATGGGAAAACACATAAAAACTCGCTTTTGGAAATAGTGACATATTACAATATATTGAACTCAAAGATTTAATTCATGATACTTTGTAACTTAGCATATTCATTAATAAATGCAGATACAATCAAACACTGCTATACTTATATTAAATATATATTTATTTTAAGAAAAATAAGTGTGGTCCCTATGAGTCTCTACTCCAGTAGGCGAAGTTTGCTTAGCCGTTTTGACCCGATCAGCAAAGTTAAGCAACATCCACCGCGGTCTTGATTTGGATGGGTGACCGCTACGCTAGTGACATTACTACTGAGCGCTTCCGTGCTTCGGAGGGCACTTTAAGCCGTCGGTCCCGGTTGTTGTCTTAGGACGGCTGTCGTTATAGCATGGTGGTAGGGCATTTTACGAATGACCGCCTGGCTAGCTACCACCTTCAAGTAGAAAATTTGTCGCCAAGCACCTAACTATGTGTTCCAGCAGCTGTCCTTGAGAGTCGGTAATTATAGGTTAGCATGAACTCAGTGGTCAAACGCTAACCTATCAAGCATAAAAATAACATGCTAGACACATTAAGGTCTCTATATACCTTGCCTGGTGTGAATGTGGCTTGGAATCATATACCTCTTACATGTAATTTTTAGATTAATATATCTTGATGCAAATGACATTCTGCAAAGCATGGTGTCCAGCACAATACATTTTTCGATTTTCTACTTTACATAAACTGTCCTGAATTTTGGATCTTTTTGGATCGGTTCTAGTGCTGCGAGAACAGCAGCGCCTTTTCGAACCTGCATATGAACCTGCATGTGGCATGCAAAATTGGCGAGTCGGACTTTATTTGCAATGCCTACTATACCCCATCTTCTTATTTTATAAAATAGTGGTTCTGTTAATGTAACATTGTTAATGAGGCCTCTTGCAACTCAACCTCTGGTTCAAAACATCCGAAGCATTTGCACCACTATCATCGTCATCATTGTCTATGTAATCATTATTATATGACAACAAAGCTTAAAATTGTGTTGTGACCCAATTTCAAAAATGTTCAACACCCGAGTCTAAAAAATAATGAAACTTTTTATTCAACAGTCCTGATAACATTGTATGTAAGTTGTTTACCGGACATTGATCTCTTATGGACTACATATTTCCATTGATCATTGTAGATGGTAAAGAAAGAATTTAAAGATCATCCGAAAACTTTTAATTTTCTATTACAAACAAGAAACACTACTTATAGGATTTTTCGTCATTTTCGATAATTTACTGCATGGAATTACAAAAACAGTATCACAACTTTGTGACACAGTTCGTGACTCGTGACGAAATGGATTTTTTATAGGCAGAACTTACCACTGCACATCAGGTGTATTGAACTTGTTTTGTCACAGTCGCATAAAAAAAATGTTTGACTTGCAGCAAGCGCCAAACGTAACAATGGGCGCGATGTCGGGCCCAGCGCCGCCCTACCCTCAAGCGCCACGGGGCATGCAACCGCAGCAAACCGCGCAGTACCAACAGCAAATGACGCAGCAACGCATGCGGCAGCAAATGCTGGCCATGCAGCAACAACAACAGGGGCCTCTCGTGCAGCATTTACAGCGCCAACAATACCAACCACCTTATTAAAGCCTCATAAAGATATGCCGCTATTGTATGCAACGGGTAGCCATTGTTTGACTTACAAGTAAAGCTGTTGCAAACAGCTGCACTAATGTAGAATTTCTAACTTCAAATATTCCACTAAATAATGACATTGGATCCTTAATCCAAGTTGAATGTATCAAAACAAATAAGTCTTCTGATCCGATTCCTATGCAGAAGTTAAATTTTAGTGTGTAAAATTATGTAGATTGAGGATCGGTTCGATGGTTATCGAATACTAATCATATGCATGATCAAATTCGTCGTTACACTCCCATTGATAAGACACACAGAGAAAGGCAGGGAAAGAGATTCTCTTTTTATCTTATCATTCACTGCACACATTTACTAAGGAAAGGAATGTAAGATAGAAGTATGTATATAATATGTAGATACACTTCTGAGTAATCACTAATCTGTGCTCCCTTTTAGATCACATTTTTATTTATATTTGTCTAGTGGAGCGACTCGAAGGACCATAAATTGTATTTTCATTGACAACTTTTGATAGGAACATCAAATAATGTTTTACGTTGCTCTCATTATATTATTGTAGTTAAGTAATGAAGTATAGACATATTTTTAGGAAATCATACCTATTATGTATTTATTATTGTTGTTAAGAGATTCCTTAATTATGTATAAGTATTTTTTATCTCATTTTATTTTAGTAATGTACGTTATTTTACAAATACCTCCTGTAGAAAGAATATTTCATAGTTTTATTAATTTTTGTACTGTACCATTGTGCGTACATACAAATATTTATGTCGCGAGTCAAGACATGACACTACCTTCGTAGCTTTCGTAAATTCGTGCCTGGTCATCGCATTAAAAGACACTTTTTAAACAGATTATTGAAGCGACTTTAGATACTTATTCTCTACTTATAATTGTACCTATAGTTAAGTCGCCATCACAATCAAAATGGTAAAATTAACTATTTATTAGTATTTATTACAAAGAAGTTTGACAGCGAATAAGATTTTAGTGCGTGGTTTGCGAAAACTATGAATCTGTAGAGTTATATTTAAATTCATAAGTATACTGTTTCCTCCATTCTATGTTTACTGAATATATGAGTTTATTTATAAATCATTGATTGATCATTGTTCTGTAAATATTGTGAAATATAGGAATAGTAGAAAGACCTGTTTCAGACTTTTTTTCAACCATCCAAGTAGTATCTAGTTAAAGTCAAAATAGTTTGTTAATCTTTGGCTTATATTATTCATTGTATTTCAGTATGTTAAACAAACTCTGGCAGCACTGTTTAGTTTCTGTCAATGGATTGTTGGACATGTATCCAAAGCCATAGGCAACAATGTATGAAAATCTATGGCCATATATGTCTTGTTTCCACTCGGACGCCCTGCATTTCTAAAGGTATAAAACCGCTACTCTCTTGCTACGCCAGGAAGAGTCCAATAAGTACAGTAGTAGTCCCCGCCAGAAAGTGCGTTCTTGTAGCCTACTGTTAGTAAAAATAGCACCAACAAGTGATAACAATGATGACACTGGGCCTACCTTTTGGAACATTCTAGGCAAAAATAACTATTTAATTGTTTTCTTGCATCATTTAGAAGGATTTAAAAACTGCTACAAAACCTTCGCGGAAAGCTATTTGATTTGTGCATTACTCATTATTAGTAAACATTTGACAAATTCGAGCTTGACCGATGAACTTCGTAATGATGTTATTAGTAATTACATCTTCGAGTTAAATGACTGTGAAAGTTGATAAAGCGCTCGTAATAACTAGCACGTAATATATTATTTTCGCAGTTACATGTATTGTAAACCTAGTTTTCCATATTTGCTTTGTTTGCATAGAAAACTGCATAGTAATGTTTTAAGAAATCAGATCAAATAACCCGCGCTCCTTATACTTTGAGAATGACAGCTATTGGCAAGAAGTGTTATAGTCAAGGCGCTGGATGGAGTTGAGTGTGTAAAATGTGAGGACCGCATTCGGTGTATGGTTTTAATCTCAGAAAAGTATGCAGATTATGATTCTGAATGTTGCCAGAAGCCATATTGGTCCATTTTTGTTTTACACCCAACCCCTTATACATCTAGTAAATGGACTGAACACATGCTTTGATATCATTATAACAATTGTTATAGTGAGAATATCCAATTGATTTTTATGATTAAAGATACTTACAGATCAAGTGGAAAAACTACAGGATAATTAAACATAAAAACAATACTTATTGATAAAAAGCAAATTTGAATACCTATATTATAAATGAAAATATTATAATTATCAATCTTTTTTACTCTGACAATCGTTATTTATGCATTTGCATATATAAATAAAATCCATATGTAATTTCTTACAAGAGCAAGCCATTGTTTTACAATTGGATGCACATTTACACGGTTGAATCTACAATTCCGGCAGTGGTTGCTTGGTCATTTGTCGTGGGTAGGTTACCATCCTTCCTTTCATAGCCTAAGAAGGTGTAATCGATTGGCTGTAATTGAGTTTCGTCAGCATTTACCCATACATACGAGTATGTTTGTGCTGAAGCTATTAAGCTATAAAGATTGATAATTTTTTCATTTAAAATATATTCAAATTTGCTGTTTATCAATAATTATTGTTTTTATGTTTAATTTTCCTGTTGCTTTTCACCTGACTAGCTGTAAGTATCTTTAACCCCTAATATGTATCCGCCGGCCTGCCTGATTTGTGCGCATCTGTACAAACCGGCTAGCCGGTCGGCGGTCAATAGTCGTGTTGGCAAATTCACCATAAAATCTTCGTATGTCCAATTTTGATATGGCAAGCGGTTTTCGTAAGGATGGGTCCTTGGCTATACGACAAAAAATCCATATTTTTCTGATATAAAAAAAATAAGTTTAATATTTTTATGACATCTGAAACCAGGTCAAATTACATTTTGGCGCCAAAATATTACGTCATTTAATAATAATCTCGTAACTACTTCTAAAGTAATGAACCTAGAAAGCTGTAATTTGGTATATATATAGGGAACAAGTCAATAACAATGTTAAAAGAAATTAAAAGGATAAGAATAAGGATTTTTTTTTTATATTCTTTTTTATTTGACCCTCTTGTGTGTCCCGAACGGATTTCCGGTCGTCTGAAAAAAAGGTTTAGTGTGAAGCTTGTATTTATCCGATCGTTATTATTGAAACGTTGTTAGTAAGCTAGTATCCTTGGCTATACAACTCAAAAAACCGCATCACGGTAATGTTATGTTTTCATTAGGTATTATGGTATTATTGGACAAATAACTATTTAATACTAGTCAGTTAGCGGATGTGGTAATGGCAACACCGAGCCGTCAGTGGCACCACCATTTTTGACGGTATTAAACATACGACACACTCTGTGATTGGCTGGGTGATTGCCCGCTAAAACGAGTGGTGATTGTTGTCACGAAGTGAAGGGCGAGGCATTCTTGAGACGACCACCAGGCTGGAAACATATGAGTCGAAGGGCTGTTCTGTTTATAACAATTCAGAAGTGTTTTAAACCCCCCACAAAGTGAAGTCTTGCTGCGGCCTAAGTGATTGTGAGTACTGTATCAATATTAGGTATCTAGCGTCCCTGCAAAGAATTTTGTCTTATCTTTAATGTTGAATTTCCTTTAAAGTGTAAATTTAATATCTACTCGTATGTGGTTAGATTTTGAATTGGTATAACATTTTCTTTCGTATTGTTAGTGCACATTATCTACCCGCAATGAACAATATTGCAGATGATCGCTTATCATCATGTGTAAGTTATTTTTTTATGCTTATGTATAGTAATTAACACGTTGCAATAGCACGTGGAACGAATAGTAGATTTTAATAATATATGAATACATTCGGATGAGATATGAGAAATAATGAGACTTGACTATTTTGCCAGCTTATCTTAGGCTAAGATTCAGGGACAAGTCGAAGCGTGAACTAATGCTTTAATCCGTCAAAATGTAGTGGTTAGCTTCATAATTGTATTCAGAGACGTCTGGTACAGCGTTTAAACTTAGCGCGTGCTATGCTAAGCCAAGTATTGGAAATCGACTACTTTAGCCTGTCTCAAAGCAGGAGTGGCGCCTTCAGTGAGACACTGAGGTGTATGGTGCAATAAGTTCTTCAAGAACTCTTTGTTTTTAAATTGAAAAAGGCACTTATTTTGTTTCACTCACTCTAATGACATGCTACATACCGTTGTTCTTGTCCTTTTCTTTTTATATCAGGATGCACAGATAAACAAGAACCGGTAAACGTTCCATAAGTGAAAAATGTGCCATAGATAATAGAGTATGATCTAAACAAAGAGCAAGGTAAGTAGGATTCAGACTATATCTCTGATTATGGAATTTAAAGATTGGCTTATCCGACGCTTGGCTAAGACTGGTCTTTGACCGTCTTACACAATTATCTCTGAATCTCAGCTTTAGAATAAAAAGAAGATCAGTTAGTAGAATTAAATATACTTTATTAGACTATACCGTAATCCCGGCGACAGAATGGATTTCTGTATTTTTTTCGTAGCTGTAAATTGTATTTTAATTTACACCCTTTCTGTGACCCTGTCAATGCATTTGATAGGTACATTTTGTTTTTAATTCAGATTTTAGTTTTGTGATACTATTCAAATTTATTATAAGTATTACGTATCAGTTTCTGTTGATTTTATGATGTGAGCGTGCATCATTTGTAAAAAGACGTGAGCGTGCGTCATGTGTAAAAAGACGTGAGCGTGCGTCATGTGTAAAAAGACGTGAGCGTGCGTCATGTGTAAAAAGACGTGAGCGTGCGTCATATGTAAAAAGACGTGAGCGTGCGTCATGTGTAAAAAGACGTGAGCGTGCGTCATGTGTAAAAAGACGTGAGCGTGCGTCATGTGTAAAAAGACGTGAGCGTGCGTCATGTGTAAAAAGACGTGAGCGGGCGTCATGTGTAAAAAGACTTGAGCGTGCGTCATGTGTAAAAAGACGTGAGCGTGCGTCATGTGTAAAAAGACGTGAGCGGGCGTCATGTGTAAAAAGACGTGAGCGGGCGTCATGTGTAAAAAGACGTGAGCGTGCGTCATGTGTAAAAAGACGTGAGCGTGCGTCATGTGTAAAAAGACGTGAGCGGGCGTCATTTGCAAGACGATAACTGATGAAAAGAAGAAGTAAGTTTGCATTATTTATAGGAGGACGTGAGCATACCACTTATGAAAACTGAGTATACATTGTGTTAAATGAACGTGAGGATAATCTTTGCTTATTAATAACTTTGTATATGTCATTTTGAGGAAATGTGAGCGTGTGTTATTTCATGCGTTAATTTAGATAGAATTGCAAGACGACGAAGACGCGAGCGTGCAGCTTGATAAAGAAAATTCATGCATGTATAGCATATTTCTTTAAAGGACGATTTGATCATACGCTGTGCAGGAAATTAAGAAAGAAATATTTCATCGTTATAAAACTAAAATAATTCTACTTTGCTATGGATGCGAATGAAGTGGCTTTGAATAACTCGTGCGAGTTTTATTAGAGTGATTAGACTCAAAGTAAGATATAAAGTAAAGAAGAAATTATATAAATGACTACCACTCAAGAGGAATATTTCTGTATGAACTGATGGAATGTAATGTTATTTATATATTTTAATGATTTGAAGCTTTTAAATCATTATTAGATAAGAAAATATGTCGGATATATATTATAAGAGATACTCAACAACACGCATTAATGATCATAATTTCTTTAAGTATCGTTAGATGATTCTGAGAATAGAGCAACAACAGATTCTTAATTCATATATAAATATGCATATTTTTAGGGTATTGTTTATCAAAAACTTATATTTTGTAGAAGTAATGGGCTAGATATTATGTTTAGTGCGCAACCGCCTGATCAGTGATTCTAATGAGCAGTGTCGCGAGACATATGTAACGAAGGAAGCAAGTATCAACTTGGTAAGTCTGTGTCGAATTGTATTATTGATGTTACTGAATCAATAATAATAATGAAAAGAATTTTAATAATAAGTGTTAGACGTTAATTAGTTCTTATTAGAATGATTAACGCTTGACCAAAATTTGACCCAGAGAACAAAAGACCACAACATTGAAATATGGTTGAAAAAATGAATAAGTATGAATGATGAAAATATAATTGAGAAGACAGAAAAACATTTCATTTTGCCATTCAGAAATTAGCTAGTACAGCGAAAAACTGATAATATCCTTTGAACAACCTAAATTTCACTTGGACAGAATGGCAAACAAGTTTCATCGCGCTTTCCCTATAGAAGATAATTTTATGGTAGCTAAAAAAAAAATGTTTATTAGATAGTATGAGAGGGCATGTCTTGCCCTTGAGTTAGCCTGTGGCATCGAGAGACATAAGTCTACGTTAAAGCATAAACTAAAGATATACCTAGATATCGCATATATCAAAGTGTGTGTTTTTTCGCTATTGATTGACTATTTGGATTATGAAGTATTAGCAGATGAGATTAAACCAATCCAACACAATCCTATAGCTGTTGAACAATTCCAATGACAGAGAATGTCCATGAATCTAGGCAGTTCTCGATTTGGCGAAGCTATTTTAGAAAGTTTGTCAAAATATTTAGATAATTTTCATGACCTCAAAGGTACTAAAGATAAAAGTTTGATGACGATGGGCAGATGATAAATCCAAAGCTTTTACAAGTTGTGAGTGTATTTATTTAGTAGTAGTTTTGGCACTTTCGAACCCAAAGTTGAAAACGGAATCTTACACAGATGTAAACTCACAATGAAGACTTTGAAAATACTTGTTAATGTTACACATGTTAATTTATTATATCTAGAAAGAAATTATAAGGGTTATGATCAAATTAGTACGACGACAGATAACTAAGTACAAAGGTAAACTATATTTGTGTAAATCATGTTTACAGTTTAGTAACAGTGAAACAAAGTATCAAACTCATAACTGTTCTAAAGTTGTAACGACTTTACCACAAAAAAATAGTATACTTGGTTTTAAACATTATGAGAGAAAACAAAAGATAAATTTTATAATTTATGCTGATCTTGAATGTCTCTTGCTAAACTATGACAAAGATTGCTCTCATAACTATCATAATTTAAAAAAAAAACATCAACCATCTTGTTTTGGTTATTAGATTTGCTGTTCACATGACCCAAGTATGAATAAATACGTTTCTTATAGAACACAAGATTGTGTTGAAGTATTTATTACTACACTGATTGAAGATATAAAGCAAATAAGCAAAATATTGAGAGATAAAAAACCTTTAACCAAAGATGAGAAAGACAGTTTCGAAAATGCTTCTAATTGTCATATTTGTGGCCTCTTATTACTCGGAGATTTGAAGGTTCGTGATCACGACCCCATTACCTCCAAATATAGGGGCCCGTCGCACGTGTATTGTAAGTTGATTTACAGGGTATGTCCATTCATACCTGTGGTATTTCATAACTTATCGAACTATGACTCTCATATATTCATTAGAGTTAGCTAAATATATCTGTAACAAGAATGGTGACCACCCAATTCAAATAAAATTCATAGACTCCTTGCGGTTTCTCAGTTCAAGTTTAGATATCCTGAGTAAAAGCTTGAATGAAAAATAATTTTTTCAAGTAAAAGACGAGCTTAATGTCGAAAATGTACATTTGCTGAAAAGCAAAGATGATTGATTATATTAACTCATATACGATCATATATGATTATATGATTTTATTAACTCATGGCAAATATATGAGTATAAACAAGTTCCTCCTAAAGAAGATTTCTATAACACAATAAAATTGGAACATATAACCAATGAAAAATATGATTTTGCTCAAACTGTTTGGAAAGAGTTTAACATCAACTCATTGGGCGAGTATACTGACTTGTACCTATAATGCGATGTTTTGCTATTGTGTGACATATTTGAAAAGTTTCGAGATGTAAGTCTACCGTACTATAAATTAGATCCAGCATACTACATCACCGCACCTATTTTTAGTTGGGATGCTATGCTACTTTATACAGGTGTTAAATTAGATTTGATTCATGATCTGGAAATATACCAAATGATTGAAAAGGGTATTCGAGGTGGGCTAGCACAGTGTTCACTACGCCATGCAAAAGCTAATAATATTTATTTACCAGAATTTGACGACTTCAAAGATTCTAGCTATTTGATATATCTCAATTGCAACAATTTATATGGTTATGCAATGACAAAAAGTTACCTATTTCAGATTTTAAATTTCTAAATCAAAATGAAATTGATAAGTTTGATGTAATGAATGTATTAGATGACAGCAATTGTGGGTTTATCTAGAGGTTGATCTGGAATACCCAAAATATTTGCATGATCATCATAGTTTGCGCCAGAAAAGTTTGTACCCATAGGAAGAAAGACGGGAAAACTAATAGCTTACTTGTATAATAAATTTAATTATATTATTCACTATACTCACCTCAAAGAATGCATAAAAAATGGACTAGTATTAAGAAAAATCCATAGAATACTGAGTTTCAGACAAGAAGAATACTTAAAGAAATATATTGATTAAATACCCGTCTTCGGCAATCGTCCACTACGATCTTTGAAAAAGATATTTTTTTTTAAACTCCTAAATAATTCAATATTTGGCAAGACTATAGAAAATAAACGCAAACAGGTTGAGGTAAAGTTACTTACCAAATGCAATGATGATACCAATATCACGAATAACTGCTTGGTGCGAAAAAAAAATAGTTTCTAAGCCTAATGTGAATTGTATTTGTATGTTTTCTGAAAATCTGGTAGCGGTTCAGTTAAAACCCGAGAAAGTTATTTTAGACAGATCAATCTATATAGGTTTTGTCGTATTGGAATAGGCTAAGCAGCACTTGTATCAATAACATTACAATGTAATTAAAAAGAAATACGCTAACAATGTAAAGCTTTTCTATACAGATACCGACAGCCTGCTCTATCTGGTTTATACGGATGATATATACAAAGACATAAAAAAATAATTGAAATGAATTCGATATAAGTAATTTTGATGAAAACAATCCTTATTACATCCCGCTAGGAAATGGTAAAGTACCTGGAATGTTTAAAGATGAACTTGACGGCCAATAGAGTGATTGAGATTAATCTTGAAAATTGTGCAAAGAGTGATCCAGAAAAACCACTTTTTAGAATAGAATATTATTTATTTGCTTCAAATGCGAGTACATTAGATGTTTTGAACAAATCGAACTAATAGAATATGTCCCCAAATTAATAGCATGTAACAATTATACTAAAACAGTCTAATTTTAAGAATAATTCTTACTGTCCTTTGAGCACAGTGATTAACTAAACATAATTAGAACACATGAAAGTATTCTATTAATAAGTAAAATTTCATCGAGAGAGTAGCAGCAACCAGACTTAATTTTTACACGACTGCCCAAAACATTGTTTGCACATTAGCGAAAATAAATAATTTGCAAACTTTAAGAGTTCACTTGTTTATTAAACAAGTACAACATTTTACTCACTTCTTAGAATTTATGATTGCAATATGCTTCATTCTAACACGTATTATGTAGGTATATTCAAATGAAACGCCAAATCAGCTTACAATGTTTTTTTTTTTAATTTTTAGTATCATACGGATTCAGAAAAGGCCTAATGTTATGTTTATTTATATGTTGATTGTTTTGCATAATATTGAGTATATTAAGATAGAAAAAACACCTAATCAATAGATATGAAATTTCAAAAGACAATGAAATAAAATTAAAATTTATGAAAATAATAATTGTAATAATAAATAATGAATCTGTTTAGTGTCATTAGAGATAAATATACTTTTTGGGTCATCAACAATTAGAAGAAGAATCTTTTAATAACCTAGTTTTAAATATGTTTGTTTTCGTGCGCCGGAGTCTGCACGATGTCCGATGGCCGAATGTTATGTTTTCATTAGGTATTATGGTATTATTGGACAAATAACTATTTAATACTAGTCAGTTAGCGGATGTGGTAATGGCAACACCGAGCCGTCAGTGGCACCACCATTTTTGACGGTATTAAACATACGACACACTCTGTGATTGGCTGGGTGATTGCCCGCTAAAACGAGTGGTGATTGTTGTCACGAAGTGAAGGGCGAGGCATTCTTGAGACGACCACCAGGCTTGAAACATATGAGTCGAAGGGCTGTTCTGTTTATAACAGTACGGTAACGAGAAGTTATTCAAATCGTGAAATGAAAATAAAAAACTTTCACTCGATACATTTGGCCGCGCAAAACACTCACTGATAGAAACTTACGTTATAAACAATCTCGTAAGTACTTTTAAACTACTAAACCTAAACATCTAAAAAATAATTCAGGTGTATATATTACATGTAAATAATCATATCAAAAGAAGAACGAAAGTCGTAGGTGGTATAATTTTTGAAAAAAAAAAAATTACGCTTCCAAAGAATTTTCCCGCCTAAATCCTGAAAAAAATCGCGTTGTTTTAATCTCGTTACTACTTTTAAAATATTTATCCCAACAATGTGTAATACTAATAATTCACGGGTAAAGAACCATAGTAAATACTCATATTAAAAGAAACATCAAAGTTATAGGTTGAACAGTTTCTGAAAAAAAAAATGCTGTTTTCCGCCATTTTCGTCGTCTATTCAAACCCCTTTTCCTGTAAAATTTTCCATAAAAAGGTCTATTTTCATTTCTTTTCCCGGAAAGCGGATATGATGAGCTAATTAGATACCAAGAAAATTATATGTTGATTGGAGATTACATCAGATAAACTTGATTTTAAAACAAAAAAACGTCAAAATCTGTGTTCGCTGTTTGATCCACTCAAACTAAATGGATGAAAATGTTATTTTGACGTTTTTTTGTTTTAAAATTGTATGGTATAGGTGATATATTAGGGTATGGGGATATAGGGTGACATGTTTAGGTTATGAAAAACAACTTTGTACTAAAAAAAACGTCACGGGGCGTCGAGGGGAAAAAAACTACAGTTTACTATCGATGGATACCCGATCTACAGATTCAATAGATGAGGGGTCAATCATAAAAATCAATTGGATATTCTCACTAAAACAATCGTTACAATGATATCAAAGCATCTGTTCAGTCCATTTACTAGATGTCTAAGGGGGTAGGGTGTAAAACAAAAATGGACCAATATGGCTTCTGGCAATATTCAGAATCATAATCTGCATGCTCTTCTGAGTTCAAAAATATACACCGAATGCGGTCCTCACATTTTGCACACTCAACTCCATCCAGCGCCCGGTCTATTACCAGTTATTCGATTTGGGACGAATCATTGATGAGCGAAAGTAGCAATATGATTAAACATTGCTTTCTGAACGCTCAAGTGCCAATGTTGAAACTGCAACAAACAATATAATTTCAAAATTAAAGCACTTAATATGTCATGACCGGTGTTAGCGACGCGCTCATTGTTTTTAGTTTAATACATGACAGTTGAGAATTTGTACCCACATTAGGTTGTAAAAAGTATCTGTCATACGACCGCGGCTACCGCGGGCAGTCCGTACGAAATAGCGAGCGAGTGTACTGCGCTGCGCCATATTTTTTAAGTAATCTGTCCAAATCTCGTGTCTTTGTGATTTAAATAAACATTGAAAGTTCAAGTGAAGTTGTTATTTATCGGCTCACACCATTTGCTTCATCTACAAAGTGGTCTTCGAGCCAGATACTACATGTATCATACACCACCAGTGACATCCAAAATGGTGCGCACGCGAAGTATGGCGCGACACGAAGTTGAGCCGCAACTTGTACAAAAAAAGACGTTATCTACGGAAGAATGCAAGTCAGTAGTGAGTGCAGCATTGCCTACGCCTCAAAATGTTATCTTTAAAACACCTGCAGTTACGCCAAGCGTTAAAAGTGAAGCGGCCCCAAGGTCAAAAGGTCGCACGCAAGCTTCGTCATCGACAAAGGCTAGAAAGGCGCAATTAATGTTAAATGCTGCAAAACAAAAGGCACAGATTCAAATGGAATTGATAGACAGACAACTGGAAGCGGACTTAGCTGATTTGGAAGAAGAAAGCAAAGATAATTACAGTCCACACGAAGATTGCACTCAGGTAGTAGAAAAATGGCTCGAGCAGAGCCACCACGAACGGATGCAGTCGGCCCCCGAGTATGGTAATCCTTCGGGCATACTGTATCCACCTGTGAATCAAACGGTTGAAGCCGCGAACGCCGTCACTGCATCGGTGGCACCTGAAGTCCCACCTATGCAAGCTAAATCGCTACCTCAGCCGTCACCTACAACTCTTCATCTGCCGATGGAGTCGCAGCCACATATGCCACAGGCGTCGCTCCCACCAGCGGACGCTTCTGGCGTCAATGCGACTATTCAGATGCTAGCTAGTGCACTGAAAGATTTGGCTACTACGAGTGCACCAAATACAAACCTTATGTCTCGACTATGCACGCCGAAGGATTTACCGGATTTCCACGGAGAACCCCTAGAATGGTTGCAGTTCAAGCAAGCCTACAACGAGTCAACCGAATTATGTAAATTTACAGCAGAAGAAAATCTGTGGAGGTTGAGAAAGTGTCTCCGGGGAGCAGCCAAGGATGCTGTCGCGGCGTTACTCATCACCGCGAGTCCACCGTGCAAAATAATGTCAACGTTGGAATTACGTTTTGGCAATCCCGATCATATAATATCAAAAATTCTACAAGATATGAAAAAGTTAAATCCCATGCCACAAGACTATCATAAAGACATTGTGCAATTCTCCGTGAAAGTGCAAAATCTGATAGTAGCAGTTCGAGCAGTTAAACGTGAAGAATACTTACAAGGTACGAGCATAGTTAATATTATACTGTCAAAATTACCTACAATTCTACTATCTAAATGGTCCGACTATAGTTTCCCACTAATTACAGAAGGACATAAATCACGCATGGTTATCTTATCAGATTTCTTGCACAATGAAGCCGTAAAAATATCTACAACATCACATATGTATTTTACGAGCCAACGCAATGATCAACAAAAATACAACAAGACCTATGACAGTACCACTAATCGCACACAAACGATATTAGTTAATTCCGAACAAGATGACAATAAGTGCCTATATTGCCGTGCATCGAAACATAAACTAACTGATTGTAAACAATTTAAGAAGGCACTGCGAAAAACGAGATGGGAATATGTTAAACGTAACGGGATTTACTTCAAATGCTTAATATCGCGGCACAAGCGTGAAACCTGTTCTGCACCCGTCTGCGATAAGAACAGCTGTGGTCAGGCACACCATAACCTACTTCATTACGACGTAAACAAACATGAATCCGCCGCCGCCTCTGGAAGATGCCAGCAGAACACAGTACCGCCAACGCCACAGACGTCGACGCCACAGACGTCAACGTCTAGTACGATACCCTCCGCCAGCAACAGTGAAACAGTGACACATATAAATAACGCGAGTGATTGCAAAGTTCTACTTAAAGTTGTACCTATACGAATTCATAGTTATAACGGCGTAATAAATACTAGTGCATTGATAGACGACGGGTCGACTGTTTCAATGATTAGTTCAGTTTTAGCGAAGCGCGCCGGTCTTGTAGGCCGTTCTGAGACAATGCGTATCCGTGGCGCGTGGTCCGATAACGAACTTGTGTGTGAAACAATGGTTGCAAATATGAACTTATCGGGTATGGACAATAAGGTGCATAACATTAAAGTGCGTTGTGTTGACAAGTTAAATTTACCGGTTCAGCAATTTTCTATGGTAGACTGTAAAAATTATAGTCATTTAATTAGCTTGGAAAGTTATTTGTGTACAAATGATGTTAAGCCAGAGATGCTTATAGGCCAAGATAATTATGATTTACTGTTACCGCTCGAAGTAAGATTAGGTAAACGTAATGAGCCGTCTGCTACATTGACTCCCCTAGGCTGGTGCATTCATGGTATGTTTCTACCACCGCGCACTGGATACGCGCGGTCTGCTGGCGCATTCGAGGCGTCGCTGTTTATAAACACGTGCGACGCTGGCGGGCCGCCTACCGCTGCCAGCCATAATGCGCACGAGGAGCAGCTGCAACTACGGGAGCTCCACGAGGAGGTAAGGCGTTCATTTGCTGTTGACTCACTTGGTGTGGCAGGTAAACCTCGTCAAAACATTAATGACGTACACGCAGTAGCTCAGTTAGAAAAATCTGCTGACTTAATTGACGGACGGTGGCGCGTAGGTCTGCCATGGAAGGATGCCACCTGTAGTCTGCCAGACTCCTATCTTAATGCTTTACAAAGGTTAAAGGGGATAGAACGTAAAATGACACGTGATCATGTTTTCGCTGATAGGTATAAGGAGCGCATTAATCATTTATTGAAAAATGATTATGCAACGAAACTTGAGGAGGTAACTCCTGTAACCAGAACATGGTATTTACCTCATTTTGGGGTCGATAACCCCAACAAGAAAAATTTAAGCCTGCACCGAGGCAGCAGTACGTAATTGTGGTTCATTTGATCCCGTGCTGTATCTTTATTTCTTAATTTTGAGTTCTGCAATTCATATATATAATATTTAAGGATTCATTCTATAAATCATACAATTTAGAAACACGATTACTTAAAATTTCCTCGATAGAAAAAAAATCCAAAGTTATATCTAAAAAACTAAATAAACCCTTAGTACGGCGTAAATATTTCACGGAAAGCCATCAGTCTTTGATTAATAAAAAGATCAATTTATTTTCTATAACGTATACACGTTATATTTTCTAAATAGGTATTCGTTTTTATAATACAAAGGAAATACCTAAATTCACGCACATTCCGTCCATTTTAGCCAGAGCCGCGACGCTTCCTCCCTATCCGCTTCAGTACCGCTGCGGCCGTCGGACGGGGAACACGTATCGCTTGAGTTCACGCACGGTTTTAAAAACTATATTTGAGTTTACGTAACGATTTTGTTTATTTACTATGGGGAACAAAGTAAACAAATCAAAGAAGTGAAGAGGTTGGCGAAAAATTAATGCAAATCGCTTCCATGAAGAAATAAAGTAGGTAAAGTTCATATATTTGTTCCTAATTTTACTTACCCCAATATGCATTTATTTTAAAATCACACTGAAATGTTTCAAACACAATCAAATTTATCTTTCAAGACTCCTCCAGGCCGAGAGTATGGAAAACATAGAGAATACTCTTACTTCGTAAGTATACTCAACCTACATACCTATAACTGCGTAGGTAGTTTAAAACGAGTATTTACTTTATTTCAGCAATATTTACCTACTAAAACGAATTCAAATTTTACCACTATTTTTTCTATTTATAGGAAAAATGTAAGGGAATACATTTGAATCATGTGATGACGCGATGCAACAAATATCACTACAGGCAGAAAATTTTGAAAGAAAATTCTATGCTTCGTTTGTATCACATGTAATACTTATACAATTATTATATTATACCTTCCAAGTTTGGGTACTCAATTAAATCTAATAATTTAATTAGATTTAATTGAGTACCCATAATCTTTAAAATTTTCTATTTATAGGGTGAATGTACCAAATGTTGGCATTTCACAGCAAAGCACATATTTTGATTTATGTGATGACACGCTGACAGAAATACCACTACAGACGGGAAATTTTGAACACAAATATTTTTTACTTAGTTACCTAGTTCTGTACCTAGGTAAGTATAGTAAATATACAATAAACAAAACTTTTAAAAACTCTTTGACAAAATATAAAACTGACTTCCCAGACGTGAATGAACATATTAAATCCATACGTTGTAATCACTACGATATGTACTGACTTCAACAATAGAATTCACACTTTTTTGTATTTGGAACACAAGGAACTTAGATGGGTATAAGAAAAAAATAAATGTTGGTTTTGTGGCGTGAAATAGAAATACATTTTTAAAAAAGAAATACCAAACCTATACTATATTTTTAAATATAGACCTACTTTTAAGTAGGCCATCAAGATAAAGGAAATTAAAAGAAATTACAATTAATAAATAGCTCAAAAAAGTTGTTGATTGCGTAAAAATGGCCAGCGTTAGTTGAAATTAATAATAGTTATAAATATTCGTAGCCCATATTTGTCCGTTTTGTTTGGCAAGCAATCAATCATTACTACATTTCATCCAACTTATATAATTCAAGTACACAGATTTTGTTTAAACAGTGTGCCGGGACACTAAAAGTCAATAGAATAAATTAATTTAAAAAAATGTCTGCTATTCACAATTTCGCTTCGGTCTTTTTAGTTATACTTTTAAATTGTCTATTTTACAGCCGGGTCTTTTATATATATAAATTAATTTATTTTATTGTTCAAAAAGGGTATCATTAGATGATACTTCGTGAACTGTCAACTAATGGTACGTTTACAAGTCATCTGATGAACCGATGACTTGAACGTACTTGAACGTGACGTGTTTAAAGAAATAATATAATAAATTTGATTTCAATTGCTAATTTAGTAAACCATCTAAATATTTCCGAATTTCCAGGGTATTGGATGATACGGATTGTAAAATTTACCACACTCCAGAATTGTAATTCCATAAAAAAAACTGGTTAGTTTTTGTTATGGAATTAAATTATCAAATAATAAATAAAAAGTTCCTTTAAAAACTATTTGTTGATATATAATGTTGTAATATATAAATTAAAATATCTGTTTTATTACTGGGTACCATATACACAGGCACAACATTTTTGTCTTTCAGCGGAGGAAGAAATAGATGATAACATGAATTACTCACACAAAGGAAATAATGCCTTGAAGTAAGTTCGATATTGATCATGATGGTCTTATGTGTCCTAGTAAAATTGTTTCATGATTTATCTGTGTACATTAAGCATAATACTTACATATATTTACTTCGAAAGTGGTGATTGGTGGTAACTTTGTTTGCTCTGAGATAGTTTTTCTCTGTGTTTTAATGTATATTTCAAATATGGTTATGGTTACACAATTATGAATTTAAATAAACGAACGATGCTTAACCTTGTTTTTAGATAAATAAAATGAAATATATTTTGATTTAATTAAAATTTGTTTAATTTTTAGGTTTCTACGCATCAGTTGCCTGGTGAATCAGATCAAGAGAAGATTATATAATAATAAAACCAGAAGAAAAAGTAGAAGAGATAAGAATAAGTGGAAATAGAGTTGTGGTATTCATGTATTTATTTGAACAATTGCAGGAAATTTCGCAGCATGACTCTCCATTTAGTTGCAATTTTAATCATTTAAAAGTAGTCGGAGAAAAAAGAACAGGGTTTGTATCAAAGTACGGGTGTGTTTGCAAAATGTGCAACGCCAAATTAAGTTTTAATAATTGTGAAAAATCCAATAATAACAAAGAACTTGATCTCACCGAAAATGTGGTAGGTGGTTTCATATCTATAGGTGTAAGATATGCAGGTCTAGAACAAGTGTCAGCCTTACTTGATATACCTTCTATGTTGGATCATTTGCCAAGTGTCACGCAAGAGTCTGTGAACTATGGAAACGGCAAAAGAAAAATGTATTGAAGAAGCAGCAAAAGAAGAGTAATATTAATGCAGACGGAGTACCTATGATTACCGTAGTTGCTGATGGATGTTGGTCAAAAAGATCATTTAAAAACAAATATAACGCATTGGCGGTTGCTGCGGTAATTATTGGTTACAGAACAAAAAAAGTCCTTTAAATTGCAGTTAAAAACAAAAATTGTATGATTTGTACACGGTCAGAGAACAAAAAAATCCCAACTTAAAAATTACGAAGTATCCTCAAGTGGAATGGAATCCGTAGCAATAGTTGAAGGGTTTAAACATTCCTTACCAAATCAGGGCTTGATTTACTCCAAGTTAATTGGGACTCCAGTACATATAAGAGCATATTAGAAGCAAAACCTTATGGAAACTTATTGGTAGAAAAAAATGAATGCACTAATCATCTGTTACTTTTGCACGAAACTAGACGAATTAACCAAAAACACCTGCAAATATCGCAAAGTACTTGGAAAAATATACTGCACATGCGTAGATGTGTTAAAGGAGTTGTCAAACATATAAATTCAAGAGATTCAAGTTTCACCCAAATAAGTAATTGAATGCACCAAATCACGTTTTCGGAAATCACAAACTATGCAAACCTTATTTCTGCCAAATTATAGATCAAAATGAACCAACAGAATTAAAGATTTTGTTGCTGAAATGAAGTCTAGTAATATTTTTGCTGATATCATGAAAATCATGTCCAGATTGGTAAACAATGCTAAAAGCCTAATGACTACTATTTATATGATGTAAATAGTAATATAGTAGAAGTATTAAACAATGTTATCGCAAAATTTGTTGGCGGTAAACGAATTCATTATTCAAGTCGACAGTCTTATACAGTTCGCTAACTACACCGCTAACCACTAAATAATCGTATATTTGCAAAAAGATTTTAATGCAAAGTCCTAATCCTATTGTTAGACGCTTAGAATTTAAACGCGATAAAAAAAGAATTGATGATTTAAAAACGGAGATCATCAAAATCTTTTGTGACAAAAAAGTGTACAAACACTACCAATGGCAAATATTATGGCGAGTCTTGTCAAAAGCCAGATCTAGAACAAGCTGAATTTGATTTTGCTAAATCAAAACTTATGAAGAAAATTAATCTTTCTGATGATGATCGCCAGTCACTTAAAAAAAGAACTATTTTGCAGGCAGATTCGATTGAATGGCACCAAGAGAGAAAGTTACGCCTTACTGCGTCTACTTTTGGAAAGGTATGCAACAGAGGCCTTATAAAATGTGCACCTCTAGTAAAAAATCTTGTAAATGTGACTGGTGAATTAAGCCACGTAAAATCCATTCGTTATGGCAAGGAACACGAACATATTGCGTTACAACAGTTTGCTTAAGTACTCAAACTCGACAAAGAAGCTAACTTCAATGGTATAAAAAAATGTGGCTTATTCATCGATTCTGAACTGCCATTTTTGGTGGCAAGTCCAGATGGATTGATATATGATAAAATCATTGAAATCAAGTGTCCGTATTCATCTAAAGACAAAACAGTAGAAGAAGGAATAGCAGAAATCTGGAATCAGGAGAGAAACGGAAACTTGATATGAAATGGATCCTATGGAATCTCTAAGGGATCTTTTTAAAGAAATTGATATATTAACTTTACCGAGTCTGTATATATTTGAAAATATTATGTATGTTCGGAAAAAATTGAGTAAATTTAAATTAAATAGTGACAACCACGGTTACAACACTAGGAATAAATATAAAATAGCAGTACCAGGTTTTAGACTAGCAAAGACAAATAAAAGGTCCTTTTTAGGTAATTGTGTGCGGTTTTATAATAAAATTCCTAATCATATTACAATGCTCACAGAAGGAAAATTCAAGTTTCATGTGAAAAATATTTTGATTAAGAAATCATACTACAAAGTTCGTGATTACTTAAACGACAAAGATGCTTGGAAAGTTCCGCCTCTGCCAAGCTATCACCTGTCACCTACTTAATATAAACAAATATTGCAATAATCGTATTATATTGTATATAACACATTGTTACAAGATGTTTAAAAGAATGGCCCCGAGTTTCTGTCCCGTTCTTCTCGCAGTGGCTCTATAAATATATTTTGCTGAACGTGGCAGTACAATGTAGAATATTTCAATATTAAAATTTGTAATTGACATTCATAAGAGCGTCGTAGACGCCTAAATTGAATAAATGAATTTGAATTTGACAATAAATAAACAACATGATTTGTTTTACCAGGTGCAAGGTCAGCTACACATCACTAGGAAAGCAATTTGTTTATTTGTTGTGTGGACTGAAAAAAATATAAAAATAGAGAAAATAAAAAGAGATGATGAATTCTGGGAGAAGAATATGGAAAAAAAAATTAAAAACATTTTACTTCGATTGCCTGCTATCAGAAATTATTGATATTGATTCAAGGCTAGACAGAAATTCGTGAGCCAAAATATATTTGAGATGCAATAAACAAAAAAAACAATTCTTCCCGCGATTCTAATGCCTGAAACAAAGCGGGAAAAAAACTTAGTTATTTTCTCTTTCTGACTTTTATGTTCCTTGCCATTACTAACCAAATACCTGTGTAGTCAACTTCATTATCAGAAATTCAATCGAACCTCTCTGCAAAAACTTTAAAATTTATGAACTATTTCATGTGAATAATGTGTTATCTATGATCTGTAAATGATTTGCCGCTAATAATCTTCTCTTAAATTCAAAAAAGACGAAATGTTTAAATTTTTCTTTACCAAATGTTACTTAATGTTGAACTAAACATTAGGCTTGGCCCTAATAAACTCGCTATTGACAATACGACAGTCTTCTTAGGAATCAAAATGGATCCAACTTCACAGTGTGATCCACATATATGAATGATTAATCCGGAAGTCTTAGTTTGGCTGCATATGCAGTTCGTAAGATAAAACAGTTAACAGACGTAGCTACTTCTCGCCTAGTTTATTTCGCGTACTTCCACAGTATTATGTCGTATGGTGTATTGCTGCGGGAAGCTGCTGCTGAGATAGAGACAATCTTTATCTAACAAAAGCATGCAATTCGAGACAATATGAAATTAATCCTAGGGAATCTCTGAGGGATCTTTAAATAAATATTAATATTTTTTACTTTCCCAAGTCTGTATATATTTGAAAATATTATGTATGTTAGAAAAAAAGTAAATTTTAATTAAACTGTGACAATCACGATTACAGCACTATAGTCTGTTTTTTTAACAAACGAGTACTGAGTATGTCTCTTGCACATTTCCGATATTGAGAGAGTGAGATGGGTCATTGCCGTCATTGGTCAATGCCTTTGTTCTTGTTTTGAAATTGTTAAGGGCCGTTCATATTGAATACTTATGAACTGTAGTGTAGAAAAAATTACGTCATTATTTTATGATTTAAATTTGCATACTTAGTTTATTTACTTCAATTCTTGTAATGTTAAAAAATATCGTCATTCTTCTGTTGAACTTTCTACGCAGGTAATAGTCGAAGACTCAACTGAATGTCACTATACATGTAACTACAGCGTTCATGTGGAACGGACTTTATGTTGTTTACGTGAGCCAATAGCAACGCAGTAAAATGTTCAGTACCCGTTTGTTAAAAAAACAGACTATAGGAATAAAGATCAAATATCGGTGCCAGGTTTTAGATTTACAAAGACAAACAAAATATCCTTCTGAGGTTATTGTGTACGGTTTTATAATAAAGTTCCCAAACATATTACAACGCTCACAGAAGGGAAATTCAAGTTACACGTGAAAAATATATTAATTAAGAGATCCTACTACACAGTTTGTGATTACTTAAACGATAAAAATGCCTGGACAAATCCGTCTCTGCCAAGCTACCGCCTGTCACCCACGTAATTTAAACAAATATTGTAAGAATTTTATTATATAGTAAATGTAAAGCATTGTTAAAAGACGTTTAAAAGAATGGCCCCAAGTTGCCGTCGATGCTTGCCCGTTCTTCTCGCTGTGGCTCCATACAATTTTTGTTTGCTGACCGTGGCAGTACAATGTAGAATATTTCAATATAAAATTTGTACGATAAATGACTTTGACTTTGAATAAAGCATTTAAATATTGAAAATCATGTCACATCACTAACAATCACTGAAAAAATTCGGTTTAAAGTTTGTAAAGATTTCTACTATTCTCTTCTACTACTAAATATCTTTCGATTTCTTATTTAGCTGATTTTTTCAAGTAAGTGCCCATTACTACGCAAATTGCCGAGATTGCTGCGTAAGTACTATTACTATAATGTAGATTTATTAGGTGTCTCTCAAAAACCTACTAGGGGATGTAAATTACTCTGTCCAAAAATATACCAACATCGGATATTCTTGGTGATTATTCGTGGTCGCACATAATATACCTACGTATGTATATATATACTTTACGGAAATCGATTTAGTACGTTTACTCTGAGTGAAAAATTTAAATTTGAAAAGGGTCGATCACTGGGATTTTTACCCTATTTATCTACCCGTTCTGTATTATATGTACCTATTGACGTACCTCGATGTCGTGGAAAAAGGTTTTTTACGTGAATAAGAATATATTCAGTAACAGTATATAAATAAAAACTAGTCGTTTTATTATGTATATATATAAATAAGCAGCACCCTAGCTAGTCAATTGGAAATTGGTTACGTTTACTTGGAAGAGTAAATTATGTATACCTACTGAAGTACCGATAAGTCAGAAATAAAAAATAATAAATGTGGAAAAACGTTTTTTACCTGAACATATTCAATAAAAGTATTTGAAATGTATTGTTTTATTTTGTAAATAAATATTAGTAGCACCCTAGCTAGTCGAATGGCGCAGCTCGGCGCGGCGGGTCAGCGCATAGCTATTTAGTTGCTTGATCTTGTTGGCGGCAGCAGAGGGGGCGCGGCGGCAGCGCGGCGCGCGGCGTCACTGTGTGCCTTACTCACGCACACATACGCGGAGCGCATAGAATACCTGAAATCGCTGAGCGCCAGAAGCTCGGTACCCCCTTAAGGTTGGTATTCGATGCGGCGGATTCTGTAAGTAGTAAAAGCCTGAATGATTATTTTTTGACAGGGCCAGACTTGTTGTCATCTCTGTTTGGTATAATGCTGCGCTTTAGGGAAAACTTAATTGCAGTAACAGGTGACATCAAGGATATGTTTCTTAGAGTCAAAATCCGCCCCGAAGATCAACATGCTTTAAGATTTCTTTGGCGAGAGAACTCGAACGAGCCAGTCTCAACATATGTAAGTACTAGTCTCGTTTTTGGTTTAAAAGCTCCGGCCATTGGCCTTGGCGAGAGGCTTGTTGCAAACCATCGTAGGAATTTGCTACTATACAGTTCGAAACCACAGTGTGTTTCGAACTCCCGCGCCGATAACACGCATCCAACGAAGGCCAAACTACACACGATATAGCTTAATTTATACGTTGTAAAATTACTATCTATATAAATGAAATTTGGAAGAAAAATATATCATAAATAATGCATTATATTTGGTCGTGGCTTTTATACCTATTACCTACGTATCTCAAAGAGGGAAACGCGCTATGCGTGCGCTCCCGCCATGCGCTCTCGCTGGCGGCAGCGGCATACTACCCTCGCGTGATTTGCAACCGACGTCTACTCAGTGGGAAATATCTAGTGGTCGCTAACCACGGTTGACAACGCATGCTCGCAATCCAAGGGCGTTGGAAAGTCAAAAGTAATTTGGTCGCAAACCATCATCTCCACAGTTGTAAACCATAACAGTTAATAGATTTCACATTTTTTTTAATAAAGAAAATCACGTGAAATTGATTTAAGTTACACAGATTAATGATTCATGAATAAATTATGGTTATATCCGGGCGGTTCCGGAGATGTTTTTGATACTAATTAAATTACAAAATGTTCAAATATAATATATTAAAATTAAAAAAATAGCCCGATCTAACCCGATACACAATCATATACAATAGTAAAGAAAAATATTAAAGAAAATCACGGTATAGACGGTGTACATTTTAATGTACTTTAAAATTTATCCCGTAAATATTTCAAAGTCATCGGGTTTGAAGTTCAGAAATAACAAACATCACAACCTAAATATTACTTTCCAAATAGCTTGACATCCAGAATGTACAGGAACCTTTGAACGTACGGCTCATCTTAAGCTGGCGTTTGCACTTTATCGTATAGGTATAATAGATAGGTCTGTAGTCGGACCACTCCAAAAGATTCTGATATTTCAAACAATAAAACACAGTTTTTTTTATTACGATAAGCACAATTTCCTTATGTATATTTTTCATAACATGCAATGCTCTAATCAGTCTAATCTATATCTATAACAAGTTGGAGAAGGCAGGTAGGGAAGCGCGAGGGGTAAGACGCTTACATTTATCCATTTATACTCATAATAAAACTGTAACGGGTTCAATTCTGTACATTTCAGATATTTTGAAAATATTTTTTCAGAGCAATCTGTAGCTGATACTGATGCAAAAACTGTTTTTTTTTCCGTCTGTCTGTCTGTATCCCGGCCGCGCATCACTCCAAAACTACTGAATGGATTTAAATGAAACTTAGCACGATTTGAGTTCATACTACGAAGAAGGATATAGAATACTTTTTATCCCGAAATTCAGTACGGTTCCCTTAGGAAAGGGAATGAAAGTCAAAATGTAAAGTGAGTTGTAATTTATTAACGCGTAGTCCGATTTCAATCATTATTTTTTTGTTCCAATAGTGGTAATTTAATTATTTTCCCGTAAATATTTCAAAGTTTCAGTTTTGTAGTTCAGAAATTACAGATATCACAAACTAAATATTTCGTTTTAAATAACTTGAACCGCGGAATGTTGAGAAACCCTTAAATGTACGGCTCATCTTAAGCTAGCATTCGCACTTTATCATAAAGGCTTAATAGATATTATATCAGCCGCATTGTCTACTGCTGAACACAGCCTCCACCACTATGGGAGGGTTTGCCATAATCCCCACGCTTGGCAGGCATCTTGGGGATCGCGGTGTGAGATATCAGTTCCTCAGAAAGCGCTGCTGCCCACCCTCTGTAGTGTTACTCTTTATCGCCTCTTACGACACCTACTACGGGTAAAGATGGGGGGGGTGACATTATAGCCCGGCACTCCAAGGACAGCCCGACAACCCACAGGCAGCCCAGAACCCCACGGGCAGCACGGCACCCTTATTTAGTTTTGCAAGCTTGCTACGATAAAACTCTAAAATGTGGTACATTCACCACAATCAGTTTTTATAACTACATATCTTTCTTTTGCCGGATACATTTCGGAGACTGCGCAATGGAAGTGCACAATGTTGTCTTAGGTTTTCGCGATTGTAACACTTTGTAATTAAACAACTTTAAACGGTTTAAATCGCGTATATTTATCATTATTTTTGTCCCGACGTTTCAAACACTTTGTAGTGATCGTGATTCGGGACAAAAATAATCTATACTTATAATAAAACTGTAACAGGTCCAATTCTGTACATGGCAGATATTTTGAAAAAAAAATTACAGTACTCTGTAGCTGATACTATTGCCGAAATTGTATTTTTTATTTATTTTTGTCTGTCTGTATCCCGGCCGCGCATCAGTCCAAAACTACTGAATGGATTTCAATGAAACTTAGCATGATTTGAGTTCATACTACGAGGTAGGATAATTTATGCTTTTTATCTCGAAATTCAGTACGGTTCTCTTGGGAAAGGGGATGAAAGTTAAAATGTACACTTAGTTGTAATTTATTAACGCGTAGTCCGATTTCAATCATTAATTTTTTGTTACAATAGTGGTAATTTAATTATTTTCCCGTAAATATTTCAAAGTCCTTAGTTTAGCAGTTAAGAAATTGCAGATATCACAAACTAAATATTTCGTTTTAAATAACTTGAACCGCGGAATGTTGAGAAACCCTTGAACGTATGGCTCATCATAAGCCCATAGGAAGCCCGGAACCTCACGGGAAGCCCGACACCCCACGGACAGACCGGCATCACACACAATTATTTAGTTTTGCAAGCTTGCTACGATAAAACTCTAAAATGTGGTACATTCACCACAATCAGTTTTTATAACTACATATCTTTCTTTTGCCGGATACATTTCGGAAACTGCGCAATGGAAGTGCACAATGTTGTCTTAGGTTTTCGCGATTGTTACACTTTGTAATTAAACAACTTTAAACGGTTTAAATCGCGTATATTTATCATTATTTTTGTCCCGACGTTTCCAACACTTTGTAGTGATCTTGGTCACGGGGTGACTGTCGGGACAAAAATAACGATAAATATACGTGATTTAATCCGTTTAAAGTTGGAAGTGAACAAGTTAAGTAGATTTTAATACAATGGTCGAAAGGAATTGATACTTTCACCCGCGTTCAGCTCTCTACTTTTCATTTCGAATTTAAAAAAAGAAAAAAAAGTAATTCATTGAAAAAATAACTTACTTACTAAAAAAATATTGTGAGGATAGAACTATTTGTGAAATATTACGTAAAATTTTGTTTGGAATATTTACGGGCGGCTATTGCCCGAAGAGGAATCTCTCTGCTTTTCACTACTAATATAAGGAATAACGATATAAAAATAGTATGTTTTTTATATTATTTATTTTGATTTTAATAACATGAGCAGAACCTATTTAAAATTAATGCGGCTATAGTCCAAGTAGGAATCGATGACTTAGGGGAACAGAGGGTAATGGAAGCCAGAGGGTAACGGGAGCGGTGCGACTAGAGACAAAACTACAGCTCGTATTCGCTCGGTTGCCACTCGGGCGCCTTCGGCACGCTGCGATCGTGTGTCCCTGTGACGCTAGACTCGCCAGTGCCGCGTGTTGTGTGACCACGAACGCTTGTCCATATTTTGGTCCGTGCTTATAAAAAATACAAAATTTCATCAGCCAGGTATGTGTGAATTTATACGTTTGTTATGATCAAACCTGTTTTATTTTATAGCATATGTTATCAATTTTGAGTATCTGTGCGTTTAATTTCATTACAAGCAAGATTCAGTATATCATATTACTTTATTTCAAAATGGTGGTAGTTGGGTAATCAGAGCTTATTAAGCTCTGATTACCCTTTGTAGCTCCAATTGCCCCATATGATTTTTAATATATTTTTTTCAGATGCAAAAATGCCAAGAAAAAGGGAACGCACCACTACGAAAGCGTCTTGGACCGTTGAAACCTTAGAAAATGCTGTCAAAAAACTACGACGTGGCGGTACATCAGTATACAAGGTATCAAAAGAGACTGGAATACCGTACAGCACCTTGAAAAAGAGATTCAGATTAGCTAAATCCAACGATACTAGCTACAAATGCCCTCCAAAACTAGGAAGGCCCTCGGTGTTTACTCAGGAACAAGAAGCCATTCTGGCTGATCATCTACATACAATGTCAAATAAATTTTATGGACTGACGAGGGCTCAACTTTGTAAGATATGTTTTTTTTTTATTTTTTTATTTATTTTTCATTTTGCATACATTTATATTTCTTAATCTAAATTCTGCCAAACTACAGAGCAGTTTGTCGGCAGATACACTCTCATTATCTATAATCTATAATAATATTATTTATTATTATGTTACACCATGGCTGAAAAATTTGGTGTCGCAAACCGATTTAATGAAGCCAAGAAGTCTGCAGGCAGAGACTTTCTAACTGGCTTCTTCCAACGACATCCTAATCTAAGTATTAGAAAGCCAGAAGCGACAAGCATCAATAGGATACTTGGATTCAATAAAGCCGAAGTGGATCGATTCTTTGAAAATCTGGAAAATGTCATGACAAAATACCACTTTTCGCCGTCTCATATTTACAATATGGATGAGACTGGCGTAACGACAGTCCAGGAAACAGAAAAAATGATAGCGCCTAGGGCACAAAAACGTATAGGAACAGTCACATCATGGGAAAGAGGTAAAAACGTCACTGCTATCTGTGCTATGAGTGCTTCAGGGTCCTTCATTCCACCTCTTTTTATTTTCCCTCGTCAGCGTCACTCACCGCAGCTAGAAAAAGATGGTCCACCAGGAGCTGTTTACACATGTTCTCATAATGGTTGGACAAATGAAAGCATATTCATTAAATGGCTGCGACATTTCATTGAGTACTCAAAACCCACTGATGAACAACCTGTTCTACTGATTATGGATAACCACAACAGCCATTGTTCTTTGGAAGCTTGGGAAGTGGCTAAAGCTAACCATGTTGTAATGCTTTCCATTCCACCACATTCATCGCATCGGTTACAGCCGTTGGATGTGACTTTTTTTGGGCCATTCAAGAGAGCTTACAACAAGGAATGCGACATGTTTATGAAATCCAGGCACATGGTAAAAATTACACCCTACGATATTGCAGGATTGTTCAACAAAGCTTATGCCAGAGTAGCAAGCTTCGACAAAGCGATCTCTGGGTTCAAAGCCACGGGAATTTTCCCTATGAATCCTGCTGTATTTTCAGAAGACGATTTTGTTGCTGTGGATGACGATCAGAGCCAAGTTAATGAGCAAGCAAGTTCAGCTTCTGTTGCTCAGTCTCAGAGACCAGTTTCTCAACGGCTAGCTACTGGTAACTCTGACCCACTTCCGTCTACATTTCGTGATATTGGCAACTTTGAACCACTACCGTCTACATCTCGTGGTACTGGCAACTTTGAACCAATTCCATCTACATCTCGTGGTATTCAGCAGGACCTGGAAATGTCTAGCTCTGCCTTGATCCAATACACGCATGTTGAACAAGAGAAATTATCTGATATTATTCATGCTGTAAGTCCATCTATATTACGTGAGCTACAAGAGGAGGCATCTACAGCAAATAGTACACCAAATTTGTCGCCAAACACAAACCCTTGTAAAATCCCGTTTATATTGAATGATGAAACAGCCCCGGAATCAGCTACTGCTAATCCTTCTACGACCTCGTCGACAACCAACGACGTTCAAGAACAATCACTCTATACAGACCCAACTACATCAAATGATTTTGCTAAAGTTCTATCAGTTGTGAGTCCACTACCTAACATATCAAACAAAAATAAGACTTCGCGACAAAAACAACATTCAGTAATTTTATCTAGCACACCAATGAAAACACTATTTGAAGAGAAGGAGAAGAAACGTTTAGAGAAAAAATTTAAAACTAAAATCATTGTTAAGAAAGAGAGACAAATCAGCATCAAAGAAAGAAAATGTAACGCATTAAAAGGAAAAAAACGAAAGAAGGCAACCAACAAAACAGAAAAAGTAAAAAGAGTAAAAAAGAAACTTTTCGGGGATGAAACTGACACGTCTGAAGAAGAAGACATTGAGCATCTTTGCGACGATGAATCAGAATTATCAGAAGAAGAGACATTATGTGCTATTTGCTGTGACACAGGAAAAAATAACGAAATGTGGTACCGTTGCAGAGGTTGCGGTAAATGGGCACATAAAGAATGTTCTGGTACTGACAGCCCGGTTGATTATATTTGCGTTTTTTGCTTGGATCCTTAAAGTGAATTCTTACATGGTTACGTTTATATTAAAATGTATATAAATAAGTGACATTTCAGACTGACATAAAAAAATTTGAGGCTGATATATTAGTTAAGTAGCTCCCATTACACATATGGGAATTTCTAGGCTCTCATTTCCCGCAAAGTCGGGCAATGGGAGCGATTTTGTTTTTTTCTTTAAAGTTTATCTGTGGCCAAATGCCTAATAATGTAACGTTAACGCTGTGATTAAATGATAGTCAATTGAGTAAGCATTTAGTTTCTAATAATAACTTCCTAAAGTATCCATAAATTTGCCTTTTATTTAACTTTTTCCTTAGTAGGCTCCAATTCCCCCCGTCTCCCCTACATACGTGTTAAGCACTCTACTTTTCATTTTAATATGAGGACGGTATTTTTTTTTTAAATATTTACTAAAAATAATAAACATGAGTAGCAGATACAAAGATACACTAGGAGTTAGAACAATGAAATTTAGGGAAATTTTTAGTTAGTTTTTTTTTTACCTTATATTTAGTTACTACCCTGCCAAACATAGTTGTTATTAATTTTTTTATAACAACAGAGTATTTTACAACGAAAACTCTTAGACATATAACTTTGTTTACACCAATGGTTACAATTGTTACAAGTCATTCCGGCCCAAGAGAAGGAAGCATTTACTATGAGTTTTTCCCGGCCTTAGGTGGGAAGGAGCCTCTCCTACCCGCTACTCAGATCAAACAAACACTACTTTCCGAGAATGTGAAATAAATTAATATGTTTGATCTACCGTCAAACAAACCGCCGCTTTAAAATCGAAATTCTAAAGAAACGCACAATGTACTTTGCTTCAACATTTATTATGCGAACCGGGAAAGAACTCTCTGAGTTACTTAACTACTGGCTCCATTCTGAGCTATGGTTTACTATAAGAGTACTTCACGGCAGACCAGTGTTGCTTAATATGGGATAAACAGTGCACAAATGTGAATAATTAGTCTGCAGGTACGGCAATCGCGAACGAAGTCGCGGGTACAGCTAGTATCTTATATAATTGTGTACCCATGTTTCTGACATATAAACTATCATTTCATTTCATTTTTTATGGGTAGGATGCAAGGTGCTCCTTGAAAGGGGTCATTATTAACGCCATCATGATAGAGTCCTGGAAATCATACGAGAAGCAGTGAGTCCCTCGGTAGCTAGAGCAAAAAAAAAGGTTGACCACGAACACACGGCAGGTTGCTTTTGTAAAAGAAGGTTCATTTATAAAATCGAAATCCAAGCCTTATTCAATCTTAGGCGCAGCTCCCAACTGTAGTCTTTTGATGGACACGTATGAAAAACATTATAAAAAATTCATGAGGATGTTGGTGTTTCGTCATCCAGACCAGACATATTATATTTCTATAATCAAAATATTTAAAACGCATAGTACTTATAGATGGGTAATTCTAGGTTAAGAGGTTGTCTGATGTTAAGAAAGATGGCATGTTAAAAATATTTAAAATTATGTCTTTTCTATAACAGTACTATGTAATCATGTATTTTGCATACTTCTTTAAAATGGCCAGTCAATTAATTCATTTTTACACGTTTTTAAGGGACCAGGGGAGATACTCTGTCCAGGTTAGAGACATGAAGGCCAGGGTAGGACACTTTACATAACAGGGGAAAGATAGATTAAAAAATAAGACATTGTTTTCGTAACAATTAACTTTAATGATACAATCGTTTGTCATTTTTTATACCTATCATATCAGACTTTTTAATTTTCATGCAATCTTTTTAATTTAATTTCAATTATTAAACTTGGAAAACCAAATTGCTTTGTATCTTACACAAAAAAGATCCATTTTTTTATTATACAGCCATATATTGATGCACTATATTAAACTCGGGCCTCAGCAATATTCCTGTTTTGTTATCCAACTCTGAATTTAAAATCTCACGGGTATATTTTTATTGTGCTTATTCTGCACTGTGTAATTATTTACGTGATTTGAGTTTCATTTTAAACGAACTTAAAATGGCCAGGGTAGGAGACTTGAAATACGCGGGACAGAAACTGAGTAATTTTTCAAAGTAGAAAATTAAATCAATTTGACTTTTTTTGAAATATGTGCTAAAGTTACTTACACTATTTTATATAATAAATAATGCTTTAATATTAAATGAATTAGAAGTGTATTTAATAACAATGATTTCCTTACGAGAAAGGAAAGGGACAGGCCATGTTAGATACT
This sequence comes from Plagodis dolabraria, assembly GCA_963854805.1. Classification (NCBI taxonomy): domain Eukaryota; kingdom Metazoa; phylum Arthropoda; class Insecta; order Lepidoptera; family Geometridae; genus Plagodis; species Plagodis dolabraria. The sequence goes on from OY978441.1 coordinate 14,094,485, forward strand.
ATTTTCGAGGTTAACATGCAGCTATAACTAAACTAAGTTAATGTAGGTTTTGTAATTTATTGGTAACAAAGTAAAGGTCTTTTATTATTATATTTTTTGTAATTTACCGCAAATATTCACTAATGTATGGTTTTTTGATGTAACCACTGATAGTACCTCTTAAAGTAGAATCACCCAGATCTAACTGTGCCGTGGAAACAAACATACCTAAAGACCACACAATAAAATCTAACAAATATTATGTCTTAACAAATGAATTAACCAAAAACGGTTATGTGAAAGACTTTGGACTAAACCAACATTGAAATAATTGAGGCCCAGGCCTCCTTACGCCTTCGTATAGGTTCATCCTGGGGACACTCCAACAACAAGTGGAATAAGTCTTCTACAACACCACACATGTTGCAGTTAGGTGAATCAACTATTCACATCAGATGTTTAAGTTTGTTTAATGGAATGTGCCCAGAGCGAAGTCTACAGGCCATCACAATCATTTTTCTGCTTACTAGACTCCATGGTTCCTTATGACAAATATAAGGAACCATGGCAATTGAGGAGGTTCTTTGCAGAGTTCTATACCATATACATTTATCTTGTGATATTTTACATTAATAGTTATTCTAGTTTTTATGACTTTGTTTCTTGTGTTTAGGTAGTATTGCATGGTGGTAGGGCACTTTGCGAATGTCCGCCTGGCTAGCTACCACCCTCAAGTTGAAAATCTGTCGCCAAGCACCTAACGGTGTGTTCCGGCAGCTGTCCTTGAGAGCCAGTAACTCTAGGTTAGCCTGAACAACATCCTCGACCACATCATCACTTACCATCAGGTGAGATAGTGGTCAAAGGCTAACCTATCAGGCATAAAAAAAAATATATATATATCTATGTGAGTGACCCCACAGTGACTGACTCCCTAGCCAAGTTATCCACCTCCTCATTACATACTATTACAGAGACTAATTAGTATGTAGGTGGAGAATTTTCCTTAAAATAGCATAAATTATTGATTTACCTCTGAGAATGACAACATTATTATAATTATCAATATATATATATATGTTTCAATATAAGATAAGGCGTCTGAGATTGAGTGTCATATTGACTTTTAGGATTTATAAATTCATCAATCTTAGTAACAATGAAGTCAATGTTTATGTTAGATACCCAGATAGGTACTTTAAATATTTTCAAAGTTTCACTCCTCAATAAATATTCTGACTGAGCATGATACGAATAGGGGCTTCTTTTTCATGTTCCTGTAGTTCAGCAGATATAGATTGGTCAGTTCTCTACACAACTTAGTAGTCAAATTATCAGATTATGATGAAGCTTTGAGACAATATTAAATTTAGTAGCCAGATATTGACCCCTCAAGTGCAGAGGTGATATAGATAATTCACTCTTCATCAAATGAACGGGAGTAGTTTTTATGAAATCTCCTATAACTTTCATAGATATATTCAGTATTCTATCACATTTCCTTAAAAGTACCATTGCTGCATTGTCATATAAGAAATTACCATAATCTATTTTACTGCTAATTAGTGAAATATATAGATTTCGAAGGTCTTTAGGGTGAAGCTCCCAATCTGAGCCTTCTAATATTTTCGAAATATTCACACTTTTCATAGTTTTGTCATGTATCTCATTAATATGGCGATTGCACAACAAAGACTTATTAAAACACTTATACAAGGCACATTCCTAAATATCTGATTGAATTAACTGACATTATGTCATTGCCATTAACAGTAACTGTGGCTTGATGAGTTTTTTACCCCTGCTGAATATACAAAATTTAGTCTTCTCTTGTGCAATATCGAAACCTTAGTCCTGCAGCATATCTACCACAGAATTTAACACATTTTGTAAATATACACGGGTAATTCTAAAATTTCTGTGTTGTGAATATAAGACAAATTCGTCAGCATATTGTAGGATGTTATGTCCTCATCTGAGGGTAGTTCTATAAATACCAGTCTAGTGCTGTCAACTGATCCAGTGAGCTTGTGCTGAACAATTATAAGTCAGTTGGTGCGTATATAATAGTGGCGACGAGGGAAACTGTGGAAAAGTGGAAATTAATAGTCTTAGTGTGGAAATAGTGAAATATAAAAAAAAAATACAATATGGGTATCATATTTAATGACTTTGATGTAGCACATGGATGCTGGAATAATTATAATGAAAGGTTCTGTTACTGCCTGGAAGCAACTGAAATAGTGGAAGATTTAAAAAAAAGGCGAATTTTCTACCAGTTTGTGGTCCTGATCTGTATGATTAAATAATTTCCTTGATATCTCCAAAAAAAGTTAATGAGGTTATGTTCACATATTTGGTGGCCATTTTGGACAATCATTTCTATTCTAAGCCAAATGAAATTGTGGAATCCTATAAATTTCATACAAGAGGTCAAGATGAAGGGGAGACAATGAGGGATTACATTGCTCAATTGCGAAAATTAAGCATACATTGTAATTTCGCCGTTCTAAACCAGACATTGAGGGATAGGTTGGTATGTGGATAAAGACATTCAAAAGAAACTGTTACAGCAGAACAAATTGACATTTGAACAGGCTTGTGAATTGGCAATGTCACATGAAACAGCTAACATTTATGCTAACAATATTGATGATAGGCCTAGCAGCAACAGTGCTACATTGATTACACAGGATATGGAAGTGCCTATGGAAGTCAATAAATTTACTAGCAAGAAAAGGGGGAAAGAAGAAAATTTGTCCGAGTGTTTTTGCTGTGGCAGGCAACACAAAGGGGAATGTAGATTTCGCTGGAGTAAGTGCCGCCACTGTGAACGGACAGGACACATAGAAGCAGCTTGTATGGTGAAGACAAGGCAAGTAAAACACAATTCCACATGTGATGGATTGTATGAGATGGGCCTTAATAGTATTAGACAAGATAAAGTAGATCCATTTCAAATTTAAGTGTTCTTGAATGGTAGAGAACTACTGATGGAAGTGGATTCAGGCTGCCCATACACTATAATCAACGAGAACACCGCCAGACTCATATGGAAAGGGAAACTACCTCAGTTGGTAACTACGGATATTGGGTTGAAGTCATGAAAAAAAGTGGGGCTATCGGTTTAAGATCAATAACAGATACACAGAGTCCATCTTAGCTTTTGCTGACGACCTTGCAATTCTGACACGGAACCCAATACAATGTCAGGAACTTTTACGAGAAGTGGATGAGTTCTGCACATGGACTAAAGGTTTGAGAACAAAACCAAGTAAATGCCACTGTTTGTGTCTGGGTAGATGGAATACCAAATTTACCTCTTACGATCCGGGACTCTTGATAGGAGGAGAATGTGTTTCCACAATTGCAGAAGCTGTGCCATTTAAATTTCTTGGTAGGAAGATAGATCACAAAGGATGCACACCATCTCTTGACGCAGTTGTCGATAGCTTTATAAAAGACCTTAGTATGGTGGACCAACAACCAATAAGTAACATTAATTTTGGGATGAAATTAAAGAAACCATCGGAGCTCTATAAACACCTCAGAGCTACCAAAACGCACGTCTTATTAAAATCTCGAGACGATATAGTCGCATCTCTCCCAAAAGACAAAAGTGCCTCTGACCTTGATTCGAGGCTTCAATTCCACAAACAATTTATGATAGGTGAACAGTCTAGCAAAGGGGTCGGTTTTGGGTCGAAAAAGAAAGTTGAGGATAAAGACATTGTAAAATCTTTTCTACAACAAGACAAAAATGATAACTATAGCTTAGAAATGCAAAGCGAATGGCTAACCATAGGTGAATTTTGTATCCCTCTTGCTCTGACAGGTCGCCCGGAACGGGTATGATCAAATCTTGACAGGATCAAATTAAGTTCGATTAGAGTGCTGGAACGGCGTATATCTGCGTTTAGACCATAATTTGTCTTGGCCGACGGGTAGGAGGAACGCACCCCGGGATGCAAAGTTTGCAAACGTAAACATCACACACTTATACACGTAAACGATTTCGGTACGAAACCGTCACCTGCATCGATGCCAGCTGATTGCGATAACGGTAATTTCAGTGGCTCGACTCAGTCAATGCAGTTGCAGCCTTCTGTTGTTACGAGCAGTTCTCAGAATCCGAGCCTCGCACTCACGGGGAACGTTACTACTACATGCGAGTATACAGGTCAAGGTCAGTGTGATGTTTTATTATCTACTGCATTAGTGCAATTATACGACAACGATAATCGTAAGGTCATCGCCCGTGCGATTCTCGACAGCGGTAGCACTTCGTGCCTAATGACCGAAAGATTGCATAAACAATTGAACTTAACAGCTGATCGCACAGATAAGTCTGTCATAGGCATAAATAATATAACAACACACATTAGTCAGATGTGCCGCGTGCAAATCAAATCGTTGAATGAAAACTTTTCAACTCATTTGAGTTGTTTTATTTTGCCATCTATAACTGATAACGTGCCCGGGTGTCAGATAGATGTAAGGAATTTAAATATTCCATCAGATATTTGCTTAGCAGACCCTCATTATCATTCGCCCGCCGCCGTTGATTTAATCATCGGCGCTGATGTTTTTTGGGATATTTTGGGTTCGCGTAGTATTAAACTGGGAGATGGAAAGCCGATACTTTATGATACTAGATTCGGTTGGATAGTTTCTGGTCCGGTAAACAGCGGCCGCGTATCGACTTTGCCACATAAAATTAAATGTAATTTTACTCAAGTTGATTCGATGACTTCTCATAATTTTAACGATGACATTCAAAACCAATTAATGCGTTTTTGGCAGCTTGAAGAAGTAAGCCCTCAGTCAAATCAGTATTATCCTGAAGAGAAGTTATGCGAAGCACACTTTGTTGAAAATACAACTCGCCTCGCAGACGGACGGTTTTGCGTAAGAATTCCGTTAAAATAAACACCAGACGTGTTGGGAAGCTCTTATCAGCGAGCTAAGCATTGTTTGTTATCATTGGAGCGCAGACTTAAAGGTATTGATTCATTTAGTAAAATGTACAAAGACTTTATGCGTGAATATGATATTCTTGGTCACATGTCAGAGTGCAACCCAATTACTGAAATGCCTCATTATTTTATTCCACATCACGGCGTCCTTCGTGAAAGCAGTACGACGACTAAACTCAGAGTCGTATTTAATGCAAGCTGCCCTACTTCTTCGGGAGTGTCGTCTAATAATATTCAAATGATAGGGCCCACGGTGCAGGATGACCTTTTGTCTATTCTATTACGTTTCCGGCAGCACAAATACGTTCTTGTAGCCGACATCGAGAAGATGTATAGACAGATCGTGGTGCATGAAGCAGACAGACCGCTACAGCAAATAATTTGGCGCGAAAACGAATGTGATCCTATCAAGTCATATACATTAAACCGAGTCAGTTACGGGACAGCTAGTGCACCTTATCTTTCGTGTAGGTGTTTAAAACAAGTAGGTCTAGAATGTAAAGACCCTACAATAGCAGAAATCATCATTCACGACTTTTATGTCGATGATTTGTTGACCGGAAGTGACGTCATTAGCGAAGCTTTGCGTATCCGTGAGCAGGTTACTGTCGAGCTCGCATCAGCTTGCATGCCCTTGAGGAAATGGAAGTCCAATGAGCCTCAATTAGTGTCAGAACCCGGACAGTCCACTACTGAATTGAACCTCGGAGACACTGAACCCAATAAGACGCTAGGCCTCGGCTGGCACTCAATGACAGACCAATTTTATTTCCCTGTCAGTCCCGCCGTTATGAAAGGGAACACAAAGCGTGATATTCTCTCTGTCATCGCTCAAATTTTTGACCCTTTAGGACTCTTGTCTCCTTGCGTCATCTCGATGAAAATTATTTTACAGAAGTTATGGCTTCAACGGCTAGCGTGGGATGAGGAATTGCCTCCTGAGATAAGTCGGATGTGGATAGAAACAGTTAAAGACCTGCCGAGTCTGAGCAGCTTGCGTATCCCGCGACGCGTCATCTGTGACTCATATGCCCAGCTGGATTTCCATATATACACGGATGCGTCCGAGCTCGCGTATGGTGCTTGTATTTATGTTCGTAGTATTGACTACAACAATGAGGTTTCAGTTCACCTGCTTCTCGCTAAGAGCCGAGTCGCTCCCATAAAGCCCACGACTATCCCCAGACTCGAGCTCTGTGGTGCGTTGATTGGCGCTCGTATTTATGAAAAATGCATTAATGCTTTGCGAGCACAAATCAATCGCGTTATTTTTTGGACAGACTCCATGATAGTGTTAGGTTGGCTTAAAATGCTACCGTCAAAGTTACAACCATTCGTACGCAATCGTATTGCTGAAATTTTAGAAAAAACTGACAGCTGTACTTGGAGACATGTTCCTACTGATGAGAACCCCGCCGATCTGATATCCCGCGGTGTGAGTGTTGCGTCTCTTCAGTCTCACAAGTTATGGTGGCATGGTCCAGATTATTTAAAGCGGCATGAGTCGCACTGGCCCACCACTCCAAGTACTGTCAAAACTTTACCTGAAACTCGAAATGAAGTTTCATTACACACGTCATCTAACAACCCTCGCGAACTTATCGATTTCAGTCGCTTCTCAAATTTTCTAAGGCTTAAGCGCACCGTTGCCTACGTGTTGCGTTTTGTAGATATTTTAAAAAAACGGACTGAGCGTAATAGGACGTATTTAAGTACTGACGAATTACAAAATGCTACTATTTTAATTATGAGACATTCGCAAAAACAATCATTTCCTGAATATGAATTATTATTTAAAAAACACGACCTGCCTAATAAAAGCCCACTAACTAAACTCAGCGTTTACTTAGACCACGATATGTTAATTCGCGTTGGAGGTCGATTAGATACTTCGAATTTTTCGTTTGAGAAAAAACACCCTATAGTTATACAGTCCACACATCATGTTACAAAGTTATTGTTTGAATTTGAACACAAAAGGTTGATGCATGCTGGCCCTCAGCTTTTATTGGCCACAATCAGAGAAACTTACTGGCCTATAGGCGGTCGTAATTTAGCTAAGAAATGCTATCGTCATTGTGTGCGTTGTAACCGCATGAAAGGTAGGGTATTTGCTCCATTAATGGGTAATTTACCACAGCATCGCCTGAAACCTGGAGGCTATGCGTTTGAAAGTGCTGCAGGCGTGGATTATGCAGGCCCCATCTCCTGTGCAAGTCGCTCTGGTCGAGGTTGTAAGCTTATTAAGTCGTATATTGCCATTTTTGTATGTTTCTGCACTAAGGCAATCCATCTAGAACTTGTGGGCAACTTATCGAGTAATAACTACCTATTAGCACTACGTAGATTTATATCGCGGAGGGGGAAGCCCTTAAATATTTTTTCAGACAATGGTACCTCATTTGTTGGAGCATATAATGAACTATCGAAGTTTCTCAAAACCAATTGTGACTCTTTGGCTGCTGATTCAGCCCAAGATAATATAAATTTCCATTTTATTCCGGCGTATAGCCCTAATTTCGGAGGTCTCTGGGAGGCTGGTGTCAAATCGACTAAATATCATTTAAATAGAGTGCTGGGCAATTGTAATTTAACGTTTGAGGAGCTTACTACTGCGTTGGTCCAGATCGAGGCAATCCTTAACTCTCGGCCACTTACTCCCCTCTCTACGGACCCAGAAGACTTGACACCTCTAACGCCCGGCCACTTCCTCATCGGACGGCCACTCACTTCCCTACCCGAGAAAGACTACCAGGACTATCCTGTCACCAGACTTACCCGATACCAGCGTGTCGAACAGATCCGCCAGCATTTTTGGACTCGATGGAGTAAAGAGTACGTAGCTGAACTCCAGCAGCGTGTAAAATGGCGATCCTGCAAGCACTCCCTAAAGATTGACACTCTTGTTCTATTAAAGGAAGATAACCTTCCACCCTTGAAGTGGAAATTGGGACGTATCGTCGCTGTGTACCCTGGTGTTGATAAAATAAACAGAGTCGCTGACATCAGAACGACTAACGGCGTTGTTCGAAGATCTTTCAGCAAGGTTGTTCCATTGCTGCCCGAAGATGACGTCTACAGTTGAAAGACGAGCTTTCAACGCGTGGGGGCATGTTCAGGATTCAAATCTTCGCGCCACCCGTTCGATAACATTATAGTGTTCATAGATTTAAATTTACATGTCTACTTTCCTACCTTCAATTTTTTTGTGCTTCCTTGCTAACTGTTGAATGGAGATTACACGTATCAGTCGAATTAAACCAAATTTTATTTAAAAAGTTACCTAGCCCCCTACACCGACTGTCTAATTAAAACAAAGCATTGCGATGGCCCTCGCGGGTGTTGACGCAATGTGATTTCTGCCCAGTGCTCTGAATGTCAACGTGAAGAAATTCAAGCAAGCGCGGGTAAACGGCGGGAGTAACTATGACTCTCTTAACTAAAAAGGTAATCAAAACGAACAACATACGGCTGCAAATGAAATTTCACCAACTAACGCAGCAGCAGCATGCACGGAGGAGGCCGAACCCGATGTTGACTGTGCGCAGCCTATAGACGCATCTGTCGGAATCGAGTCCGGGGCTAGAGTAGCCTGGGAAGGTCCGTCTATGGTGGAGCAAAGAGAACTCGATGAAGTTGTTGAACGGCTGTTACAGGTCGCTCAAGAGCGTAAGTCGAGAACTCGCAACTTCGCTAAGACTAATAAAAACAGAGATACCACGAAAGCAAATAACATCACAAAATTGTATCCTGGCCAAGGTCAAGAACGTGAACTCACTTCTAGACAAAAGAAGAAACGGGAGTACGCTAGGGTGCAGGAACTTTATAAGAAGTGCCGTGGCCGCGTAGCTCGTGAGATAATAGATGGTCAGTGCAGGCGAGTTAGACATGAGTAACAGGTCTTGGAAACCTTCTGGTGCCAAGTACTGGGAGCCGTGTCTACAGCGCCTGGGCCCTCCGAACTCAAGACGAGGAAGACGTTGGGGGTTTTGAGGGAGGAGGGAAACACTGATTACGACTTCTCGCGGCTGTGGTTGCCAGTAACAGTTGGGGAAGTGAAAACAACCAACGTAGACCCGCACAGCGCTCCCGGTCCGGAGGGAATTCGGGCCGCGGAATGGAATAAAGTTTCTGATGAGACCCGGGCGGCTCTCTTCACTTACTGGTTGTACCGAGGTGAGATCCCCGAAAGACTGCGGCAATGCCGAACGATCTTTTGGGCGAAAGAAGGATGTCCCTGTGGATCCGAGTGACTATCGGCCGATCACGATCGCGTCGGTACCGCTTCGGCATTTGCACACGATCCTGGCACGAAGACTTTTGGCTTGCTGTCCACCTGATATGAGAGAACGCGGATTTATCTGCGCCGATGGTACCCTAGAAAATTCTGGGGTACTTGACGCCGTATTAGGGGATAGTCGGAAGAGGTTACGAGAATGTCATGTGGCGGTGTTAGACTTCTCCAAGGCATTTGATACGGTGTCGCATGCGGCCCTAATCGAATTGCTGAGGATGAGGGGCCTGCCTGGGCAGTTTTGTGACTATATCGCTCGCTTGTACAAAACGGCCACTACCATCTTGGCCGTAGGCGAAGACGTGAGAGATCCGATTACAGTTGGACGTGGAGTTCGTCAAGGAGACCCATTGTCGCCCCTGCTGTTCAATATGGCGATGGATCTGATCCTAACCAACCTGCCTAAAGACGTCGGCTATATGCTAGAAAGGGAACGTATCTCGGCTCTGGCGTATGCCGACGACTTAGTCCTGCTCGCAGGATCGAAGGCGGGGATGCAGGCATCGATTGACGCGGTGGATAAGTATGGGCAGATGATGGGTCTAAAACTCAATCATGCTAAGTGTTCAGTTCTCTCTATGGTGCCGGACGGGAAGCACAAGAAGGTGCATTACCTCTCGACTCGAACCTTCAAGGTCGGGAAGAGATGGCTGAAGCAGGTCTCTTGTGTCGAACGATGGCGCTATCTAGGAGTGGATTTCCAGTCGACTGGGTCTGTCACTATCGAACAGGAGTTTTCGGAAGCCCTGAACAACATCAAAAGGGCGCATCTCAAGCCGCAACAGCGACTTGAGTTGGTAAGAAATCATCTGCTGCCGAGATTTCTGCATGGCCTGGTGCTAGGCGGAATCACGGACGGCAGGTTACGAATGATCGATGTGCGGATTCGGGCGGCTTTGCGAATGTGGCTGAGGCTTCCTGCAGATGTGCCAACTGCCTATTTTCATGCTAGTATCAAGGACGGAGGCCTAGCGATCCCATCTCTGAGGTCCTGCGTTCCGGAACTCATTTTACG